>OY744481.1:258716532-259316532 GCA_963556165.1 Tipula helvola | reverse complement strand
TTGCATCGTTACTTAAATGTTCTTTTTCTGGAAATACGTCAAGGTTATTTAATTATGTTGCAAGTTTATTTACAAGACGAATGTTTATGGAACGTATTACCGTCGTAAAGTGAGGTATTGGTGTAACATAGTTTTAAGGTTTTGTGTAACATTTTCATTTGGATTATTTGGGGAAAAATTAACGGAATGAGGACGAAGGGCCGATTTTCATAGGGCCGAATGTCGAAGGGCCGAATGTCGAAGGGCCGAATGTCGAAGGGCCGAATGGGTCAAAGGGCCGAATGGGTCGAAGGGCCGAATTTCGAAGGGCCGAATGTCGAAGGGCCGAATGGGTCGAAGGGCCGAATGGGTTGAAGGGCCGAATGGGTCGAAGGACCGAATGGGTCAAAGGGCCGAATGGCGAAGTGCCGAATGGGTCGAACGGCCGAATGGGTCGAAGGGCCGAATGGGTCGAAGGGCCGAATGGGTCGAAGGGCCGAATTTTTTTGTTTATTTTTTGTTTTGTTTTGAGAAATATAATTTTGTAAATTTCTTGTTTTAAGGAATGTTTTGTAAATTTTTTTATCAAATATAAATTAATTTCTTATTAGTTTATATACATATTTTATTATGTTTAATCTTTGGATATTCTATCGGCAAAAATATTGCATTAATTTTGTTGTTTATATTTTGTGTTCTTTTTGTAATTATCAAGTGGAAAAATATTTGCGTACATAATAGGTATTTCACCAAAACCAAAAAAGAATTCTGTCATAAAATGTCATACAAATCAGACCATTTTTTATTCGTTAGGGTGAAGGAAAATTCTATTTGGACGAATAAAATAATTTCTCTGTGATTTAGTGATGTGAATATACTGCTAACAATTTACTAAATAATTATAAAGACAAATTACAGTTTAAGGCAAAAATTTCTACTGCAGATTGTTATATGCCCCGTACTTTAACATTTATTTTTTCCTCATCATATTTAATCAAGTGCTGACGCACCCGTTATTTATAAAAAAAAAACTCTTACCAATAATCCGATCCAATTCATTATCTATACTATTATCTAGTTCATCACTGTCTTTCTCGTGATGATGTAAATGCCCGGAACGATGTGTTGCCGCCTGTAACATTTCCAAACCGTCCAGCACATCATTATGATCCGAATCGTGCACTTTAAAATAGTAGAAATTTTTCTCGTCGTTCGTCATTTCGCTCAACAATTTACTATCGGCTGCCGCCCATGGTCCCAAATCATCCCGCAAATGTTCTCGCTCATGTTCCACATGGTCATCCAATTTAGGCGGATGTAATTGGGCTTCTTGTCCACGCGGATGGTGTGGACCACGTCTACCTTCAACGCTTTCGATCAATTTCATCAAAATGATAAGAATAACAAATTTTATTGGCGTCGTCATTATTATTGTCGTCATTGTCGGTGAGTAAGTTAGTGTTATCCGCTGTGCATATAAAAATCTGAAACGAGAAATAAAACAAACAAAAAAAAAATATAAAACCCCTCATTGTTATATCCGCTCGCTTGTGTTGCACCCCACATAGTAAACCATTTTTTTAAATTGATTTCAACTTTGAAATAAGAAGAAACAAAAAGGACAAGGACGACCCTTTTTTTGTTGTGAACTAAAATAAAGTTTTCAATTATCCTTAAATAGAAACATATAATTTAAGGATGCAACATAATTTTTTTTTTATCCCCGATTTCGATTTTATTTGAAGTGACAACAATCCGTATTTAGAGTGAGGATAAAACACAAAAAATTTCAACATTCTGTGATCTGTAATTATTCATTCGTCAAAATTGACGACAAAGTGGCTAAAGAGTGCGACAGTTCGTCCGTGTGTATCTGTGTTTATGGGTGTAATATAACGGGGGAGTAAATGGACACAAATGTTACGATTTTAATTTTGATTTTCGAAGGAATTCTGTTTACGATTTTCTTCTCGTTCTTATCAATATTTTAATAGTTTTTAAATTATAGACCTTCGATACGTATGTATAACGTTCGGGGCTGATTTAATTAACGTGTTCGTTCGGTATTACGAAAATTATAGATGCAAGAACCTTTAAAGTGGATATGTTGCGAACGAAGAGACAAAATGTTTGCATATTTATGGTAATTCGCCATTACCCTAATTTCAAATAATAATATCGAGTAGATGAAACTTGAAATTGTTGGATCGTTTTGTGCCTTTAGGGCTAGAGTTTGTCAAACGAAAATTATGGTGCACAATACGTGATACGAGAGGTAATTGATGGATACAAATAATTTTTTTTTTCCAATTGGTTCAAGTCTTACATTTCAACATATGGTTATATAAAATAAAGTAGGGTGGGTGCCTCAAAAATACTGTTAGAATGCAGATTGATGTTCAAACTCAGAACTACAGCTAAACGCATAAATGTAGTTTCCACTCCAAATGCATAAACCAAGGAAAACTTGGATGAACACCCAAACCAGCACAAATCATCTGTGTTACGAAAGCCATAGACGAGGAATAATTCTGCTGGTTTGTTAAGTCAATTGAATAAACTTTGGCTTCAAGGTGCGACGTGTGACAAGTGGAAATAAACGTGACGCTTTTCTGGCAACAATTTACATTTGTAACGAGTTCTGCCATGCACAGGCACACTTTATAAAATTTTTTATATTTTAATTTTTGTTCTTCCAAAAAGCTTCGTCAAAGCCTACTGTTTCGTTTTATACATACAAAAAATTTGTATGTGTTTGTGCAACCGTGGCGGGAAAGATAAAATTACACCATCTCTCGACGTGTGGCATGTGCCGCGTGACGAATGTCAAAATATTCGTCTCTTATTGGCTAGAAGATCCCTTCACACGCCGCACGTCGCATATATAAATCAACCTTGAATAACTAGTCTGCAAGTTCAAATAATCCGGATTTAATCTACAAAATTCCTTAAAATCGTTTTATTGATTTATTGCTAAAAAAATAATGAATACTAGTCTTTTTAATTAAATTTGTGACAACAAAACGTTCAAAATTGAAAAAAATATTTAATTTTTGTTCATTTTAATGTTTCTACTATGACAAATTTGTTCGTTTTTCCGAATTAAGATAATTTAGACGATTTACACAATTCAAAGAATTTATTGAAATTAAAAATTATAAAAATTAAGAATTTTTAAAAATACTAAAATTTGTAGAATTAATAGGATTTATTGAATTTTTATAATAAGTCAAATTTGAGTTTGATCGAATTTATAAAATCTTCAATATTTATAGAATTTATAGGTTTTATAAACATATTAGAATTTATAATATTTACAGACTTTGTAGAACTTATAAAATTTATAGAATTTATTGGATTTATAAGAACTAAAGAATTTATGAGATTTGTGAAATTTAAAGAACTTACTGAATTTTAAAACTTTATCCAATAAATCTATAAAATTATTCATAAAACTTATTAAATTTAAAGAAATTTTTAAATTTATAGGATGATTAAAGTTCATCGGATGTATCGAAATTTTTGAATTTATAAAATTTGTACAATTCAAAGAATTTATAGAATATATCGATTTTTTTGGAAGAAGTCAAATTTGGGTTTGTATAATTTATAGAACTGACAGACTTGAAACAATTTATAGAATCCAGAGGATCTATAAAATTAAAAAAATTTATAAAATTTATAAATTTGAGGAATTCAAAAAATTTATAGAAATTATAGAATTTTGGTTATATTAGAATTTATAATATTTATAAACTTTGTAGAATTAAGAGAATTTCCAGAATTTATAAGAACTAACGAATTTGCCAGATTTGCAGAATTTTAAGCACTTTTTGAAGTTTTAAACTTTATTCGTAGAATTTATAAAATTTAGAGGACTTATAAAATTTATAGAATACAATTTATAGAAATTTTTGACATTACAGTGACGTACAGTCCTGTACTAAATGATAGCCGCACCTCTAATTTAAGATTTATTTCATTTCAAATAAATTCATTTAAAATTGTTCCTATGCAAAAATAATACTCTTCACTTTACCAATGCGTGCTATAAATACAAATCATTATTTTCTGCGGGATCATGGACAATTAGAGAACCCTCATTTAGTATGGTAATAAAAGATAGCCACAGGTATACTTTCAAATTCTTTTGAACACTGTATCAGTATTTACCCGAGCTTGTTAGCGTGCAAACATATTGTTGTGTCTTAAAATATTATTGTGTTAAATATTATTCCGATTTTTGTTATTTTTTATTTATGGGTAGAAAAGCTAGTTTGAACGAGTTTGAAAAAGGATAAATTGACGTTATTAATGCCCAGTTGCACAAATAAAGAGGCAACAGCCAGTTAAGTAATACTTCATCTTTTTCTTCATATATGAAATTACGATTTGTTTCATAATACAAAATCAATGCAAGCTGATTATTTTTCTTTTTTACTTGAACACTCTAACTGGAGAATTAAATATTTGACTACCAGATTTCGTTTTACTAAATATTTAACTTGAATGACAAATATTTCTACGTAAAAATAAAACAAAAGTTGAATTCATATTATGAAACAAGTCCCATTTTCATAACAGAAGAAAAAGAGGGAATATTAGTTAACTGGGTGTTAGCTTTTTTTTTGTGCAACTGGGCATAAGAGAAGTAATATGAGTAACCGTTTAATTGCAGAAAATATTAGTTGGAGTGAGAAGATAGTGCAAAATTATTTAAAAAAATCGCAATTATACGGTTCGCATAAAAGTGCAGGCCGGCCAGTGGAACTTACTGATAGAGAAAAACGGTTAATTTTTCGAAACGCCTCTAATTTTATTGGCACCGTGCAACAAATTGCGTTAAAAGCTGGTGTTAATACAAAGATTTGTAATATGAGGAAAGTATTAAGAGAGTCAGATAATATACAAATCAAAAAATTACAAAGAAAACCACAACTGTTATCAAATCATAAAGATGCCAGATTGCGTTTCGCAGCGCGAAATTTTTAGTGACGAAAAAAATTGAATATGGATAGCCCTGATTAATGGCGATACTATTTTCACGACCTTTGAAAACAACCTCTTGTGCTATCGAGACGTCAACGAGGTGGAGGATCTCTGATTGTTTGGGGTGCAATTGGCTATGGAGGAAGAACGGATCTGAAGTTTATGCCCGGTCGTATTAACAGCAACCGGTATAAATCCATGCTATATGAAACATTACCAGTTGTTGGTGCACAAAATGGCGGCCCAAACTTTATTTTCCAGCAGGATAATGCAGCCGTACACACAGCCGGGATAGTAAATTATTGGGTTACGGAGGCTCAGATACCAGTTTTGAAACAGCCAGCAAGGTCACTCGAGATTAACATCATCGAAAATATGTGGGGTGGACTCAGCAGATTTGTGTATGCTGAAGGAACACAATACAGCAGCGTTCATGAACTAAAGTCATCAGTACAACGCGAATGGGCTAATATTTCAAATTAATATGCCAAAACTTGTACAAAAGTATGCCAAATCGAATTTTCGAAATAATTAAAAACAATGGCCGAAATACAAAATATTATTTGGAATAAAAAATCATTTTTATAACTGTGCTTTTTATATTTATTTCCTATTAAAAACAATAGAATATTGTGTGCGGCTATCTTTTATTACCATACTAAATGAGGGTTACCCATAAATTTTCCATGACGCCGCAGAGAATAATGACTTCCATTTATAGCAAGCATTGGTAAAGTGAAAAGTATTATTTTTACAAAGGAAGAATTTTAAAAGAATTTATTTGAAATGAAATAAATCTTAAATTAGGAGTGCGGCTATCATTTAGTACGGGACTGTATAATTAATTTGCACACTAGCAAGCGAAACAGACGTGCGATTATTATTAATAAAAAATCTAAAAATTGTATTCAATTGGTATTTCATTTATTATCGTGTTTATTTAACCGGAGAATTTTTGAATAAGCGCAGAAATAACCTTATTCCAATATAAGTAGCATAAAAAAATCACATTATTTTGGAAGGAGTAAAACAAACTTATCCATAGATAGAAACATTCCTAACTAAACTATTGTAACTTTAGAACAAGTTATGTAGAGACTCAATCTGAATCGGAGTCTGAGATTTGACAGCCAGAATTCATAGCATTTATAATATTATCTGCTAGACCTTTGCGGTGCTTTGATAATACATTTGGGTTGTGTCTTGCGTAGCCCAAATACCATATCACTGAAGTTATATGACTGCATGTTCCGACAACTCTGCTCCCAGTTTTGCACTTATAGTAATATCCTAATATTGATTCGGCTCCACACCATTAGGAATGAATTCTAACCATAACTGATGAATACGAGGTTGACGAAAATCGACTTTCAATTTTGCATCTTATCAAATTCTTCATTTCGTTATGTATAAAGATATTGTAACTAGAATCTGCCTTCATGTGTTCATAAGTATATCTTTTTCCTTGGTCTAACTGATACATACCTAAAGTGATATTTTTAATTTCTTGTTCTGATAAACATGGAAAGTCTTCAATCTGATTAGTAGCCTCCTCCCAACAAATTCATTTGTTTTCAAGGCCTAGCTCTTCAATCATCTTTTGAAGAGAATTGTCATCATTCATTTTGCTAATTGCCTTCTCTGCATAACGTGCATGATTTTCGTTTTCTGTAAACATAGGAGGACGGTATGCATTCAGTAAGGCACAAAGAATTTTAGTTAAAGATGACAGCATGGGGAAATAAGTGACTTCAATAGTTGAAGCAAAGAACTTGTATTTTTTGATTCTGCTGTTCACACTTTCCACTATCCATCGATTCATAGTCACAGCTCTGGACTCATTATCGTCTTTTGTGCAAAACTGCTTTTGTCCCTTGGTTAGTAAATGAGGCATTATTGGATTAAGTTTTAGCAATTTCAACTTTTCTATGACATCTCTGAACCCACGATCGAGAAGTAAAACATCATTCTCTAAGAAATATTTTGTAAATCCATAAGGGGTAGAAATCATGTATTCTAAAATTTTTGAATCGCTATTGTCGTTGTTTGCAAAAAACAAACCTTCAGCCTGAAGAATGTATCCGTCAGGGAAAACCACAATCATGGGCTTCAATAAGTTTCTGTGCTTATGATTGGAGTACGTCAATATTTGTAATTCATGATCACTTGACTTTTGAACATATAGATAAGTACCATCAATGACAACTACAATAGAATTTTCATCTGCATCTAGAAGTTTATGAGCCATTTTAGTTTGATGTTTCATTGCATCTTCTCGTGATAGATGATCATAACCTAAATGAAGATGGACAAAATGCTCATCCAAGGCTTTTCGAACAGATTCAAAGATTGCAAACACTCTTGTTTGACCATCTACATTGAATAAATATGCCAAAAATTCCTGTGATAAGTTCATCTTTAGTTTTACTAGGAATATCCCTAACGCATTTCTCGTAGATCTGTTGCAACTATTTCTGATGTGTGGCTTTACAAAAGCATGAAGGCAATCGAAATTTTCTTGTGAAATCCCAGTGAATTTCTGATAGTCATATGGAGTTAGTGGAGAGCCGTTGTCGAAATCGATTTTAGAGTATGAGTTGGCCTTACTAAAGTAGACGGCATTGAAAAATTCTTCCAAAAATTCAATATCTTCAGCGGACAATACTATTGTTTCTTTAGTTGCAACTAATGATTCTAAAGTCTCCTTATTAAACAAGCCATTTTTGTCAAAATGGGAGCGACAGCATCCATTGCTCATTGGAATAAGAATTTTCTTTCTTTTCCACATATCGATGATCGCTTCTTTGGAAATCCTACATCTACCAGCTTCTTTACAAATAAAACAATTTCTCTGTGTACCAGAGCAGCTAGGAAGATTGACTGTAATTCCATTTCTTGGAACAGAAGAAACTGTTACAGAAGCTTGACTACTTAGAAATTCAGATGTAAATTCAGATTGAGATTCAGTAATTGTGTTTTCTAATGTCGAAAATGAAGTTGTACTATTCATGGTTGAAGCCTGGAAATCAATCTCTGAAGATGTAGTACAACGACAACTATCAGGAGTTATATCCATTTCATAATCATGCAAATTATTGTCCACAGTATTACCCTCAGCTGTATTACCAGGCAGTAAGTGATATCTTTTGAACTTTAATTTTGAATGACACTTCAAACAGGCGTAACTATTTGGATTATATAACTTTCCTACACTTTCTGAGAATGTAGTAATATTTGTCCATAAATAAGGTACTCCTAAAGTGCAAACTCCTCGCCATTTCAATATCCGTGACTTACATATGCCACAGAGAATATGAGATCGTTCAACTACAATAAACCATTTTATGAGATTACATGCAAAATAAATATAAAAAGTACATTTTTTACCTTCTGGACCCATTAGTGTTAAGTCAAACAGTTCTAATGATGATGAACACACAAGTTAACAAATTGTAAAAGTACTAAAGATTATGTTACACACAAGTTAAATTTCTCAAAACAAGACATGAAATACGATTTATACAACAGTAGTTATACAACAAGAGATTCGAAAATAATCTAATATACAGTTGAGAGGACGAGATGTGTTTCCTAGGTAACACATCGAGTCCGCAACTGTTTATTCATATGATTTTCGAAGCTAGAGTTGTATACGTTAAGACTATACAATGAATCAACCAAATATATTACACAACCAAATAAAAACTGCACCAAATTAACTCATTTTTGCGTAATGTCAAAAATATTAATTGTTTGTTTATATTCATGGATGATATGATTATAACATAATATGATTTATTTGTTTGTGGCCGAAACACCACTAGTTGTGTTTTTCGAAACACAACTTAGCAACGCAGATAACCGATGTTATACAGCGTAACTAAGAAAAATTGAACTATCTGATTGGTCTATTTTCCAATGAGTTATATAGTCTGTTATATATGTGATTGTTATATAAACATAAAAGTTATGAACCAAATTGTAGTGATTGAGATTGAGAGTGATGTGTATCAGACATCTTTTGCATAAAAATAATTTTTTTAGTCCAATACAATTAGTGCGAACAAAGAAGGGGCTGCTAGAGAATTTTTAGTATGTTGTTCTACGACGATTCTTATATAACATGTATGTGAAAAATCTAAATTGTATCTCAATGCGAACATATGTAAAATGCCACTGTTCTTTACTTTCCTATGCTTACACATGTAAAAATTGGTATAGTAAAAATTCAGTTTCTGGAAAACGAAGAAAAGGCTGCTACTCATATTTTGCAGACATGTTTCGATAGATGTGATTAAACATATATTTCAATTTCAAGACTCTATCTTCATGCGAAAGTACAAAAACGAGGGGGCCCAATTTTCACTACATATCACATAGGGGCCTTTGACGTAAAATTTAGCTAGCTAAATAAAATAATTTTTTTTTAACTGACAATTTCGCTGAGCGGTATGCAACTTTGCGTGAAAAATTTGAAAAAATATCAGTTGTTTCATTCAAATCTAGATTGCGCCACTATAAATTCTCCAAACATTTTAGCCGCAATTTATCTCACAAGGACAATAATTTGAAAATAAATTTTGATTGTTTTGAATTTTGATTCATTTTACAATCGAAGTAGCCACGAAGTAAAATTAACTAATTTTTATATAAAGAAGACAGAAGACAAAATGGCCGATCAACATTACAAAGTCGAGCATTTAAAGGATTATTTGGACAGAAACTTCATTAAAAAACAAACGAATAAAAGTCAAACAAAACCAACCAAATTTATCTCTACACAAATTTTTAGCTTGACGATTTATCTGTAATTAAATGGAGACTTGTGGAGACCACGCTAAAATTTATCTTAGCTCGAGCTGCATACTGAGCTTTTACCGGAATCATCAATAAATAAATTAAATTTGGTTGCTGAGTTTTTATTTTTGCCAAGCCGATTTTCCTACATATTATTTATATTACTATTGAGAACTGTTTGTAGATCTGGTGACAAAAAATTAAAGTTTGGTAGGGATAAAAAAACGAAAAATTTTTTTTTTCTGTTTTTCTTTCTCTAAAGTTCTGCTTTGTTGAACTGATATTTATTTACCAGCCTTATTTGTTTAATTTGTACACGTACTTTAACAGTTCTCAATTGAGAACTTTTAAAGTACATATAAGTGACATCTAGCATTTTGTTTGTTTGTTTTGTTTGTTTTGTTTTTATTTCATTTGCTCAGGTCTACTAGCAATAATAGCTGTATATGACCCAATACGTAACTTTCAATCGGTTAAATCCAAAACTTCTAGAAGAAGTAATGGACGCCCCTAATAATTATATAACTTTCACTGAATCGCACTTTGTGATACCACCGACTAGCACGGATATATGGGCCTTAGACATTAAAAATGCAGTACCCAGCACCACTATCTATTTTATTGAGCTGTTATTTGTGATACCCTCGCTTTTGTACACGATATAACGGGCTTTTTACGTATATTACGCAGTACCCGGGACCACCAGCTCAATAAAGATGTTCACTCTTCAAGATCTATATTGCGACTGACATCTAGCATTAAAAATAATAAAGTGAATCGGTATTTTGAGATTTATATCCGCAATTTGGGTAGAGATCGTAACACAAATTAATCAAATAAGGCTGGTAAATAAATATCAGTTCAACAAAGCAGAACTTTACAAAAAATTTTATTTTTAATAAACAAACAAAAAAATATTTTTCGTTTTTTATCCCTACCAAACTTTAATTTTTTGTCGCCAGATCTACAAACAGTCCATACTATATACGGCGATTGTCATGTAAGTCCTAGTTCACGACAATATTCTGCGGAAAAATTTTCAGCAGGATTGCATGCGATTTAATAGTTATTTACGTCACAAGGGCGGTAAATGAATTGTTACAGTACGAGTTCGACGTTTATGGACGAGGAGACGAAGGAGCCGAGTCCAGAATTTTGAACGAGTACTGTAACGATCATTTAACGTACGTGTATCGTACAACGTTTTATTTCATACTACATGCGACATTAATTCGATTTTTTCATTTAAATTGAATTTTAGAGTAAAAACATGAGTTTGACATTTAGAGAAAATCAATGGGGCATGCTTATAGTAACAATATTCGCCGCTGTTTTAGAATGCAGCACCCTCGGTAAAGGTTAGCATGGCAAATGTTATTTGTGTTTTGTATCGAAAGTGTATGGTGAATTTAATAACAGAAAAGAATTTGTATATTTTAAAATGTTTATAAGTCGTTTATCGACGCGTTCGTACTTCGTAGCCATAAAATTAAACGTCAAACTTTATTGTAACCTTTATCACGACGGTAATGGCATCTGATATGCGGAAACAAAAACAAACTCTTTTTGCATGCCCCATCCAAATGATTTTCAAATTATCAAGTTACCCTAGTTATTTTTTTTTGTTTGGTTTTACAGTCTACTCTACTATAATAGCTCGTTTTCCGGACACTTTTGTTCTCTGACGTAATGATTCATTTCCCGGACTGAAATCAATCACGTAAACATTGATTTTCGGTATAGTATGAAATAAATATATTTTATTCGGAAGGGGACAATTGTTTACGAAATAGACTACTTTGATTGGTTGCTTGCTGAAAATTTGTCCGCAGAATATTGTCGTGAACTCGCAGTGAAGGGCCGTGTTTGTACAAAAATCAAGGGATTCCTGATTTGTTTTCAATTTTTTTCCTGTAAACTGAAAAATTTTATTGTTTGATTGCTTAAGTTGTGAAAAATGGTGGTTTTCTTTACTCATCCTACCTGAAAATGTAGAGAGATTTTCTTTTACGATTTTTAAATCATTAATCCTAAACATATTGAGGACGCAATTTATCGAATAATATATTCATTTCGAGTGAATTTAGTTCATAAATATTTAAGTTAAAATTACCAAATTTGCATTAGTTCTTTTGGAAATAAAAAAAAGTAATATTTACGCCCGTATTACGGGCTTTTCCTTCTAGTATTATATATAACTAGCTGAGGTACCCAGCGTTGCCCGGGGTAAATAAAATACCTATTTTTATTTAGCAAAGATGTCCCCAAAGTTTCATTTTTTTTAATAACTTATATCGTTTTTCCAGTGTACTCTTCAAAAGGTGGTAAAACATATTTTAACTCCCCTAAATCAAGAGAATAGCCCCTTCGGATACGAGTATACGATTAATTTCATTTAACCATTTATCTAAACTCAGTCCTGTATTTTTTTTTTAAATTGAAATTTTAGAAAAATTACTGGGGGCACCTAGACAAATAAAATGGGCTAGACCCTTTCGAAAATGAAACCACTACACAAAATTTAAATCGAAACGTGTAAGGAGCTACACACATATACAGATTTAGTATAGACAGACAATTAATTTGTGTATCCCTCTATCAGTCTATCCTCAACAAAAGTCCAAACAAAATATTTTAAGCCTTGAACCAGTAATTTTCACAAATAGATTGCCGTAATAGGCAGAGTTGAAAGATGCACGCTACTCATTTTGCTGCACCAATCATAATAGCGACGAAGTAAAATAAAGCACTTAAAGTTTGTGATGATTTTAAAGTCACAACTAATCTGCAACTCATCGTGCATTGACATCCGGTACCCATAAGATAGAAGAACTTTTTCATATAAGTAATGCGAGATGCTTAAATTCAGCAGATTAAAAGTAGGGTTAAAATTCAATTGGTGTACTTCAACAGGTGTTTCTATTTTAAATACAGCTAGGCGCATTTGCAGACAATTGAATCAAATTAAGAGAAAAATAATTTGTTGGGTTTCACCGCTTGCTTGTAAACCACATTTTTTGTTTTGCTCTCGGAGCTAAACACAAATTTTGTGAAGTTCCCACTCTCGGAATGAAGGTGCGTTCTCTGTACCCAACGAGAAGGATCGAATTCTGTAAATCTGTTGACTATAGATCTGCCTACAATGCCATGTTGTCACTGTTATTTTCTAACTATTTGTAGGAGGTTGCATCTCTAGGAAGTAAATATTGAACGTGAGCATGTGAGACAGAACTCCCATACCATAAGACCCACATGATTCGGCGTAAAATCTCCCTCGATGAGGCATAGATTTACAGATGAAGTCGTGTGTTGTCATTGAAATATGCTTGACATGCCTACAAAGACAGATTTGGCAGACGATGCCGTTAACATTAATAATCATATAATTATAACATCATACTATCAAACAATCATACAACTACACCATATTATCATCATACCATTACACCACAATAGACAACACCATCATACTATCACACCATCATAGATACCACCATATCATAATACATTTACATTATCGTGCCATTAAACCATTAGACCGTGTCTTAACGACATACCATCATACCATTATCCCACTTATTGGATTTTTAGACTTTACAGAATTTATAGAATTTACTGAATTTTACAGGATTGATATAATTTATAGCGTTTAAAAATGTTTAAATTTAAAGAATTTTTATAATTACTATACAAATTCTATAAACTTTATAAATTCTATAAATATTTTAATTTTAAAAATTGTGTATATTCTTATCGTATCTATCTGCGATTTAGTATCATTCACACATATGAGCATTAATTACAAACATATCTAAATTCAATATTGTAATCTGTAATAAAAAAATCAACGAGCGAGTTCACCCTCAACTCGGAAAAGATTTACGTGAAAACTTTTTGATGTGAAAACATCTTTAGCGGCAGGAGTAAGTAAAAAATTGTATAGAACTCGGGTTACGGAAACAAAAAAGCCGAACAAAAAATATTCCATGTATGTGTATATATCGACAAGATCAATAAATAAATAAAACGTAAAATCAACGCAAAATCTACGCATACATATGCAATATACAACATCATCCGGCATTTTAAAAACATCGTTTTAAAATTAAATTAATTTTAATAAAATTTTCTTAGAATAAGGTGGAACTTATAGATTAGAACTCTTTGTTAATAATTTTCATTTTGCAAAGTGAAGCAACTTAGTCAAAAATTGAGTTTAACGGTTTTAAATGCCGGTTTTCCGTTTTGCATGCGGGGCAATGCCTTAAGGTAAAATTAAATGGAAATAGCGAGCTGTGAAAACTGCATATATACCTACATTGTGCATAATAAAATAATAATTTTAAAATTGTTTAATCGGTACGCTTTGTTATTAGTGTTTTGCCCTACCGCCTTTATAATTGCTATGAATTTACGGGCAACATTTCGCCGTAATAGAACCGCTGTAGTTAATTTATTTTAAATTGATCAATGACAAAGCGATGCATATTTGCTTTGTTCAGCGAGTTTGCCGTGACCATTCACTATTATGGACTTTTGAACAAGATTGCCGTGTAAGAGTAATGATATATTTTAAAGCGTAGATGGTAGGATTAGGTGATTAACTTAACAGCACTGTACTTTGCTCATGCTCAATTAATGTCAGTAAGGTTCGTCCTCCAAAATCAAAATCGAATAACTTATTGACTTTTTGAACCAAAAATGTAACTTAGCTTATACACTGAGCGAACATCAGCCGTCTTTATGCAGGGGTTTCTCGGTCTCATCGAAATGGCTTGAAATGATTCAATAGATATTTATGCATAAAAGTTTTCACATAAATCTTTTGCAAGTTGAGGGTGAACTCGCTCGTTGTTTTTTTTTTTGTATAAATATCTATTAAATCATTTCAAGCCATTTCGATAAGGCTGAGAAAGCCTTCCATAAAGACGGATGTTGTTCGCTCAGTTAACTAAGTTACATTTTTGGTTCAAAAAGTCAATAAGTTATTCTATTTTGAATTTGGAGGATGAACCTTACTGGCCCTAATCACCTAAACCTGCCATGTACGCTTTAAAATATACCATTACTCATACACAGCAATCTTGTTCAAGAGTCCATAGTAGTAAATGGTCACGGCATACTCGGTGAACAAAGTAAAATCGCATCGCTTTATCACTGATCAATTTAAAATAAATTAAATAGAGCGATTCAATTTGGGCGCTTTGTTGGCCGTAAGATCATTGCAATTGGAAAGACAGTAGCGTGAAACCCCCCATAACCAAACTCAGCAGAAGCATGAGCAATTTTAAAATTATTATTTTATTATGTATCAATGTATATATGTACAATTTTCACAGCTAGCTATTTCCATTTAATTTTTTCACACTACACAAGCATAATTTGTGGTCCTTTTGCTCGTATGTAAACTTCATTTTCAAAAACACTTGCTACTGCGGCCATATATAGCAGATATTTCACAACAAAATTAATTAAAGTAGGCGGTTTTTTTTTAAGATTTTTTTTTGTATTCGGCTCGCGATGTTTTTGAAATGCCGGATGATGTTGTATATTGCATGTGTATGCGTAGATTTTGCATTGATTTTACGTTTTATTTATTTTTTGTTCTTGTCGATATTCACACATATCTGCAATATTTTTTGTTCGCCACTTTTGTTTCCGTAACCCAATTTCTATACAATTTTTTACTTACTCCTGCCGCTAAAGATGTTTTCACATCAAAAATACATTTTGTAGAACAGCAATAAAATTAACTGATGTATACCAACATCTACTACGCACATGAAAAATTGTGGAAAAATTTGATTTCAAATTTTTAGACCGTGAGTGAATTAGTTAAAAATCAGTTAAAAATTAAAATTTTGACATAAAAGTTAAAATTAAAAAATTTACTCACCACAAAAAATAAATAAAAAATGTATCATGGTAGGCACCGTATATAAACTTTGACAAGCGAGTTAAAAAAACATAACCTCGTTTTTTTAATATTGGTTCAGTTGATACATAAGCACGACGTGTTTCTTTCGGTTTCTTCTTAAAACAGATTCATTTGATAAATTACGCTTTTTATAAAGTAATAAAATATGTAGATAACAAACTAGGAAAATGATTGTTATAAATGCGCTTCATGTTGTTGTTCAGTTGTCACAACATTAATTTTTAACTAATTCACAAAGCAATATTAAATTTGGTAGATAAAAATATTTCACCACAATAATTTGATTTTCACCAAATTTTTAACCAAATATTTTTAACATATTCACTCACGGCCTTAAAAATCGAATTGTCTTAGTTCGCTTGAACCAAAACAATATAAAAAATTGAGGTGTGGCCAACACACGACTTTCTTTTACGAACAGCGAATTTTAAGAAACTATTATAATACAAATTTCTGGCAAACTTAATTAAGATTGTTTTTATTTTTTCATGTTTTCTGTAAATTGTATATTTTTGAAATATTTGCAAAATAAATTTTCTGTTTCACGGAATCTGGGAGCTGGAACCCCAAATATTATGTAAGAGATTAATGAAGATTTATCTGTTTTGAGGTCCCCTGAGTCCGAAAAAGTGGGTTTCGAAATGATGTCTGTCTGTCAGTTTGTCCGTTTGTCTGTCCGTCCGTCAGTCTGTGTCCTCTCTATAGCCCAGATGGCTTAACCAATCGAACTAAAACTTTAGATTTAAGCTTTACTTATGTAAAAGAAAGTAATACAAAATAATAAATTTGTAGGAAGTTTGCGTAATTGGTTTCTCAAAATTCCCTGTTCGTAGAAGAAATGTGTTGGCCACACATCAATTTTATTTTTTTAATTTTTTTTTTTTAAGTTTTAATTTTTTTATTTTTATTTTTTGGAAACATTTTGTATTAGTAATTTTTTGTAAACCTTATACTTTTTAAGATATTTGCAAAAAAAAATTTTCTGGCCCAATGATGTGGCCACTTCCGGTTGACCGATTTGGAGTAAAATTCACTGGGACCTCCGAATTTATGAAAAAAGCTTAAATCTGAAGTTTCAGTTCGATTGGTTAAGCCATCTGGGCTGTAGAGTGGACACAGACTGACAGACGGACAGACTGACAGACGGACAGACTGACAGACTGACAGACAGACATCATTTCGAAACCCACTTTTTCGGACTCAGGGGACCTCAAAACAGATAAATCTTTAATAATCTCAAGGTCGAAAATTTTCATGATTACTATACTTTATTTTACTTACGTAAAAGAAAGTAAAAATATCGGTGTATGTATGACTATACGTAGCTCGTCATAGGAACGTTTTTATTCGTTCATAGATTTAGGCAAATTTAAATATACAAATATTTTGAGAAATTCAAAACGATACAGTATGAACGATAACATTCACCGATTAATTTCACATGGAAGTACTATGTACATATATATATTTATACTATGGTGACAGTGTAAGTATTGGCATGTGGCTGAAGCACAACAACTTTAATCGGAAAACCGAAAATCGTACAGCGCATATGGAAACAAATAAAAGTACAGAGTCGAGTTGCAACCACATTTTTAGTGTTCAAGATTAAATGCAAGCTTATTTCCTAGGCTCATCTGGTGCACAGGGCAAACCTTTCGTTCTTGAGGGTTCAATTAGAAGGTAGGCGACGTCATATCCAAAACAGCCGAAAATGTAGACTTTTGAGCTCATCAATGAATACACACCAAGCTTTAACGCAAGTGAAACTGAAAACTTGAAGAAAATTATCATGAATTTTGAAAAAGGTGTCTTTAATACCTTAATTTGAAAATAATTCCATTTTTTATATCGATAATCCTCTAAATTGACTAATCCAACAACATTACTATTCCCCTCTATAAATTTTCTAAAACACTAATTTGTATTATTTTTGACTAGTCGTTGACTATAATAAAATACACATATGAGTATATTAAATGTGTGCTTAAGCACAGTGAATTTGTCGGATAATCCCCTCAAATTACATAAAAAACACCGAACAGAATAACACAAAATTCACCCCTGAGGTGTTGTCAGTCATTTGGAATAACTTAGCAATGGGCACAAAAAAATAAATCTATTTTAACAATTTTTTTCTTATAATACATAACATCTCTTTTTCAAATATCATCTGTGTACAAAATTCGGGAAATTCGAGAGAACAAAAGTGAAAATGGAATTTTAATCGGATTTCATTGAAATGAAACTGTGAAAATGAATTGAAGAATAATTTTTTTTTGTTTTTGTTTTGTATTGTTGTTGCATTTTATTTCGTAGAGTTGGTCCCTTTATGGGGTTGAATTTACATTATTTATTTGTTGGTGGACGTCTATATACGGTTAAATACGATTCTCTGAGTATATTAATTGGTGTTAAGGGACGGTGAATTTGAATTGAATATGAATCAATTTTTTATGTTTGTTTGATGTGTGTGCGGTCTTAATTTTTGTGTAAAACACGAGACAAATAGATTTGGGTAAACATTTTTTGTTTGTTTTGTTTATTTTGATGCACATAATGTGATGACAGGTTAACCCATATTGAATGGGGTTTTAACGAGATATACGTGGTTATATGTAAATGGAAATAATTACCAGAACATTTTATGAACATCACTTATATTATTACCTCTTGATTTAAAAACACATTAGCAAAGGTTTATTTCAATATTTGCACTTTTACTAAACAAAACAAATGCACTTGGGATGAAAAACAAACTTTTTATTATTATGATAATGTTATGTGGACGACAGATGTGAGACATGCGCATTTACCTTTTTCTTCCAAAATTAGCAAGAGATGGCAGTAGCTTTTAATGAAGTGAAAAATCGTTAATAATTTTGGGCAAAATAAAAGTTAAAACTTTAATACAATATTAACAAAGAAGTTTGTTTATTAATTTGGACTTTAATCATCATTTTGATTTAGCTACTTCCAAAAGTGGAATTTTATTTTGTAGTAGAGTTTTGTTAAACAATGAAAAATTCTCTTCAAATTGCATTTTAATTTTTATTGAAATTTCATAATTTAAAATTTTATGGGTGCGAAGTTCTCCCTAACTTATAAAAACAACAATGAACATTGCAGACATTTATGTGAAACTCGATTTAAAATATTTAAATAAAATTTGAGCAATCAAAGAACAAAATGAACGATTAGGATATTGATCCATATTTATAGAACCGTTTAATTTAACTTAGGTGTTTAACTTTTCCCACATCTTTAAATACCACATAATTTCATATTACGGTACAGTGTGTTTAAAAACTCAGAACATTAGTTGACCACATCAGGGTAGCGACACCGACTGCATTTTGGATAATTTTCTTAACCCCCCTATAACTGCTGGTGTAGTTTCATAAGTTTTTAATTATAAAATTAATCAGAAAAGTAGAAAAATACAAATTAAATGCAAGGGTACAAGCGTAAGAGCAGGTCGGTGGCAGAGTGGAAGGAAAAGCTAAAAAACTGCGATGAGTCTGTACTATTTGTTAAGATCGTGCCCAACAAAACTCTCCAGGTTAAAGGTGAGAAGTGCTTAAAAGGCAAATTTTCAAAGAAGCGGTTAACTGTTTTGTTAACCGTGTTTGATGATGGTGAGGTTTACAAGCCTCTTGTTATTGGGAAGAGCAGAAACCCACAATGTTTTTGAAAATTGCCAGTAAAATATTTTTCTAACTCCAAAGCTTGGATGACATCTAAAATTTTTGAGCAATATTTGGTAGGCCATATTTGTGAAATGGAGCGAGAAAACCGAAGAATATTATTATTCTTAGATAACGGCCACGTCACACCTTGAAATTTTCCTGTCTAATATTAAACTTGTATTCTTTCCCCAAACACGACTTCGGTACTCCAACCTAGAGGACAATGGGCTAATTCATACTGTTAATTAAAACTATAGAAAATTAATGTTAAAGAACGTTTTGATAAAAACGTAGAATACAGCAAAGATATCGGGCATAAACAGCTCAATCAATGTTTTAGATGCCATAATGTTCCTGAAGCCGTTAAATTATTAAAAAAGGAAACCATTTGAAAATCTTTTGCTAATTGTGGCATTTTCGCACCAGAATCCAACGGGAATGAACCAACTGTTGTAAAGATTGTCTTTACAGAAATTCAAAATTATCAATAAAACAAAAAAGGAATCATCCAAATCGGTAAAGCCGTTCTTGAGTTCTTGCAAGAAAATTCCCATACAAAACGCAAATTTCCGAATTTTCCGAGTTTTTCGGAATTTTCTTTTTTCCTAAACTACCACAATCACTTATTATAATTTTTGCACAATTCTACTGTTCACTTCTATTTCTCACAAAATCACTTTTAAACGAAATTTCATGATTGTCCCGGTAATATCAGTTTAGAGACATTTATGCTGTGTGCCTCATATCGATATTTTCGTCTAAATTTCTGGCTAAACTAAATTATGCTCATTATGCTATTAACCACCAGACGGCCAACGAAACGTCTCCTCGCGAGGATGCTTTTCGTTTTAGTTGTCATTTTTATTGAGAGAGTGCTTGGATTAAGTACTTTTCATTATCAACAATTTTAATTAGTGCCACAAGTTGGTACCGATTAATGGTTATACAGTACATACGATACCAGTTTTTATAGTAAATATTTGAATTTAACGGTCAGATTTTCTATTTTAGTTTATGAGGTTTTTTTAAATATTGATTTTATTAATATTGTCTTACTGTCGGTGGATCGTGGCTTGAAATGATATTATGAATAGTATAACGGCCGGCAAATGAACCAGTTTAGGGTGAAGGAACTTACCAGATTTATGCAAATAATATTCCATTGAGCTCTCTGTGATTGTGTTCTGAATCAAAAATACAACCTTACAATGGTTAATCTAAAAGTGAAACTACTTCTCAAATGAATGAAACTTGTTCCCAATTAAAATAAACGTTTTTTGAATGGATTGAAACCTTTCCCGAAATAAATGAAACCAAATTAAATAAGTTTAAAACCATAAGTACATGCATCAATAAAATTTGTTTTATTATTTGTTAAATAAAACACTCATGATGAGGTGAAAAATACGTGAAATCAAAAATTTTTGTAAGTTATATTTGAATTTTATGATTTTTATGTTTTGAATGTGTAGCCTTGATTAAACAAAAAATTTTGAAATGTTTTTTTGTTGTTGTGGTTGTTAAAGATACAGGATGTTGTATTTATGGCAATAACAAGAAAAGTAATTATCCGATAATTTGATTTTGAGCTCATTTCAAGGTAAGTTAATAGTGACTAATAAAAAATATAAAAATACTATAAAATAAACTGTCGACGGCCATTTACAAAAGGAAGAAATAAAAGATGGCACCATTTTTATAATTATTTTATAATCCCTGTTCATGTATCTTTAAAATGAGCCCAATCTTATAATTTTCGGATAATCAGTTTTTTTTTCTATAGCAATAAATACAATACCAAGTGCATTGAATTTTTAAATATTTGACACCCTGTACCAAATAGCACTATTTCCAAAGCATTGAATGAAAAAAGTATTTTCAAATTTAGAGACATTCTTGTGGACGTTCAAAATATAGACATAGCACTTGTGTGCTCTAAGGTATTGACAAAGTAATTAAACAGATAAATATTTATCATAAAATAATATTGAATGCCACGTCGTGGCAGGAGCTCATAAAGAATTTTATAACAGACCATACCCGAACTGTGTGAGTGATGTTACAGACCTGTACTGAAAAGCAAAAGTCACTTATGTGCATTTTAGTAGTTTTGAGAAAATGAAGGTTAAAGTTTCAAAATCAAATGGAAATACATTGAGAGTATTAAATGTATTACCTCATAACTTTTTTATTTTTTAGCCGATTTTCACCAAAATTTGATAGAATCTAAATAGTAGACAAATTTAATTATTTATGCGAAATTCATAAAAACCGCTTAAAGTCACTTAAGCGACTTTTGCTTTTAAGTACACACTTTAATGTTAGTTTTGGTTCGAGTGTATTTTGGTTTTTTATTTTGATTTTAACTATATTTTGAATCAAAATATTTAATTTTTAATCGATTCATTTTTGGACACTCAAGAAAATTAAAATATGGTTCAGGTAGTAACCACTTTATGTTCAGTTCGGTAAGGCAATTACTTCTAGCAACCACAAGAAACAACAAACAATCGAAACAATGATTCTTAGATTTGCTGGCGGTATTTTTCTGACTATCGCGTAAATGGTAGCAAAGTATCGTGTTTGGCGATCCGAAATTTTTGAAATCGTATAAAAATTGTTTTGCGACGGAAATTATGATAAGGGCCTCTATAGGTGAATGACTTTTTTGAAGCAGCACAGAGCCAAAGAAGTTTCTTCTTTCGTAACCGTACTCTTCTTTACTTTTGCAGGTTCAATTATTTTTTTCCAATACGGCGATCGCAAATCACATCGAACGACAAGTGCAACTTATTAAGTACTAAGAGAAACCCAAATCTAGAAGGCGTAATCAAATATAGAATTGAAACAGTCACAGCATCAGATTGGGCCAATTTAATCTTAAACACGAAGATAACATTCCCTGCAACAAGATAACCAGTATGTTTTTTTATTTAATTACTGTTATATTTTATAAATTTTAGTGATACAATTTATGGTTTTAAATTTATATAATTTGGTTTCATTAAATTTGAAAAAAGTTTCATTCCACTCGAAATTAGTTTCTTTCTTTGTTGTTATATTTAATTAAAGTTTACATATTTTTGTACATAAGATTTTAATTTTAACTATCTGTTAGGAATTATATGGTGAGTCAGATGCCAGATCGTCTGTCGACAACACAGATTGGAGAAACTTTTGGGTCGAACAGAGATACTATCTTTAGTTTACCAACGCTAAAATATTCTGTCCGGTTTTGTCGAACGCATCAACGACGTTGCAAGTCTTTAGATTTTCTTATAGCGCCAATAAATTAATTTAATATTTTAAAGATAATTTTGTAAACAAAATATATTGAAAAATTTAAAAAATCCAATTAACATGATAAATCAACTTGCCCGTGAGCCAAAATGAAATGGAACGAAAATTCAAACAGTGTTCCTAGTTATTTCCGTCAAATAGTAATAATATTCGGTTGACGTTCCAAAAGTCGGAAATTAGAATAACGAAAAGTCAGGCACAGCTTGTCTTATTGACCCTTCTATGAACGACTGGTACGAACTAGTTGACAATTTAGAAAAGTGAACAATTTAGTCAAAAATATTGACGTTAGGCTCACAGCTTTAGAACAGTTTTATCATGGAAAATTCCATTTTTGTGCAGTAGATCATATATTCTTTTTTTTTTCTGCTGCTGGTGCTACATCCCATAGAGGGATTTGGCCGCTTCATTGTGAAGTTTCGTAATCATTTTTTCAACGGATAATGAGTGATTAATTCATTGATCCTTACATTAACCAGCCGTGATTTTTTCATCATCTGCCGGGAATCGAACCCGGGACCTCCGGAGCTTAAAGCAAGCATGCTAACAACTGTGCCACCGGGGCGTCATATATTGCGATCATATATTGCGTTATCAATTAACTTATTCTATTCTATCCTAGGTGTCACCGTAACAAATTGTATATAGATAGATGGATAAGCTTCAAAATCAAGACAATCTGTTAGCTCACGAGATAGCAAATTCGTTGATAATTCGAATTGCAAAAAGAATAACTACAACATCTGGAGTCTTGCAGTATCTTCATAATGGCAAAAAATCAGTTACTGAAGCTAATACAAATATATTTCTGGGCCCAACAGGTTCCCGAATAAAAATTTTACTGTCTATTTCATACTACATAGAAGAGTTGATGAGGTAGAAACTGAAATGGTTTCGGAACTTGCATCAATTGCTTCAAAGAAGAAGATATTTCTGGAGTTACACAAGATAATGTGGCAAACGAATTGTAGAGTAGTATTACACGTAGCTTAATACCGATAGAAAACCGGCCGTACAATGATATCATTAAAAACAATTAGATCTTGTAACCCTACGACGTCAAAGGGTAAAGAATTGTTTCAAGCAGCCCAGACATCAATATGTGAATTTTACTCTGGTGGTTCCCCAACATACTGGCCCAGTGACGAAGCTAAGATACCGGACCTAATCGACTTTTATGTAGCAAGAGGTATATCTCAGAACTATATTCACATTGAAAACAGCAATTCTCTAGTATCGGATCACTCACCGGTTATCATGACAGTCAGTGAAACTGTAATTCAAAGGGAAAAAGCACCCAGATTAACAAATTCAAAAACAAACTGGGATCTCTTTCGTGAAATAATGGAGGACAAAATCAATCTCCAGGTACCGATAAGAAATTCTCGACAGTTGGAAGACGAATTGGAGCAACTCAATGAAATAATTCACTATGCTGCATTGGCAAGCACTCCCATTTTACAAAATAAGAAGACGCTTAACATATCCTACCCAATGGAAGTTAGAGAGTTGGTAAGAGAAAAACGACGAGCTCGTAAAACCTGGCAAATTAATCGAACACCGGAGAACAAAACAATTCTTAACAATTATGTAACAGCCTCAAATCCCTTCTTAAAGAAATTAAAAATGAATCAATCAACAGATATCTAGTTAGCCTAACTGATGAAAAAAATTCTGATTACTCACTGTGGAAGGCGACGAAGGGACTGAAAAGACCCAAAATGCAAGTGCCTCCACTTAAAAAGGATGATGGAACCTGGGCAAGAGGCCACAAAGAGAAGGCTGATCTATTTGCGGAGTATCTCCAGGAAACCTTCCAACCACTACCAAGACAAACTGCCAATGAAAATATAATATCTATTCACAAGCTGGATAAGTTTGAAATACAGCCAGTAACTCTCAAAGAATTAAAAGAAGAAGTGAAAAGTAACATGAATGTTAAAAAAGCCCCAGGGTATGATTTGATTACTTGCCAAATTATCAAAGCTCTACCTAACAAAGGATTTCGTAAGCTACTACACATAATCAATGCGAGCTTTCGGTTAAAATATGTTCCGAATCAATGGAAAGTAGCAGAAGTAATCATGATACCAAAACCTGATAAACCACCTAACGATAAAAAATCATACAGGCCAATTTCTCTGCTGCCAATTATGTCAAAACTCTTTGAAAAATTATTACTAAAGAGACTTAAACCAATAATTGAGGACCGACAACTTGGATTCAGAGAAAAGCATTCTACAATTGAACAGGTCCATAGAATCACCAACATAATTGAAAGAACGTTAGAACGTAAAAAAGTATGCTCAAGCATATTCCTGGACGTCGCGCAAGCATTCGATAAAGTCTGGCACAGTGGTCTGGAATACAAGCTGCCTAGAGATCTACCGAGACAATTCTATGCCATACTAAGATCTTATTTATCCAATAGACACTTTCGAGTGAAATATGAGGATGAATACTCTGAGCTAAAGAAAATCTCTGCCGGTGTCCCGCAGGGGAGTGTCTTAGGACCAATCCTGTATTTACTATATACAAGGGACATACCAACCACAAATGAAGGAACCAAAGCCACCTTTGCAGATGACACAGCAATTATGGCAGTTGGAAATAATGTCGCTGATGCAACGAGCAAACTCCAGAGGATGACCAATGCGGTTTGTAACTGGACAAAGCGTTGGCCAATCAAACTTAATGAGACAAAATCTACGCATATTAACTTTACTTATCAAAAGGCTTACCACCTACCTATAGAAATTAACTCGCGACTCGTGCCATATGCAAATACAGCTAAATACCTTGGCATGACCCTCGATGCCAAGCTTAAGTGGAGAGAGCATGTCAAAAAGAAAAAAGAAGAACTTAACATAAAGTTCAGAAAAATGTATTGGCTCATAGGTAGAGGCTCTGAGCTTACAATTCACAATAAGCTGCTGCTATATCGGCAAATTTTGAAGCCGATATGGACCTACGGTATACAACTCTGGGGATGTACCAAGCAAACAAACGCCAAAATGATACAGACGTTTCAAAACAAGGTTCTTCGTAGCATCGTCAATGCTCCGTGGTACGCAAGAAATGAAGACCTTCACAGGGACCTACGGATGGAATACATCAAAGAGGAAATAAAAATGCTTGCCGCAAAACACGAAATAAGGCTCCAGGAACATGGAAACCCCTATATTCGCCATATGATAGATAACCCTGTCGTTGAAAGAAGACTCCAAAGAACGAGGCCACTTGACCTAGTGAACTTAGCAAACTAAAATTAGTAAATAGGTTTAATTGATTATGGGGCTAACCACTGGGTTACACCCCAACTAACGTGAATTTTACTAGATATATAAAAATTTGTATTTGAAAGAAAAATTGCTAGATGAGCGCAGTCTCAGTCGTAATAAAATAAAATGAAAAAAAAAATCTTGTAACCGCAGTTGGTAAGGAGGTGAAAACGTTTGAGGGAAGCGAACTTGGGGGCCACATTTGCAGCAAAGATTTACTTGTAATTCCTCTAACTAGCGTTCAGAGAGGATCAGGAATTATAATTTCCAAATTACGAGCAAGGATTGAAATCCAACTTCAAAAATAATTTAAAAGATGATTTGTAACATATAATTTTGCACTTCTTTAATAAACTTTTCTTATTCTGTGAATTATTTAAAATATTTAACGTTTTTTATTTTGATTTGTATGTAAAGTCTTAATCCCAGGATCCCGGGACGGTCCGGGATTGCAATCACCAACCTGGTGTACCTTACTTGTAAGGGTAAAGACTTTTTGTTGTTTAAACAATTTACGTCGATCGACACAACTACTTTTAGTTATCTTTCTTAGTAAAAGTTTGACGAACCTGTATTTTAATGTTATGTCCCTCAGGTCGGCTTAATTGGCTATATTTTCATAGCTTTTCAATGGCTATATTACCCATTTGGCAGATGGTATAAGGGACTGGGAGCAGAACTATAGGAAATTACTCTGGGAGTCCTCCATTGGGACGAGACAAGCCAAGAAATTACTCAGTTATAATATTATTCGTCTGAGAGAGGCACAGAGGATGGACCGCCAATCCCTAAGATCCCTTACCTAGTTTATAACGGGGCACGGCCCTTTTAATGGCCATCTACATAAAATGGGAAGGTCCCCATGCGATGCTATCATCCTAAAAAAATTCAAGTTTCTCAATGCGCACACAATCCAGTTGCCTAATGCCGACCCACTGGATATGCATCAGGTAGCGGCGTTTATCAAGGGCATAGACCTACATTTCAACTAAGAATCTCTAGGAATGCACAATAGGCCTCAATGGTCGCAGTGCTCTGGGCTACAAACACCCATCCTAATTAAAAAAAAAAAAAATTAGCTATATTCGCTTAGTTCATACCAGTCATTCTTAGTTGGCAACAGATTCAGTAAGACAATGCTGTACCTATCTTTTGATCTTTCTAAATTGCAACTTTCCGAACGTCAACCAAATGCCAAAGAATGTTATTGCTGCTTGAAGAGAATAACCATGCATATTATAAGAACTTCTGCTTATTATATTTTCTTATGTGTTGCAACTTCTTCAACCGACTGGAAGATAGCAGTGTTTAATGCCCCTATACAAAAAATGTAAAATATAAGTTTACGATCGCAAATTTGTTGACATGAAGCTACATATCTTGAATTTAAGTGCCCATAGCTCGGGAGAGTAGCTATTTTTAATATGATTTTTTCCACGAAGTGCTACTCTCGAGCATCTATTTACCTGCAGTAGTGGGATGCAGAAGGTTTGTTGATCTTCTGGTTTTACAATTTGAAATTTTTGGGTATTCCTGTAGTAAACAAAATGTTGGTACTTTACCTTAGCTCAAAATCTATTGTGACCGGGAGGAAAAATTTCTGATCTGTGGTTTTAAATGCCATGACGCGATCAACCTTAGTATAGTAGTATATACACGTGGGAGGAAGTGATTGGATTCCTTACAAACACCACCAAGCTATAGTTGTAAAATATATTGACTAGGCGTTGATGGACAATTAACAATCATGGGTATGATATTTGGCCCTAAATTTTACCATGATGGCATGCGATTTCTATAAAATCGACAAATTCGGAATTTGTTTCGAATGATATAGCACATAAAATTAAAGGACGACGACTGGTCATTGCCGATGCCAGCGGATCTTCTTCTTAGAGAAAGAATTTGCTAAAAAGCTATTCTTAAACTTTGGGGGCAACCAAAAATTTGATTGTCAAATTTTTTATTTCCGGGTCGCGAAATTTAACAAATAAATAATTTTCAAATTAGAATAATTTCGAAATATTATTTAAATTTAAAATTAATTTCTAGTTTAAACCAAATTTTCAATGCATTGGGACTGGGAGCATGCTAATATTAGTTTCTAATTCTGCCTAATTAGTTTATAATAATTCGTTAGGCAAATTTTCAGCTACTCTTCTGCACCCTTTCGTCACCGTCTAAATTTGAAACTTTTTTATGTAAACACCTCTAGTGTCGACAAAGATTCACAGTTTAGTGGATTACTGATCTTGGTCGGTGATGATGCTACCTGCTGAAATATCGCAATTGGTTACCCCAATTAGTTCAACTTGGCTTACATGAGAAAATTTAAGATTCCCATTTTAGTGTGAGTGCAGAGTTTCATTCAGTGTCATCGTATTGACGTCTGTGTCTCTCTATTTTACGAAGGATTGATCTCCAATGGCTTCTTTTGTTCTCATTAACCGTCCGAATACGTTGACGTTGGCCTCTTGTGTTGATTTGTGATATATAAAATATATCACAAAAAACAGAAAATTTTTAAAATGTGAATAAAACACAAACCCGCCCAAAATTTTTATCCATTTCAAATTTTAGTTAACCCTAGATTGCCGGAGCGAGTCAATTTGACTCATTTACGATTTTATTTCTATATTTTTAATTATATGCATGGCTATTCTTAAGTAAGTAGAATAAATTCGGGTGGTGATGGAGAACACTAATCTGAATAAAAAATTATATTACATCACAAAACTAAAATTAACTTAGAACAACAATGAAATCATCTGTATTAAGGGCTTTAAACTGCGAGTTCCTGTCTGGAGGTAAACCAACATATCGGCCAGCGGATTCAAATAAGGTATCAGATTCGATAGATTTCATTGTAAGAAAAGGGTAAACTACGTATTATTTGAAAACAGTGAAGGAATTTCATCTGACCACATGCTTGTCATTATGACACTCAGTCACGTCATTATCGAAAAAGAAAATTTCCTAGGTTAACTAACAATAAAGCAAACTAGGATCTCTTCCGGAACCTAGTCGAAGACAATACTGAATTACAAGTACCAATTAAAAATCCGGCAGAACTTGATGTTCAATTAATCGGAAAATCACATGAGAGATCTGGTTAGAGAACAATGGAAAGCGTGAAAAATCTGGCAGAAGAATCAAGCACCACAAAAGCAACAACTTAAAAATGCTTATCAAAGAAATCAAGAAGAAATCTTTCAGTGAATACCTAGCTGGCCTTTCTGGCAACAAGGACACTAATTATTCCCTTTGGAAAGCAACTAAAGGTCTTTAAAGGCCTTAAGTACAAATAGCTCCTATCAAGAATGACGATGTAACTTGGGCTAGATTTCAACCCCTTCCAAGGCAAACAGCTGAAGAAAATATTATTCCAGAAAATAAAGTGGATAACCTAAATATAAGACCTGTAACACTGCAAGAGTTAAAAGATGAAATGAATAACAACTTAAGCTCAAAAATTGCCTCGGGTATGACCTAATCACTGAACATATAATTAAAACACTACCAAAAAAAGGATTACGAAAGTTACTGCAAGTAATCAACGCAGCGTTCAGATTAAAATGCGTTCCATAACAGTGAAAGGTGGCAGAGGAGGCCATGTATGTGGAGTTAGCCCGAACAACAAACCTTCATCCCAAAAAATGCCTTTTCAGATTGTTTCCACGCTTAATATTGAATATAAATTAAGCCCTCACAAAATTAACAAAATGAATTTTTCATCCTGCAAATTTTATGTATTTGATTGTTAATAAACCAATTTCAAGTTATTCGTGATAAATTATATAATTATTAACTAATATTAACACGTTCGACACTCATCTGTTTTTTGTGTTAAAAAAAACTCACGTGCTCAAATAAAATACCACGATTATGGGCGACGACTGGGCTCTCAGTCAAACTACTTGACACAAGTATGTGTTGGATACTTCTAGAAACACAGCCGCATCGCAAATAATCGTAACAAAAAATACTACAAAATTATTTTTTTATTTCGTGAAATGTTGGCGTGAAACTGGCATGTCACATATATGTACACATATGTGACATTGAGTAGCGAACGTGTTACATGTAAATTAGTGTTAAGTATGAGGTCGCTTGAGATATCAAAAACCTTCAATTGTGCACCACAGCACATAGCTTTTAATATCACGAATCGTCAAATATCCACCATTGGATCTCAGCCCATAGGGACTATTTTTACCCTTACCTTTTAAAATGACAACAAATATTCAACGCGATGGATTGAAGAGTGTTTTATATGTAGAGCTACATCCATACACGGCTTAAGATATCAAAAATCTTCAAATGTCAAAGATTAAATCTTCCTTATCCAGAATATTTAGTTCACTGTATTTAGTCCACTGTATTTTTAATATTACATAAATCTCTATTAACCAGAAAAAAAAATTTAAATCCTGGAAAATGAAGATAAATATTCCTTATCTAGAATTTTGTCTTGAAATATTATGGAAAAGAAACATTTCCATTCTTATTTTAAATTCTAATGTAAGGTTTATATTCTAGCATAAGGGTCCTATACAACATCTGCCATTTACCACAATATCGATCAAATCTTGTGAGCTGAGATCCAGTGGTGGATATTTGAAGATTTTTGATATTCCAAGATACATAAGAATGTAGGTCTATAAAACACTTTTAAATCAGGGTTTCGGGTTCGGTAACCAAGAAAATAATTGGGTTGGGGTTCGAGTTCAGGTTCGGGCTCGGGTTAAAAATAAAAATAAAACTTCATAAGTATTTCATTAAAAAATGTTCGTTTAATTTGACGAATGCTGAACTAAACTTTAAAGCCGGAAACGTCCGTTCCACACTGGTTTGCGTTGCAGGAACCGCTAACACAACTTGCGCAGCTTCGTGTAAAAGTGGAATTTCAATTTTATGGTTTTCCCACCATTCCATAACATTTTTCTCCTTGTGGACCCGTGAGAAGGATTCATAAACAGCAAATTCCTGTTTCATGCTTAGTTTAAAGTCAACTCGAAACCCGGTTGAATCGAACCCGCGAAAGGTTGGTTTCGGGTTCAGGTTCGGGCTCGAAAAAATTAGTAAAAATGTTTAAACCGGAGCGCGTTCAAGGTTCTGGTTCGGGTTCCGTTCGAAACCCTGCTTTAAATTTATCGCATTGATATAGCGGTTGTCATTTAAATAAGGTAAGGGTAATATCTAACATCTGCCAGCTGAGATCCAGTGATGGACATTTGAAGTTTTTTGATATATCAAGCCATATATGAATCTAGCTCTATAAAACACCCTTCAATTCATCGCGTTGATACAGGGTTGTCCTTTTACAAAGTAAAACGTTCTATTGAAAATTCGAAAAGAAATTTCGTTTTACCTTTTACTATTTAAATGCTGGCTATTAAGATATTTTTTAATGTTTAGCCGAGAATCATTTTGAAGACTATTTTCGGGATGGATTTTCGGGCTAACTTCACATCATAATATATATAACACATATATCGTGTATAAAATTAACGAATATGTTTTTTTTTGTAATAAAAAAAAAAAATCCCGCTGGTCAATTTTAAAAAGAAAAGTCTACTGCAAGCCAATCAATTAAATTTTTCAAAAATGCTTAATTAAGAGTGCATTGTGTTTGAAATCCAACCCAACGATCGGCTTTTGTTCCATTGCATATCAATTATTTGTAAATGCAGTACCACTGGTTCTTGTAAATGTGTTCCAAAGCAAACACCTAATATAAAATCCATTGTAATATGGCATCCCTTCATGAGCTGGAGGCGGTTAAAGTCGTCACATTGTATCAGGAAGATTATATTCAAGTATAAATCGCACGAAAATTAGGAATGCACCAATCTTCAGTTTCACGAATGCTTAAGCGATATCGTGAGGCCTTAGATTATAAAAGAAAGCCCGGACAAGGACGTAAAAGGTGCACAACCGAGCATGGCGACCGATCTTTAAAAATGAATTCGTTACGAGATCAAAAGCGTATACTTTTACTCAACTCAAAAATGAGTTACTTAGTGCGCGCCAAGTGAATATTAGTGCCAGAACAGTTAGATGAAGATTAAAAGAAGTGAACATAACTCAAAAACGGCCCGTAAAAGTTCCACGGCTTCTTCCCCGCCACAAATCTAGCCAGTAGTAGTCGGGTCGCTATAGTCGACCTACTTTGTTGTTGTAATTATCTAGGCCAAGGTCAAGGTTATTGTTGTGATTATCTAGGGTGTTGACCTACTTTATTGTTATATAAGATCGATGACACAGAGTAGGACAACAACTTTGTTTTCGATGACACAGAGTAGGACAACAACAATTTTCACACGGATTTCAAGATGGCGGATATTTGTTTTTTCTCATAGCTTATCCTCAATCTTGACATTGATCTTGGGCCATGACGTTGTGACCTTGACCTTTGAACTTTGTCTTTTGACCTTGACCTTGCCCTTTGACCTTGACCTTGACCTTTGGCCTTGACTTTGACCTTGACCTAGATAATTACAACAACAAAGTAGGTAGACTATAGCGACCCGACTACTACTCTAGCCGTTTAGAATTTGCTCACACTCATGCAAATTGGGGAACTGATCATTGGGCCACTGTTCTCTTTTCAGATGAGACCAGAATCCAATTATGGAAATCAAATGGACGTAATCTTGTATACAGAAGAGTTGGAGAATGCTACGCACCGTGTAACATGGTGCAAACTGTAAGCTTTGGTGGAGGATCAATAAAATTTTGGGGTGGAATCAGTTGGGAGGGCCGTACGAGGCTGGTGGAAATTGGTTTGAGGATGAATGCAGACTGGTATGTTCCGAACATTTTTGGCGATCACGTTTTACCATATGTGGGCTTCATAGGTTATGACAGTTTTGTGTTAATGCATGATAACGTTACAGTCCAAGTAGCTGCAACGATCGAACACGCATACGACATTCTAAAACGTCATATTAGAGTTAGAAATCCCGCACCAGATTCCATAGCAGAGCTGAGAGTTGCAGCGCAAGAAGAGTGGAATCTCATTCCGTAAGCAAATACAAAGCACTCTATTTATAGTATGCCCCGAAGGATGAAAGCTGTAATAAGGGCACGTGGAGGAAAAACTCATTACTAAATTATCAAACTAAATTGTAATAATGCCAGTTTTAATGTTTATAAACCTCTTATGAAAATTAAAAAACAAATAGTTCGACACATTTTAAAATTTGATACCAGTTCCACTGAAATTCACCAGCGGGATTTTTTATTTATTACAAGAAAAAAAAAATACACGGTAATTTTGTCCAGGAGTGTAGGTCTACGAAGGCATTTCAGTCAAACAAACCAACCAAAAAAAAGCTATCCAATTAAAAAAATTTTGACTAAAATACTTTTCAAGAGGTTGTTCAGTCCAAAAACACAAACGGCATTTCAGTCAAACTCTTTTCTGACCGAAATACTTTTTTGGACTGAAGTTCCTTTTTAAAAGGGGTTTTAGTCATAATATTTGCATGGGATATTTTATGACTGAAATGCCTTTCGTTTTTTGACTGAAATGTTTTTGACTGCCCAGAGCCAATTAGACCAATATTCTCCCTGTCTCTTCTATGTATGTAACATTATTAAGAAAAAATTATAATAATAATCGTCATTATAATTTATGTTAACTTGTCCTAATATTTTCCTATATAAGTATGTTTGTTGTAATTTTTTAAATAATAAAAACAAATACTATTTTACTTTTAATTAGTATATCATATATGTATATATATATATATATATATATATATATATATATATATATATATATATATATATATATACACCCTGCGCTATTGAAATGTTCGATTTCGATTATTTACTATTTCATGCAATTCTCTCCTAGATTCGCTATTTTTTTTTTTTTGTTTTTTTATTTTTCAGCATATTTCACGCCTTATTAGGTATTTAAAACCAAACTAAGGGTGAAATATTCATTCGGTTTCAATTAAGAGTCAAAGAGTTAATTTTATAAAGTGTCGCTCTAAATTAAATGCTAACGAAAAAGCCAAAATTTTGCAAGCAAAGGCAAAAAGTACACACATTCACAAATGGCAAGAGTAATTTAGTGTAACCAAACAGCAGTTAGAAAGTTTTTAAGGCACTATTCCGAAAATCAAACGATAATTTGGCTCTGATCCAAAGAGGAGAACTTCTATTTCAACAAATCGAATTTCAGATATTTAGATCTTAAGCAAAGGTTTGCTACGGCTTTGGAGCTGAAAAGTTAGCTTCTAATAGCAACAACCGACACTATTTCAGTTCATACTATTAAAAGGAACTTGGTTTATATGCTTGTCGACCTGCGAGAAAATCATTACTGACAGCAAAAATGGCAGCTGCAAGCCTCAAATTCGCAATAGAATGAAAAAACTGAATGCCTAAGGACTGGCGTTGGTTCATATTCTCGGATAAATCCAAATTCAATATCTTTGGACCCGATGTAAGGACAAGGGTTCGGCGACAAAAAGGCAAACGGTATTTAACAGAATGTATTTCGCCGACAGTGAAAAATTCACCATATGTTATGGCCTGGAGAGCCATAACAGCCTTTGGAGTTTGATCACTAAACCTTCTGGATAGTTCAGAAGACGGAGGAAATATACAAAAATGATCGAAACCTGAATCGTGACTATTGAGGACCCGACTCAATACATCGGTATTCCACTCTTCCAGGACGATTACTCTCCGCGAGTTATTAATGTTATTTGTGAAGTAAGAATGTTTAATTTTAATGTCTATTTTGTTTAGGTAGCCGAATTTAAAAATAGCTTGGTAATTGAGTCGTTATCCTGGACAGGAAATAGTCCTAACCTCAATATTGTTGAAAATATTTGGTCCTTCATGGGAAAGAAGATTACAAATTACAAGCTGAAAAGTGCCAAAGAGCGGAAAAAACTTATAGAAAAAGTCTGGTTTGAAGAAATAACAATATATTATTGAATCAAACTTTAGAATTCAATGCTGATCGGGTTTAAGGCCATCATAAAAGCCAAGGGCTGGGTTATTAATCATTGATTTTAAAAAGTTCAATTTCTCTCAAAATATTTTGGTTGAGATGAATTATTTTATTTCTGTTAATTCTTATTTTGAATAATTACCATTGTCAACAAAAAACTATTTTTCAATTGAAAAAACTTTGTTAAAAACACAGTAAAGACCTACCAAATTGTTACGAGGTAGGGCGGTAACATTCCTTATCCGACGTTATGTAGGTCTAAAATGTCGGATTACCGTTATTTTTATTTGAATATATTCGGAATAGTATAAAAATTGTTTTGATAATCAGAATCTATCATTTTTGCCATCTACTTTTGAAGCAAACGGTGGTATTTCCAAAATATACTTTAAAAATTCAAACCGAACATTTCAATGGCGCAGGGTGTATATATAAGTAGAAAATTATTTTCGAATGATAGCAGCAAAATTAAATAAAACACCACCGTAAGCCGTAATATACCAAGATATTGTATTTTAATTTTTTAATTTATGTTTTCAAAATGACTGCTCTCAAGTATGGTTTTTATAATAATAATTCTTTTTTGCGTGACAATACACAATACAGCGAGAGCGATTTTCATTACCTTTTATTTTTTAATAACAGGGTGATACTTAATTTTTTTATTCGCTTGGCTGATTGCGGTTTGACTCTACTAATTATAATCCCACTCGGCCGTCCTGATTTTCATCTGCCTCAGATGAAACTCTCCGTTGATAATCGATCTCTTCCTCACCGTCTTCTTCTTCACTCGTCCCATTGTCATCATCCGTCATGCCGCAGTAATAAGGCTTCATCAGCTCGGCACTTGTTGTTGTACTATGTGGCCCCTCCGTCTGTGATACTTTCCTTACATCGTAGCGGTCGCGTTCCTTTACTGCAGTTATCTCATATGGGCCAAGGAATTTTGGATATATTTTATTTCCACTGAATTGCGTTCTTTTAATTACTACCCAATCCCCGTTATTGTATAAGGGTGCCCTGCGCCTTCTGTGGTTATAAGTTTTCCGATTTTCGGCTTGTACCTCACTTATCTTCCGTTTTGCCTCCTCTCGTAATTCTGCTCGGCTGTCGTCGAACAATATTGATGCCTCCTCTTCTAACACCTCTTGAATCCTAACGTCTTCGGGACACCTCATTTTCACTCCCGTTAGTAATTGAAAAGGACTTGCTCCGATACTTCTTTGGTAAGAATTATTTAAGTACCTCTGGAACTTATCGATATACCTGTACCACTCTTCTGGATTCGACATTGCCAATTTGGTTAGGGCTGGTATAATGATCCTGTTAATGCGCTCGACTTGACCATTTCCTGACGGCATACCCGCCGTAATCGAAAAGTGCTTAATACCTTCTTTTTCGCAGTACTCGTCGAATTCCTTTCGAAAAGTAGGACCTTGATCCGATATTATGATAGCTGGATTCCCGAATATAGCCTTTTGTAGCTCTAATTTAGCGATAGACTCTTTCGTCGTAGTAGTTTTCGTCGGGTACAACCAGACAAACTTGGTAAAACCAAATTGGTGATAAAAAATTGCCTCTTGACTAGCTCCTCCGTTTTCGTAATAGAAAAATGTCCTTGCTCATGATAAGTTCGGATAACCTCTGCTTGCATTTTCCTTGGGACAACTATCAATGAACTACCTAGAATTGATTTAAATAAAATACCATTAATAGTTACATAATCGTTGTATGGGCCAGATTTCAAGAGCTCCAGTATCGCCTTTATATGTTCATCATCTTTCTGTGCCGCTTTTATTCGTGCTGTAACTGTTTCTTCAATTGTTAAGACCATGGGGTTCCTGCTTAATGCATCAACGTGTTGCATGCGATTTGACGGACGGTGTTCCAATTTATAATCAAACTCCTGCAACTGCAGGGCCCATCCTGCAATTCGAGAAGTCAACTCTTTCTTCTCCATTGTGTATTTAAATGCAGCGCAGTCTGTGACGATAATAAATTTTAAGCCCAAGAGATACACTCGAAATTTTTTTAGTGCCCTTACAATCGCCAGGACCTCCAATTCGTAGCTGCTATACCGCTCTTCGCAGGCTGATGTCTTCTTGCTGAAGTAAAATACCGGATGATAAAGCTGATCACCATCAAACTTCTGGAGAAGGATCGCTCCTAACCCGATCTTGCACGCATCCATATATAGTTGTGTCTCAGCGCTTACACTGTAAATCCGTAAAACTGGTTCTTGTACCAATACTTCCTTCAGTTTCTCAAATGCGTGTTTCTGTGCTGCTCCAAATTTGAACACCATATCTTTTCTTAAAAGATCAGATAAAGGTTTCGCGTAAATTGCATATCCTTGCACAAATTTACGAAAATAGCCCGTTAGGCCCAAAAACGACTGGATTTTCTTTACCGTGTTTGGCTCTGGAAACTTCAATATTGCCTCTTTCTTACTCCTCGAAGGGTGAATGCATCCACTTTCAATCTCATAGCCGAGATATTCAATGCGCTTTGATAAGAATTGACACTTCGACCAATTTATCTGCAATCCGTGTTTTTCAGCCAAATTCAACACCGTTGAAAGTCGAGTGATTGGTTCTTCCTCATTCTTAGCTGGAATCACTAAGTCATCCATGTAAATGCATACTATCCTCAGTGCACATAGTGGTTTAAAAATTTTATTGATGAACCGCTGAAAGATAGCTGGAGAATTCGACAGACCAAATGGTACACGAACAAACTCGTAGTGACTCATTGGCGTGATGAATGCTGTGTACTTTATAGAGCCATCTTCCACTCGCACATGAAAAAACCCATTTTGTAGATCTAAAGTGGAAAATATTTTAGTATCTTGGAGTTGATCAATTTGATCTTCCATTAAATTCATCGGAAATCTGTCTTTAATAATTTTTTCATTAATCCTCCTGTAATCTATACAGAGCCGCTTAGTCCGTCTTTTTTATTTGCCAATACTATTGGACTCGCGAACTCTGAAGTACTGTGCCTTATTATGCCTTCATCTAACCATTCCCGTACTTGTTTGTCTACAATATCTTTCTCCAATGGTGAAAGGCGTCGAGGCTTTTGGAAACTTGGTTTCTCGTCAGTCAAAACGATTTTCATTTGGATATCATCCTCCAACTGCGATCTTTGTGGAGTGTAGTTAACAATCATGTCTTTAACCTGCTCAGCGTGACTCTTGTTTTGAATGTGATTCAAATTGAGATCCAAACTACCGTGCTCAACCACCATACAAAACTGTTCTGGTACAAATCGTTTCATAGTAATACTATTTGGGGTTAAGATTGTTACCGTTTGATTCAAAAGCTCCTTGCCAATAATCACCTCGCATGGTAAAACCTCATCTGAAACGACATGGAAGACAGTATTATATATTTCTCCGTCAATTGTGATATCTGTATGGAATAACCCGAGTGTCGAAACATGTTTAGAACCCGCTCCTTTAAACTTAGTTGTTTGGTGTATAAGATCTGGTTGCCCAATATACAGATATTTTCTCATTGTAATTAAGTTAAGATCACTACCCGTATCCACCAAACCGTGAACATCAACACCTCGCACAGTAAATTTTTTAACATCCTTTCCATGTGTGGTTTGCTCCTCCTGAATCGACAACACCTTTCTAACCGCAGTCTCTGTCTTTTTTGGGCATTTGGGAGAAATATGCCCGAATTCATTGCAATTGTAGCATTTAGGGCCTTTTTCTTTATTTGGACACTTATCACTCATGTGATCCTTGCCCCCACATACAAAACAACGTAAACCTCTTCTGAACTTATTGCGTTTGATCTCCTTTCCTCCGTCTTTTTCTGCAATTGTGTTCACTATTTTTTGCGATCTTTTGTTTTTGACTATTTGTATTTCGCTGTAAATATCCAATTTCTCCTGGAATTGTGCCATCGTCTTTGCACCGTATAAGATCGCTTTGTTAACTTCCTGATCATCTATGCCTGCTATGCAATATTGGAAAATGGCCTCATCCTCGATGCTTCCCCTTTTGGCTATTTCTCTTAAGGCAATTAAGTAACGCTTGAACGATTCGTCAGGTCTCTTTCTTCGTTCCAACATTTTCTGGTGAACCGTTGCACTATTATCCTTTTTTTCAACTTCTGTACGTAAATGATCCTTCAATTTACCCCAATTATCTATGCCTGCCGCTAACCTTAAACTGTCTTTGGCCGTACCCTTCAACAGTCTCTTTGCATAAATGGTTTTCCTCGTATCGTCCCATCCGGTAGTTGCAGATACCTCATCGAAATCTTCGATCCATTTGTTGAGTGAATAATCATCATCACCACTATAACAATTCATCGATTCTTCGACGTCCTTGAATAAATATTGCGACCTTAATTCTGTTTGGCCATTTACAGGATTTTCCATCCGTTTCAAAATATCGTTTTCCATTCGCAAAAGCTCTATCTCTTTATTTTTAGCACCATCGTCATTTCTGCGATTTTTTCTTTCTCGGATTCCACAACTGAACCTTCAGTAACTCCAGTTGACCGGCGATCAGCAAAGCTGCCCTCGTTATTTATCGCCTGCTTGAACAACGTCTCCATTTTCTGATAAAAGTCATCCCCACTAGTGTTTGAATCACTGCCTTTCTTTTTATTGCGAACCATTGTGAATAATAAGCGTTACCGACGAAAATATATGGTATTTTCTCAACCCGTTTATTAAAAGAAGTCGATGACCGTTACAGTTGCTGTCTGTACGTACCAAATGACCACGTTTTATTTTATTGATGCAAAACTTTCGGTATATCGCCGTTACCGTTATTGGGTGCCGCACTAGTCGAAAAATACTACACGACCATGTTTCGTTGAGAAGGTTTACAAACTTTTTCACTAATTTTTGTACAACACTCTGTCCCGTTCTCGACTTGGTCTGCACAATACTTGATCCACTGTTAATTTGTAAGCTTTTGGACGTTCGTGCCGTATCGAATTATCCGTATTACAGTTATTGTTTATTGAATAAATACACAAATGTTTTCTCCGTACTGTTAGTAACCACACACCATATGATTTACTAAACTTATCTTACACCGTAACTTATAATATCACCGTGAAATAAATCTGGTTACTACTTTCGAACACAGTTAAATAATTTTCTAGTTTTTTTAGCTAAATCGAATAACCCTTTTTTATTTACTTTTTTACTATAATTTATCGATTAGCTTGACTTGTTCACCGATAGCACTTTTTAGGGATCAGCACATATGATGCACTACGATCACTATGATCCCGGTTGAGCCCTCAAGTAGAAAATTATTTTCGAATGATAGCAGCAAAATTAAATAAAACACCACCGTAAGCCGTAATATACCAAGATATTGTATTTTAATTTCTTAATTTATGTTTAATGACTGCTCTCAAGTATGGTTTTTATAATAATAATTCTTTTTTGCGTGACAATACACAATACAGCGAGAGCGATTTTCATTACCTTTTATTTTTTAATAACAGGGTGATACTTAATTTTTTTATTCGCTTGGCTGATTGCGGTTTGACTCTACTAATTATAATCCCACTTATATATATTATATATATATATATATATATATATATATATATATATATATATATATATATATATATATATATATATATATATATATATATATATACATATATATATATATATATATATATATATATATAGATATACACGTTATCGGTTTCAAACTCACGTATTTTGAAAAGTTACAATTGATTTTAATGTAACACTTTTTTGCATCCTCTTGAGCTCTCTTTTAAACTTCATAACAATGGGTGTGCGCTGCTTTGATAATTCTTGTTTTTTTTGTTGCTTTATATCTTGTTTTGGCTTTTGAAATTCTCAACTTTTAATTTTCGAGGTATTTTAAAAGTTTACAAATTTTCAAGGCCAAAGCTGAGACCAATTTAGGCTCTTCAGATAAAGTTTTTTGGTTAGTATAATACACCAACAAAAATTGGGTAATCTTCTGTAGCGATATGACAAGCAAGGGTAAACGCATAGCCTGAGTTTAAGACCGCACATGTGGTGGGACATTGTTTAGATATCAATAGCTGCACTATGTATTTGACTTATTTTAGATATAAATCATTATTATCACGATACAAATCTCGATCGCCCAAACCAAATGCTCACTAAAATATATTGATCAACAATATAACAATATTTTTGTTTAATTTGAATCTGATAAATTTATTCCCTCATTTATATGCTCGCGTCATCAAAATCCTTATAATTTAAATATTAATTTCAAAGGAACAATTGGATAACATTTTACTGATACAAAATAAATGTTTTTCAATGATAATTTTCAATCATATGAAATTTTATCGTATCACTTAATTATTATTATCCTCCCATCATAATCATCAAGTTGCTCATATCACCGATGATAAAAAGGGTACCTAATTTAAAATTCATTTTGGAATATTTTTTTTCCTAATTATTTTCAAATAAACTATTTGAAGTCGTTTTTCCGTTTTCGTATACATAGACTTTTTTCCAAATATCTATATGTATATTCATTTAACAACATAATGTATTATACAAATGTACATGTTTTATGTTATTTAATGTTATTAACCGTTTCATATACTCATAGTATGTAGATGAAAATATTCGATAACGAAAAGATCAAAAAATTATGAATTCAAAGGGATTCAAATTTTCATTTTACTTAAAATGAGAAGGGTTGGAAGATTGAACATTAAATGTTTTCAAGTTTTGTTTTGTACCAATATCGGAACTTATATTTCCACCAGCATAGATTTTGGTACCGTGTAACAAACTTTTTTAAGCTTCCGTTGTAAATTATCCCATTTATAAGAATAACATGTATGTCACAAATTTACTCGCACAAAAATTTTTAAATTCATAAAATATATAAACGAATAATAAACCAAAAATGTATGTACACACATGTAGATACACACATGTTGATCTGTTTATTATAAAACCTCAAAATTTAAATCTGATTGCATATTAATGAGATATATTTTTACTTTGAACATTTTTTCGAAATAACAATCTGAACAGTAACAGAAACAGAACGAGGAAAGATACATAGTAACTTTTCAATTTTTCTTTTTAATTTTTATTTTTGTAAAAAACAAACAAACAAACATAAAATGAAAATTATCTGATTTATTTTCATTGATTTGGATTTTTTTTTTTTTTTTGTTAAATTTTGTAGAGATGTTTTATAGGTTAACTTTAAGTGAAAAGTATAGTACTTGTGGTAAATGAGCAAAGAGGGAATTTGGTTTTGTGCTGATTCAAACCATCTATCTCACACAACAAAAGCCAATAACATCTCTTCGGTAAATTGCGCCTTTTATAAGGGAAGGAAGTAATTCAATATTCCACTTTTAGTACAACTTAGCGTGGAAATGGTTTGAGTATTAACCCTAGTCAGATGGGTTATTTTACTTATGTTAACTCATGCCATGAGTCTCTCGAACTCATAAGTAGTTTTTAAAGAAATTTCGTTTACTGTATTAAAAAACAAACTTCATTCACAAATTACTGAAGCAAAAATGCACCACTTAAGATTTTTATATGTACATATGTTAAAAGCCAACTAATCGTTGCACAATATTTATACAAAATTTCATTCTGTAATATACTCCAGTAAACATATACAGCACTGAGAGACCTTCGTCTAGTTCTATGTGGTGCAACCAAGTCCTGTTCTAAATTTAAAAGAAATGTAAACTTTTAAATTATTCTGGTGTATTCCAGATTGATAAATATTTAAGAAGAGGAGAAATTGTTAAGAGTTTGCAATCTCTGGTTGATTCCTATATATAGGAAAAAATAAATTAGCAGTTCAGTCGCTATAGCCTGATGAGATATACTGAAAAATGATTTATTTTTCACATGCTCGCAGATCGAAACTGAATTGCAAACTCTTAACAATTTCTCCTCTTCTTAAAATAAATATTTTGCTAATTGTTATTTATCGTTTTGCTATAATTGGCTTGCTGTAACTGTAAGTTTCCCGTTTATTATGTTGTTTAGGAAAGCTCATTTTCGATGCACAACATAAAATTGGTTATAACTTTGGAATTTTCTTCACTTGCAATTAAATATGGAGCTGAAATATTTGTCGTTTGGAGAAATTCTTCATTTGTTAAATTAAGCTGTAATTAATAAAGAAACATTAATTGATTGATTGATTAGAATGTACGACCAAGACTAAGCAAGACTCCCAGATGACACCGTACACCCTTTACACATAACAAAACCGAAGGAAAGGAAAGGTAAGTTAGTAACAAAGAAGCAACCCGGTTCCAGACACCTAAGTAGTTGATACTTAGTATATTTGGTATTTTTAGTACCTAATGAAGTAGCGTATAAGAAAAATCATTGTTTTGCGATAATTCATATTTAAAGTTTTTTTGAAGAAACTTTTTAAAATAAACCCTTTTAGTCGAAAGATAATTTAATTGTCTATCAAATAAAAGAGTTTATTTTAAAAAATTTCTTCAAAAAAACTTTAAATATGAATTATCGCAAAACAATGATTTTTCTTATACGCTATTTCATTTCTAAAGAGATGATTTGTTAGTAGTATATACTTAAGTCAATTATTTGGCACAAGACAATACAATGTCAAGTTCATTTACTGCTTACGTTCCTGGAAAGCTGTTTCAGGTTCTTCAAAAATTTAATAACTAAATCAAGTACCACCCCGCCCGTTGCGTTATCGCCTCAGCCAATGCCAGCTTGGTCGAGTTTCTCAGGTGATTCTAAACTAAAATCATTTTAACAATTATTTATTAATTTATTAATCTTAATACATATATATATATATATATATATATATATATATATATATGTAATTAATAACTTAATACATTATATATATGTAATACATATATATATGTAATTAAATCAGTAAATTTTCATTAGTTTTATAAATATTAATTTAGTTTCTTCAAAAAAGAATATACCAATAAATTGGTATAGCTGATAGTAATGTGGCATAAGTTGTTGGTCCAACGTTAAAAGGAATAAAGGGGAAAGGGGAGGAAACATTCTTTATGGAAATGATATTTAGCAAATCATCACTGTCTGTAATTTCAAATATTCCGAGTTTATAATTAAACATCATTCGAAAATAATTTCCTATGTATGCTACTTCAGATGCTGTCGAATCAACTAATATAGTTTTTATTGTAAAGCAAGTAACATATCCGTTGCCAATATTAGAAATTGCTAAAGCTTGCCCAGTAAAATATTCTATATTTTTTTGTGTGAATCTCTTTGTTTGATAAATAAACATTTGTTGAATTGAAATTGAAAAGTTTTCAGATTCTAGCCTGTTTAATTTTTGTTTTGTAATACAAAACCGTTTTCCGGTTAGAGATAATTGAAGCATTTGGTGCCTCTCGGCAAATGTTTTTAATAAATTAATATAATTTCTCGATTTTAATGCAATTTGTTTGAAATATTGGTGTTTACTTTCGAAACGAACCGTCGAAAATTTAATTAAAGGACCGAATAGCTTTATTAGTTCTGGGTAATGCTGTAAGTAATGATGCTTGGGCCTAAGTGGTACACTCGGAAAAAGCAATATCCGCAATTCAAGATATCTATTAATCAGACCCTCTAGAATATGAACCGGAGTAAGTGTGATTATATGTAATGAAACAATCTGAGATATTTGTAGAAGATGAGTAACCATTTCTAAAACACTGTCGTTAGGATCTATAATTTTTTGAATTATCGCTAGTGGTAATAATATAAGGAAATAGTAGTTTTGAAGTGCATGACCACCTAGTTTTTTATTATTATAACTAAATTCAGGGAAACTCACATTATATTTTAAAATTTTTTGCAGACGGAATAAATGAAGATTTAGATAATCATAAGAAAACCAGTGATTATTAACAAAATAATGAATAGCTAAACAAATATCAAATGCTATCACACCTTCATACAAATCATGAGCGATGCATGGTGGGAGCCCAGGATTGCTGACATGGAAATACTGCAATTTATTGAAACAAGAGTTTCCTTTAATTCCATGAAAACTAATTTGTGACCCTAAATTTTCGATGTCTGCATTATAAGAAGCAGGAGATCTTAATTGGCTTCTTGTGCGAAAATTTTCTTTAAATTCTTTCAGAGTTATTTGACAAAATCTGCAAAAATATTCCGATTTACTAAAGTTTTCTAAAAAACCCCCTATCTGATGTGCACCTAAGTTGTCTGCGCAAATTGCAATAAGAGAACCTTTAACATTTTCCATTTTCGAATCAAAAACAATACCCGTTGTTTCCAGTTTCTTTAGATCTAACAGTATTATTTCACAAATTTTATTAAACCCGAAAGTTTTTATATGTGATTCAGTGCAAAGCAAAGCCAGCATTATATTATTAATTTTAGATCTATTGTGGACATTTAAATTGCCGATCATAAAATAAATCGCTATGACCTTGTGTTTCGATCTAGCTGATCCTAATGGGTTACATACTTCGAATGCATCAGTATAAAATATAAGTTCTATACGCTTTTGGTGATAAAAAAATGTATTGCTTTTGTATAAAAGTCCATCTGTGTAATCACAAAATTTAGAATAATTTATTTGTTGTTTGGCATTAAATTGTAATACAATTTCGGGTTCTTGAAATAATTGTCTAAGTGTATCAATTATAGGGATATAATAATAAAAACATGATTTATGATAATTATTAACCCCCAAGAAAATTTTAATAGGTTTGACGTAAGAATCAGATGATTGTTTTTGATTTCGTTTATAAGCCGATAATGAGTTTTGAGAAATTAAACTAAGATTTGGTAAGATTTCTGCTAAAACTTCACGTTTTAATTCTGTGTGTACTCCATGATGATTGAACACATTTTCAATAGACTCACAAACATTTGATTCTATGATAGTAAATCTGAAGAATGTGAAAAATGATTTGCGAAAATGGAAATTATTGTTTCAGGAACATTATGCTCACACTTTAATTTAATCAAGAAATTATCGGTAACACTTTTAACATCAATTTTATGGGTTGAGCTAGCCGTGCATTCAACAAATGCCTTTGAGGTGTTTCTAGGTGCATTATTATTAAATGTGTAACTTGCTAGTTGTCTTTGTGTCTGGCAGGAGCTCAGTTCGACATGATCGTTATACTTTTGATGTGAAAACATCTTTAGCGGCAGGAGTAAGTAAAAAATTGTATAGAAATCGGGTTACGGAAACAAAAGTGCCGAACAAAAAATATTGCACGTATGTGTGAATATCGACAAGAACAAAAAATAAATAAAACGTAAAAGCAATGCAAAATCTACGCATACACATGCAATATACAGCAACATCCGGCATTTCAAAAACATCGTGAGCCGAATACAAAAAAAAATCTAAAAAATCCGCCTACTTTAATTTATTTTGTTGTAAAACTATCTGCTATATATGGCCGCAGCAGCAAGTGTTTTTGAAAATGAAAATTACATACGAGCAAAAGGACCATAAATTATGCTTGTGTAGTGTAAAAAAATTAAATGGAAATAGCGAGCTGTGAAAATTGCACATATACGTTGATTGATACATAATAGGTACTAATAGAATCAAATAATTTTAAAATTGTTTAATCGGTATGCTTTTTTATTAGTATTGCTTATGCTTTTGGTGAGTTTGGCTATGGGGGGATTCGCGCTACTGTCTTTCCAATTGCAATGAGTTTACGGTCAACATTGCGCCCAAACAGAACCGCTTTATTTGATTTATTTTACACTGATCAGGGATAAAGCGATGCAATTTTGCTTTGTTCAGCGATTTTGCCATGACCATTTAATCCTATGGAATCTTCAACAAGGTTGCTGTGTATTGTGTATGAGTAATGGTATATTTTAACGCGTACATGGTATGTTTAGGTGATTAACTTAACAGAACTGTACTTTGCTCATGCCCAATTAACGTCAGTAAAGTTCGTCCTCCAAATCCAAAATATAATAATTTATTGACTTTTTAAACCAAAAATGTAACTTAGTTTAAGTACTAAGTGAACAACATCCGTCTTTATGGAGGGGTTTCTGAGCCTTATCGAAATGGCTTGAACTGATTCAATAGATATTTATACATACAAAAAAGTTTTCACATAAATCTTTTGCGAGTTGAGGATGAACTCGTTCGTTGTTTTTTTGTATGACTTGAATCTGATTTTGTGAAAACTGTTGATGTGGTTTCTGAAAGTTTTCTCATTTGTATACAGCTTCGTACACCCACTAATTGGACAAATAACGTTTCGAGCTTGAGACAAACGTAAATGTTTAATTAAATGTCGTAATAATTTTTCTGTGACAGAACATTTATAAATACAATCTTTTATTTGACATTTAAATTGTACATCATTTTGTTTTAATTCGTTGGTAATCTTATGATGATTTCGATAATAATGGGACGAAAAACTAATAAACTTGGAATACACTCGATTACAATTTTTAAATATGCATTTATATACAGAATTTCTATCGTTTTTGTGGGATTTAAGATTGCGAATATATTTTTCTTTTTCATCACATGTTTCGTTACAATTGCCACAGATGAACATTTTCTTCCTATGAATACTTTTATTTTGGCAATACGACACGAACAAACAAATTTATCACACTGCAATAATCTGCAATTCAATTTAAATTCGAAAGAATATCAACATTATCATGTCAAAAAAATGCACTCCAAATGAAATTAATAAATATGTAGTTATTTTGTGTTGTTAAACTTACTTATGTAAACTAATGTATTTGTACTGTAATGGCATATACTTACTTTAATGTTGAAATTATTAGTTCCTTATTTAATGAACTAAATACATATAACGCACTATTATTTGTCAATTTATGTTACTGCACAACCAAGAGGCACAATTAATTACCACTCTCTTTAAAAACTCGATAAAAACTAACACGATGTAACAAATTTTTTTTTGTTATTTGCTTTGTTACAATAAATTACGGTACTCGGTAAATTTTACATGAAATATCTCTCAAATTTAACGAGGTGAGGAAAAATTAAAAAAATAGTATGTAATTTTCCGTTATTATTCTGTGAATTTTAAATTCTAGTTGAAAAATACGGGAATTATAATTTTTACATACAAATGCAGGTAAAAATGCTAATATTAGTAATTTTTCCAGTTATAATGTAAATTTACACTATAAAATTAACAAATTTTTTATTGAAAATTCAATTTTTTTTTTACTGTGTACACTACTCCAAAAAATTAAAGGAACACTAATTTTTTTCAATTTTTTTGAAGAGCTGTAAAAAAGCTTTTTGAAGAGCTGTAAAAAAGCTTTTTAAAGCTTCAAATCTCTAGTTTTGTGACTTTTGAGCGGAAAATTTTTGTGAGATACCGTTATCACGCAATCATAAGAAAGAGCGCGAAATAAAAAAATTCGATTTTTTTTTTTTTGTAAGGATCCATGGGCGCGGGAAATTTTTTTTAAGTTAAATCAATGCATAGGTCGATTAGCCTGTTAATTAGGCGTAAATTTAATTTCATTCTGGTCTCTCTATGTTAACTTTTTGCTGAGATATCTGACTTTGAATCGGAAATGATCCTTTTGCCTTTGATCATCGATATCTCAGAACCAATGATTGCACAGTAAACTTTAGGGTAGCCTTAAAAACTTCAGTAAATTTCCTACAAGACCCTTTATTGATAAGTTGAGAATAAATTTTTTTTTCACCCTCAATACTGATTTGAAAAAAGTACAAAAAAACGACTTTTTAGGTTGTCTTTGTAAATCTACCGTTACTTTATAAATATTGATGAAAATACTAATGTTGCCAGGTCATTTTACAGTTTAATGTACTCCTAATAGCCCTGTATTATTTTCAAATTGATCCATCCAACCGTTTTTCCGGACAGATTGATCAACGTTTTACAAAACAATTTAAAGGAACAAGTAATCATCAAAATAAAAAACGACTTTTTCACATTTTGCGTTAGTTATTTGTTAACCCTTAACGATCGTACGATTTTTTTTTGCAATACTCGCCCATAAGAGACGACAGAAAATTAAATAAAGTTATAGCAATATGACCAATTATTATGGGACTTGGCCATTTCTCATCCGATTTTAGTGAAATTTGGTATGCGTTATTGAAATGGGATTCTAAAATGGTTCGTGGATGAAGTTCTGGAAAATGGCCAACTAGGAAGGAACTTAGCCATTTCTTACCCGATTTTGATGAAATTCAGTATGTACGATGGAAATGGGATTCTAAACTTATTTTTGGATAAAGTTCTGGAATATGGCCAACTAGGATGGAACTTGGCTATTTCTTAACCGATTTTGATGAAATTTGGTTTTCGCGATGGAAATGGGATTCTATAATGAATTTTAGCTAAAGTTCTGGAATATATCCAATTAGGTAGGAACTTGGCCATTTCTTATAAGATTTTGATGAAATTCAGCATTTGTAATGAAAATTGGGTTTTAAAATTATGTTTAGATGAAATTCTGGAATAAACCGTATTAGGATGGAACTTGGATCTTATTCTGGAAAATGGCCAACTAGGGAGGAACTTGGCCATTTCTTATTTTCTTATCCAGCATGTACGATGGAAATGGGATTCTAAAGAGATTTTTGGATAAAGTTCTGGAATATGGCCAACTAGGATGGAACTTGGCTATTGCTGAACCGATTTTGGTTAAATTTGGTACGGGCGATGGAAATGGGATTGTAAAATGAATTTTAGCTAAAGTTCTAGAATATGGCCAATTAGGTAGGAACTTGGCCATTTCTTAACCGATTTTGATGAAATTTGGTATGCGCGATTGAATTGAGATTTTAAAATGATTTTTTGATAAAGTTCTGGAATATGGCCAACTGGGATGGAACTTGGCCATTTCTTAGCCGATTTTAGTGAAATTTGGTATTCGCGATGGAAATAGGATTCTAAAGTGATTTTTGGATAAAGTTCTGGAATATGGCCAACTAGGATGGAACTTGGCTATTGCTGAACTGATTTTAGTTAAATTTGGTATGGGCGATGGAAATGGGATTCTAAAATGATTATTGGATAAAATTCTGGAATATGGCCAACTAGGATGAAACTTGGCCATTTTTTATCCGATTTTGATAAAATTCGGCATGTACGATGGAAATGGGATTCTAAAGTGGTTTTTGGATAAAGTTCTGGAATAAGCCGTATTTGGATGGAACTTGGCTATTTTATATCCGATTTTAAACAAATTCAGCATGTACTATAGAAAAAAAACTCTAAACTTAGTTTTGGTTAAATTTATATGGTTAATTTGGAAGGCGCTTGCCTATTCCTTAACCGAACAAAAGAAATTCGAGATGTGCTTTAAAAGTGAAAAACTAAAATGGTTATTCCATGTATTTAATGGTTGATTTTATCAATAATTTAAGAATTTCATTTTCATCGTGAATGCTGAAATTCATAAAAATAGGATACAAAATTTCCAAGTTCCATAACAAATGGACAAATTCTGGAACTTAATCCAAAAACCAGTTTAGAATCCCATTCTAAGGCGTGTGCTGAATTTCATCAATATCGGATTAGAAATGGCCAAGTTCCTACCTAGTTGGCCATTTTCCAGAACTTCATCCACGAATCATTTTAGAATCCCATTTCCATCGCCCATACCAAATTTAACTAAAATCAGTTCAGCAATAGCCAAGTTCCATCCTAGTTGGCCATATTCCAGAACTTTATCCAAAAATCTCTTTAGAATCCCATTTCCATCGTACATGCTGGATAAGAAAGTAAGAAATGGCCAAGTTCCTCTCTAGTTGGCCATATTCCAGAACTTTATCCAAAAATCTCTTTAGAATCCCATTTCCATCGTACTTGCCGAATTTTATCAAAATCGGATAAGAAATGGCCAAGTTCTATCCTAATTGGCCATATTCCAGAACTTTATCCAATAATCATTTTAGAATCCCATTTCCATTGCGCATACCAAATTTCATCAAAATCGGTTAAGAAATGGCCAAGTTCCATCCTAGTTGGCCATTTTCCAGAACTTTATCCACGAATCATTTTAGAATCCCATTTCAATAACGCATACCAAATTTCACTAAAATCGGATGAGAAATGGCCAAGTCCCATAATAATTGGTCATATTGCTATAACTTTATTTAATTTTCTGTCGTCTCTTATGGGCGAGTATTGCAAAAAAAAATCGTACGATCATTAAGGGTTAACAAATAACTAACGCAAAATGTCAAAAAAAGTCGTTTTTTTATTTTGATGATCACTTGTTCCTTTAATTATTTTGTAAAACATTGATCAATCTGTCCGGAAAAACGGTTGGATGAATCAATTTGAAAATAATACAGGGCTATTAGGAGTACATTAAACTGTAAAATGACCTGGCAACATTAGTCTTTTCATCAATATTTATAAAGTAACGGTAGATTTACTAAGGCAACCTAAAAAGTCGTTTTTTGTACTTTTTTCAAATCAGTATTGAGGGTGAAAAAAAAATTTGTTCTCCACTAATCATTAAAGGGTCTTGTAGGAAATTTACTGAAGTTTATAATGCTGCCCTAAAGTTTACTGTGCAATCATTGGTTGCTGAGATATCGATGATCAAAGGCAAAAGGATCATTTCCGATTCAAAGTCAGATATCTCAGCAAAAAGTTGACATAGAGAGACCAGAATGAAATTAAATTTACGCCTAATTAACAGGCTAACCGACCTATGCATTGATTTAACTTAAAAAAATTTCCCGCGCCCATGGATCCTTACAAAAAAAAAAAAAATTCGAATTTTTTTATTTTGCGCTCTTTCTTATGATTGCGTGATAACGGTATGTCACAAAAATTTTCCGCTCAAAAGTCTCAAAACTAGAGATTTGAAGCTTTAAAATGCTTTTCTTTTCATCTCTGTACGACCGTATTTTAGTAAGATACAGCTCATCAAAAAACACTAAAAAAATTGAAAAAAATTAGTGTTCCTTTAATTTTTTGGAGTAGTGTATGTATATAAATACCAATATCAACATAAATACCAATACCAATACTAATACTAAAACTAATATTAACATTAATACCACTATTAACATTAACACCAATACCAATATCCACATCGATACCAATACCAACATTATGACATTAATGATTTGATTACATTGAAAAATTCATTTCACTAAATTTAATTCAACTTAATTTTAACAAAAATTAATTTAATTTCATTAAATTCAGTGAAACTGAAAAAAACAATTTACTTGACCATTAATTAGTGACTTTCCCAAATATAATTCCAATTGCTGACTGGCGGCTAAAATATTTCTTATGGAGTTTTAAATGGCCAAAATGTGTCTTGAATGTTTCATTAAATTATTAATTTCGAATAAATTAATTTTAAAATTTGAAATCATAAAAAAAAGTAGGGGGACATCCACTAATTTAGACAAGAAACTTGTATTTGTAAACATGATTTTACTTCTTTTTGCATGTAAAAAAAAAGTAGTCAGCGCTGCCCAAGCGTGGAGACAAATGAACGAAAATCGCGTGACGTTTCCATATAAATTTGTAAAGTAGCCTGTCTCCAACATCTGCAGCGCAAAGTAGCCTTGTGACCGATAGGGTAGCTATAACAAGTATAATCAAAATTAGTACCCACAGATGTCACTACAAAATTCAGTAGATAGATTTAGAACCAACAGAAGTCACTGTAAATTTAAATTTACATATAAATAACATAAAAAACAATAATTCAAAAAAATTATTTTATTGCCCCATAAAATGGATAATTTTATTTAACTTTGTTCTAACTAACATAAAATTTATTATTTAAATTTATAAGATTTACGATGGATGAAGTTGCAGTGACATCTGTTGGTATAAACAAATCTACTTAATTTGGTAGCGACATTTGTGGGTACTAATTTTGATTATACTTGCTATAGTTACCCTATCGGTCATAAGGCTATTTTGCGCTGCAGACGTTGGAGACAGTTAAAAGCCTTTGCTGGCGGACCATTATATTATATGGTCTAAGGAAATAACACCTTTCAAAAAAAAATTTTGTTTCTCGTTGAAGGAAATTTTGTCTTCTTTTCGATACTGGGATCCGTTTTATTTTATTTTGTTTTTTATGACTTTTTGAAGTAAAACAAAAGGTGTCTAAAAAAAAATATGCTGCTGTTTGAAACTGTAAACGAACTTGCTCGATATTTCATTCAAAAATCCAAATCGGCAATTTTATAAAGAATTTGAAAATGTTGAAAATGATACTATGGAAATTTCTGTGCGGCCACTCCTTGTCGAGTTATTGAAGTTTTAGAGAAAACGTATCAAACAGCGTATAAACGTTAACAAATAAATTTTTAATCTTGTTAACTAAGCACTCTACGATAAAATTTTAAGTCACTTTAAATTTAAAAATAATTTAATTAATTAATCGATTTATTGAAGTTTTAGAGAGAAACGTAATCAAGAAATAAGACACGCATATCAGGCGTAATTTTGGTGATCCAAAATTAAGGAAAAAATATGTTTTTACAGTAAAAAATATTTTATTTCATAAGGTATATTGCAACAAAAATCCATTTAAACTTTATTCAAACGTAGATATTAAAAATTAGATGGTGCGTTAAGGACTGATTATGTCCGAGAACAGATTTGGTGAAACCTTAGACATGATCATAACGATTAAGATTGTAAACGTATCTGATAGCATTATTAAATGAAACTTGCAAAGTATGCTTAGTCGTGGCATCGCAGTTTGAATAAATTACCTCGCAATAATTTATGTGCGAAAGAATTAAAGATTTAACTAAACAGATTCTCAATTCAGTGGCAGTGGAACATATGCGCTTATGAAGTTTTAAACTGTACACAATTGAATTAATTTTTCCACATACTTTAGATACATGATTATTCCCCGATAAATTTTCATTAATTGCTAATCCTAAATTATTAACGCTTGCTGGAAAGGTTATTGGGTTATGATCAATGTAAACCGTAGGTGGGTTTGATATAGTGTGTTTTGATAAAGTTAATGCTTTACACTTAGATATATTTAAAGAAATTCTATTTTTGGCAGACCAACCGTGAAAATTATATAAATCTTCATTTAACTTTTCGAAAATTGACTCAATATGGTTAATTTCCCCACTAATATAAATCTGGTAGTCATCAGCATAAAAATGAAATTTACAAAATTTTATATTATTCACCAGGGCATTAAGATATAGACTAACCCGAAGAGGTCTCAAAATATTACTCTGAGGAACACCAGAAACCAGAGCCCTATACCAGACCAAAATGATGTCATAAGTCTTAACATAGTTGGTGAAAATAGATACCATAACATAATACTTTTTACACTTTCTGCCGTAGGCACTTGGAGAAACACACTTAATACACACATTTTTAAAAATTTTTAAAAACACTTGTTAAATATTTCGCAAAATTACAAAACGTTTAAAAAATTACTCGATCGATTTCGGCTTATTAGGCCATCATCAGGAGTATCTACTAAACTGTAAAAATAAAAATGTAGTTATATATATGGGGCATTTGCATTTAAATCTCACATAAAAAAATTTAAAATATAATTTTTGAATCATAATTTAATTAATTTTTGAATTAAAAAAAAAATTAAAATATAATTTTTAAATCATATTTCTGTTTCTTTTAAATCTGGGCGTGAGCAGATTTGTGTTTTGAATTTTTTTTATTAATCTTTTGTGCTATTTTTAATTTTTCTGTCATGAACGTTACCTAAAATACGTTATTACGTTATTTTTAAAATTATTAATTTGAAAATACAAAAGATTAATATACCATTTGGAAGTAGACATATCACCAATGTAAATAAACGTCGATAAATTAAATTTATAATTTTGAATTTCACAATTTATCTAAAATAAGTATAGTAACGTTCATGACAAAAAACTCGTTTTTTTTTAAATAAAAGCCCAAAATAATTTAAAAAAATACATTTTCATAAATGTCTGTATTGTGATCAAATACTTAACTTACACCCGTTAAAAATTATCTGTAAAATGCTAAGGGGACAAAAAAAATGCTTGGGGACAAAAACATGTGAGATTTAAATGCAAATGCCCCATATACATATATATATATAAGTGCATACAATGGGATGATTCCATTTTTTATGCCGCACTTTTATCACAATAGGTACTAATTATTTTGAATTTACAGTATAAATTAAAGAATCTTAAGAAATATATACATATTATCACACATAGAAAGTGTATTAATTGTTATTTTATTGTAAATATACATACACCCCCGTTCAAAAGTTTAAGACCACATTGCACAATGCACATTGCATTTGCTGACAACAAATTTAAAATTAATACTATTTTTTGTAATAGCTTAAAATTTAATATTTAAAATTTAAAATTTAAAATTTAAAATTTAAAATTTAGAATTTGGGGTTTTTAAAATTAAAATTTAAAATTTAGAATTTGATATTTGGAATTTGAGATTTAAGATTTGTTTAAAATTTGAAATTTGTAATTTAAGATTTGAAATTTAGAATTTAAAATTTAAATTTTGAAATTTGAAATCTGAAATTTAGAGTTTGAAATTTAAAATTTAAAATTTAAAATTTAAAATTTAAAATTTAAAATTTAAAATTTAAAATTTAAAATTTAAAATTTAAAATTTAAAATTTAAAATTTAAAATTTAAAATTTAAAATTTAAAATTTAAAATTTAAAATTTAAAATTTAAAATTTAAAATTTTAAATTTTAAATTTTAAATTTTAAATTTTAAATTTTAAATTTAAAATTTAAAATTTAAAATTTAAAATTTAAAATTTAAAATTTAAAATTTAAAATTTAAAATTTAAAATTTAAAATTTAAAATTTAAAATTTAAAATTTAAAATTTAAAATTTAAAATTTAAAATTTAAAATTTAAAATTTAAAATTTAAAATAGTTAGTTAATAATAGTTTAGTTTGGAATTTCAGATTTGAAATTTGAAATTTAAAATTTAAAATTTAAAATTTAAAATTTAAAATTTAAAATTTAAAATTTTAAATTTTAAATTTTAAATTTTAAATTTAAAATTTAAAATTTAAAATTTAAAATTTAAAATTTAAAATTTAAAATTTAAAATTTAAAATTTAAAATTTAAAATTTAAAATTTAAAATTTAAAATTTAAAATTTAAAATTTAAAATTTAAAATTTAAAATTTAAAATTTAAAATTTAAAATTTAAAATTTAAAATAGTTAGTTAATAATAGTTTAGTTTGGAATTTCAGATTTGAAATTTGAAATTTAAAATTTAAAATTTAAAATTTAAAATTTAAAATTTAAAATTTAAAATTTAAAATTTAAAATTTAAAATTTAAAATTTAAAATTTAAAATTTAAAATTTAAAATTTAAAATTTAAAATTTAAAATTTAAAATTTTAAGAATCACCTTTTTCCACAAATTTTGCTTTCGAAGTAGCAATTCCATTCTGAATTTCCAATTCACATAATTGCTGTCGTTCAATTTATCAAATTTGGGTTTCACTACGTCCACCATTCTTCCTTATGTAAAATTTGTTTCGTGTCTCCGTTGTGATTACTTTTCGATCTACCAACAATGTGGAAAACATTTTGTGAAAGAAAAAACACGAGAAAGTGTAATGTAAGAATGTGAAAAGTTTATTTATGACCGAACTACCTAAGCCTTATAGTATATACAATTAATGCATGTTAAACGTTTCGTTAAGTCGGAAGTCTCGTTCATATATTCAACACACACCTCCAGACCATCGTACGTACCATCATACCATCAATTCATCATTATTCGATATACATATGTAGTACTTTTGGACCTGAATATCAGCCCCCAAGGAGATGGAGATGTAAGATATTAACAGTGACCTCCTTTAGATCTTAAACAATATTTTTGTAAAATTTGGTTCAATTCGGTCGAGGCGTGTGGATTTGTATAAAGATCATACATACATACAATCACTTAGTTTTTTATATATAAAAACGCTTTATGCGAAAAGTGTCCTTCGAGGAGTCGCATAGACCTAATTTGTTTTTTAATGTTCACAGACTGAACAAGAAAAATGAAATATTTCGTTATTAAATTCTGTTTTACGTTCTATACATATATTTCCCAAGAAAGATTTACATTCATTTGGAACAACATTGAGTAATACAGTAATATATGATGTCTCAGCTAGTAAAACTGTGATAACCGCATCAACAACCGAATAATCTACAAATCTAAACAAAATTTAAAACATAATATAAAAAACAAAGATTTTCCAAACCAACATTTTTACACCTAAACTACTCGTTTTCATTTTTGGATTCATTCGGTTCCAAAAAACAAAACCCCTGCACAAAACGTTTCATTCATTTATACCCCATTTTTGTATTAATTAAAGTTTCTATTTAGAATTGTTGGTGCTTTTTGTTGTTTGTTATCGTACTATATATCGTTCAATTTTTTTTGCCAACTTTTTATTCATACAGTTTTACAGAAAATGAAAAATTTGAATACAAAAATGTTTTTTTTTGTTTTTCATTTGATTTATAACTTAGTTTATGTTGAGTATATGCTGTTATATGAATTCGAGCGTGTCGTAAAAAAAGATACAGAAGTTCAGTTTGTTGGATTAATAAAAAAATTGATTTTAGGAATCGTAAATACACTTTATATAATTACCTACCTTGATAGGAATTACCTTGTTTTTCATAACAATTCCCTAAATCATTTTTGATTTTGGCAATCTAATAACATTTAGATTTAAACGATAGCAAATGAAAAGACTTAATGGACAAACAGAAATGGCAAACAATTAATTTTTAATATTTTATTCACAAAATACATCAAAGCTTGTTTATTCATTGAGAAAGCTTTTATTAGCTGCGAGGACTTGAATCACATTATAACTCGCAGATGGTAAGCATGTAGATGGATTTTACTTGTAATACAACAAAGGAATTCCATGAAGTCAAACTTTTTTATTTTATCTATGACATCTAAAATTCTAAACATCATCATCAACTCTTAACTCTCTCAACTAAACCCATTAAATAATTTATCCTTATCATTATCCTTTTTTCATTTGTTTGTAAATAAAAATATAAAAAAAAATAAAATTTTGTCTGATGTGGTCACTCTAATGCTTTTATTTTGCTATTAAGCTTTTATAACTAAATACAAAACAGAAAAAAATAGAAAATGACCGTATATTTGGTCGCATATACGAGTGTATATTATAGATATACCACGATGATGCTGGGGTTTATATTTCTTTTGAAAATTAATCGCTGAATTTAAATAAATGTATACACATGGTAAAAGATCATCGTTCAATTTTCCATTCAATGTTACATAAAAAAAAGCACTTTTGGTATATTTCATCTAAAAATAAAATAAATAGAAAAGCTTTTAAAGCACATAATAGACAATTTTATATATGGGTGGTGTGTAAGTAAGTTTATGTTTGTATATACATATGGTGAATATATCCAAAGAGAGTGTCGAAATTAGCTTACGTTGTTTGTCTACGATAATGGCTGTGGAAATTTGTTAATCTGAATAAAGCAAGTAAGTATAATAAAAATAAAAAACCGTAAACGGTAAAATGGATTTCCAAAAAAAAACAAAATTTTACCACAAAAAGCTTGTTTGATTTCAAAGCTTCATTTATATTGGGGATTTTCTGTTTTACTCTACAAAATGAGATTTTGTTCACCGAGTGTTCTAGATAATAGATATTTGGAAACAACTTTTCTTGAACATCTTGCAGACACACTTTTATATAGGTGTCCCAGAAATATACTTAACCTTAAAGCTTGAAATATGTATATACCTTTAAAATGCATAGTTCCGAATTTTGTTATTGTTTTGGTGGCGGACCATTTGCTAGATTGTTGGGCAGTTTCGACGTCATATTCATAAACCTACTTGCTACTTCTCGTCACCAGTAATAATTCAGTAGGGTCATCAGCTACGTTGGCAAGCATTTGCGACCTCTACTCGACGTTCTTTCTGCAAAAAATTTAGGTCTTTCGGCACTAGTCGAGCGGCAACGCATTTCATATCTAAAACATTAACTAAAATTTATTGAGTGAATCCATAAGAAATGATGACAGCCTCTGATATTTCTCTAATGCCAACACTACGTTTTTCGAGCACAATTTGCTTCACTTTTTCGATGTTATCGTCGTTAACAGAGGTGGATTGACGACTCGCATGAGGACTCCACGACCTCACGACCCTCACTGAATGCTTTATGCCACTCAACTACTTGCGTTCTCGATAAAGTAGATTCCCGAAAACACTTTGTGACGCATAGTGTGGTCATCGTCTGTTTTAGATGCGGGCTCATCTGTTTGACATTACCTTTGGTTTAGGCGGTGTATAAATTCCCCTACTCTCCCCATACACATAACTTCTGCTGACAACGGCTTTGAAGTTTTCAACAAAATCAGAAAAATAACAAAACATGGCGGCACAAAATTTATCGAAATAACAGAAAAATTAAATAACAAAAAAAAATATGCATGTATTGGTACAGTTGACAAAAGCAATGTCAGACATTTTTTTAAAATTTCGTTAAGACCCATAATAAAAATTGAATAAAAGTTTCCTTTTTAATTGAATAAGGCACATATTTAATGAAATAATTATTAATTGACAAGCTAGCAATTCAGACAATATTTTTAACGTTCACTTTCTTATGAATTGGCCGAAATACAGAGATGTCTCAGAAATGTGAGATACATGGCTAGTTAGCTTATGATAAGGGTTATCAAATAAAATTGCCCCCATGTAAATACGATGACCGAGACCCATTTGCTATTGATGATGAATCGGTTTATTGTAGATGAAACGTAAGTTTTGCAAATTTGAAATTTTGAGGTTCACTTTCTTATGGATTGGCCGAAATATGAATTTTTGTGGTGTCGTATATAATATGGCGGCAACGAACCCCTAGAGGCCACTGAAGCCTATCCCCAACAAACGTGTTGGCCGACCATAAAGACACGTAACAACCGTATTATATATCTGTGTTTTTTTGAGAAACTATTTTTGAAAACTATGATAGTTAACTGCATTTTTGTCGATTTTGAGTTATGAATGAAAATAACTCGACAATTGGCTAAAGTTTCAAAAATAAATTTCAGTTTTCCAATATTTTCCCTCAGTTCTCCGGAAAATCTAAATAAAAATGAGTAATAATTACCATAGACATTCATAATAGATATCTCATTTGACTAAAAACACAAAACAAAATAAAAATTGTCCATTCAAATGTTACCGATGTATTGCATATACGAATTATATTTGCAACGCATTCTAAAATCATTGCCTTATAAAATACACAACACAACGATACATTGGAATTATCAGAAGTGTTTGTTTTTTTCCTTTAATTACTATGAAATGAGAAATCTAGTATGAATGTCTATGTTAATACTAAAACCTATTGCGACTTTTATTTCAAATGCGTTTTCTGAAAAATTTACTTTTCGCAGTTAACTAGTTTTTAAAAAAAAAACACAGATATGTGCCGTTAATTCGGACGACATTCGGGACCAACTTATTATTATTTTTTTTTAAGTTTTGTATTTCTAATCACAAAATCTTGTGTCACTGGGAATGTCTTACCCTTTTATCACTAAAGGTACAATTAGACGATATCATTTAAGTGAGATATCATTTCGAGTGAGATCTCACTAAAATGATGGGCATGTTTATACCAGGACAAAAGTGAGGTCAAATGTAAAAATAGAAGTGATATATCATTTGTAAAATTTCGCATCACTTGCTCAAGTGAAAACCCTGTTTAGACGTACACACTTTTGTGATAAAGAAATTTCTTCATTAAGTTCGAGTTTGGTGTTAATAATTTATTATTTGGTTGTAGTCGATGCAGTAATCAATTACGCTATTAAAAAATTTAATTTAATAACATGTATATTATTGATATGGATCAAGCCCAAGCTGCAGCTTGTTTTGCCCTTTTACTTATACTAAAACGTAATGAAAGACAAAATAAAGTTACTAAACGGATCAGGGTAAAGGAATGGAGTCAAAAACGAAAAGTCTGCGCTGAGATTAAATTAGAAATATTCTTTAAGTGTATACATATAAAATGATAGAAGTGAGAGTGAAAATAGTTACTTCAGTTCTGTGTATTGCGGTATGTGATTAGACCAGATCAACCTTCATCACTAAGTCGGCTCACTTAAGAATGGCGACTTACTGCGGGGAATAATATTACAACGATAAATTATTTAAACACAATTATTATTGTGACCCAAGTTGTGGATGTTACGAATGACCAAACTTAATAATTCAGTTGTCAATAATTTTTACATTTACAGCAAGAAAATAGCAAAACGTGACAATGGGCCATGTTGTACGGTGGTTCGATTAAAATCATGTCGAAAATCATTGAATGGTGCAAAATATCGTTATCGGAGGTATGAAACTTGTGGTGACCGATGTATAGTAAATCGCACACCATGCAAGCAAAATTAAAGCGGAAATGTAAAGCACAAAATGAATGTTGACGACATACCGTTGACATTTCCGAGCCTGTAATACCATCACGATGTGACAGTGATTACGAAGGGAGCGGTGGATTGGAAGAAAAAATTGATGATACTGTAAACATATTAAATTCCTCAAAAATTGAACTTCACCGAGGCAAACAAAAGCCATTTAATATGAGATATTCTCGGAACTCAAAATCGTCTATTGATGGGGTATCCGAATGCATCGTACGAAAGAGCCCAGCGGTTTTTCCAAGAAGTTGCGAAGCCAGATTACATAAAATTTGTTGATGATGATGACAACAACAATTTTAATTATGAAGCTATATTAAATAAATATGCCAGGAAACTACTGTCCAGAAATCATCGATTTCCAATAGATGAGGAGGACCTGAACCCCATTGAGGACGGCAAGCAAAATATTAAACGATGTGTTTTATTTTAAGCTTTCCATATTTATATACTCAGTTCCAGGTGTAACATAATAAATATGATGATACACATTGTCCACCTTTTTGTTATTTAAATGTTTCTTTCCCATATCGAATTTAAATTGATTATGAACTGAATATGAATTGAATATGAATTGAATGCGACTTGAATTTAAAATTGAGAATGATTTAAATAAAACTTAAATATGAATCGATTATGATTTAAATATAGGTTGAAGATGACTCAAAAATAAATTGAACATAACTTGAATGGAAACTGAATATGATTTGAATATGAATTCAATAGGAATATGAATTGCAAATCACACATTCGATTGTCAACCTTTGTGGTGTATAGAGCGAATTGCAAAAATAAAAAAATTAGTTGTGTTAAATAATAAAAGAGATAAAGAGATTGTGATATTAGTGCTTTCCAAATTATATAGCGCATTTCTGCGCATCGAAAAAATTTATTATACCTGTTTCTAACAAGGTTGTGGAATAAAATGGAGAGATTAAGACAAAACACCATAAAAATTCAGTTCCAGAAGACAGATGCTAAGCCGTCTGACCAAGAAATGATGAGATTTGTCCTGAACAATGGGCTAACGGCGAAAGACGTACATACATTGTACCAAGACCTTTATGAGCGGTGCATATATATCAAGTTCAACACAGAACAAAAATACCTGGATTTCTTACGAGATACAAATGTTCTAACGTTCACCTATGCCAATGGAACAACAACGGAGGTAACAGTTAAAGGAGCAAGCGGGATAATGCGGTACGTACGGGTGTTTAAATTGCCACCTGAAATCACCGACAAAACATTGAGCGAAGCAATGCACCATTTTGGGAATGTATTGTCAACAAGGCGGGAAAAATTTGGAGCTAACTCACTACTACCATCTCAGGAGTAAGAGGTATATATCATATATAGAAATCGAGAAAGAAATACCGCAATTTATATATATCCAAAACATAAAATCAAGAATATTCTACGATGGAATGAGAGAGAGGTGTTACAAATGCGGAGAAGATACGCATAAAAAACAAGAATGTCCACTCTTGAACAACAGTAACAATATAGCAGAACAACAGCCACAACAACAAACACTACAACCACAAGAAACAGATGGACAACAAGTACACACGCAAACACAATCAGATACCGTACACCAAACAAGCTCGATCGATACAAATACGGTAAAATCAACTACCACGTAAGAACAACGAGTTAAATACAGCGATATAGCCAAAATTACTCAAATACAAGCAGAGGCGAAAGCAAAATTGAAAATATTAAAGAAATGATTCATTTAAAAGCGTATAACAACAAAGGGGGAAAAGCAGAAACCGATTCTTCTTGCATGGATACGGAAGGTGAGGATGTGGTTGTAAATGCGGGTTCAAGTCGACGCGGTCGAAAAAAAACTCGGTACACAAGTACGAAAGACCGAAAAGCATTCATCGATCAGTATAATAGTACAACGTTGAGCACTGACAATGACAATTTTATTACACCATCACTACCAATGAAACAAGATAAATAAATCATTAATAAATAATAAAATCGACAACTGGACAATTCAACACATGCAACAACAACACGCAACATCAACATCAGTATGAATGATGCAACATCATCATTATCATTAAACAAAATTTTATTGTTTTTATTATTCCAATTTATTTTTGTTAAATTTTGGAAACGAATATTCCCGGCACTTACTAATTGGTATGTACAAATTGTTATTTGTGTGATTGTGAGATATGAGTGAAAGAATTATTGTTGGCCAGATAAACATACAAAGTTTTTACGCAAAAAAGCATATGTTGGAAAATTATCTGGCCAAGAATAATATGAATGTGGTACTTATGAGCGAAACTTGGGAAAGAATGAATAAGATGTTGAATGTGAGAGGGTACATAGCTTATGATTACGTGGTTCCGTGGAAATTACAACAAATTCTTTCGAATTTTGGATTTTCACGGAAAGTATGTATGTGGATAAAAGATTTTATGAGTGAAAGAAAAATTGTTTTGAAAGGAAGTGGGTTTAGGTTGGAGGGAGTTGCTAATATTGGACTTCCGCAAGGAAGTAAAATATCACCAGCTCTATTCAACCTATATATACCAGCGAGATACACCGCATCAATACTGACAATCAAATCGTTCTGCAATTTGCAGACGATTTTGCAGTGATTGGAAAAGGAAAAATTATTGATGCGGCGGCTCAAAAAGCGCAAAAGGGAGTAGATGACTTACTGCAAAATCTTAAAATGTTGAATTTGAGAGTGAATCCTAATAAGTGTGCTTATATGAGTTTTAGAACGAATGCTGCAAATGTTAACATCAGTGTGGATAATTATAGAATTGAACAGGTAAATGTGTACAGGTATTTGGGTATTTGGATTGATAGACGTTTGAATTTCGGGAATCACATGAAAATGTTGGCAGATAACTGCAAGGAACGTTTGAATGTGGTAAACGGAGCGATTAACTCAACCCCAATACACACTCTGTGGTCTGAAATGGGTAATTCACCTCTCGATTACAAGAGAGAGTGGATCACAGTGAGAGAGTCAGTGAGAATGATAACTAAGAAAAATGAGTTTTGGAATGAAATGATAGTAAGATTACAAAGTAGGGCGGTATTCAAACCAGCATATAGAACTAGCATTGCACTTGAAAATATGAACGTTTTTCTGAGTATAGGCAATGCTGGTCCGCAACCCGTTCCTAATAATCTTACTGTATGTTTGAAAATGGAGGAATATAATAAGGGAATGAATGAAGTTATCGCTAAAAGTATGTTTGGGAAAATCATTCAGCAATATGGGCAATACGATATCGTTTATACAGATATGCAAGTGTGAGTGAGAATGGAGTAGGTGTTGGTGTCTTTATGCCTAGTAAGAATTTTGAGAATTGTTTTAAAGTGGACAAAAACATCTGTATAATGAATGCTGAACTGATTGGAATGTTTGAAGGAATTAAACTGGCTATGAATGAAGGGGAAAGGAAAATAGTAATATTTTCCGACTCTCAGAGTGGTTTATGTTTGCTTAAATGTGGTGGTGGAAGGGAAGGCAATGTGTATGTTGATTTGATTTTTGAATGCGTTCGATGCTGTCAACGTGATGTGACCATACAATGGATTCCAGCACATAGACAGATCGAAGGAAATGAACGAGCCGATATGTTAGCAAAAAAGGGTACATTGAATGAAGTGGTTCAGGAGTACGAAAGAAAGGATGCAAGAGACGTACTTCGAATGCTTCAGATGAATCTGTGGAGAAAATGGGAGAGTGAATTTAATGAGAAAAGTTTGACGAAAGGAATGAAGTACAGAGTGCTCCGTGGTACTCGCGAGATACGCGAATGTTACGAATGGTTGAGAGAATCAGACTGAACCATGGAAATTGGAAGGAATGTATGTGGAAACGTCATTTGAGTGAGGACAAAGATTGTGAGTTGTGTGGAAGTGTGGAGGATGTTGAACAACTCATATTGGCTTGTCCTAGGTACAGCCAATATAGATCGCGGTTCAACATCCTTCGGAGTGCAAGCAATCTAAGTGATTTAATGAATGAGGGCGGATTGGTTTATAAGGAAATGTATGAATTTATTTGAATGAGTGGAATAACAATTTGATATAAAAGAAGTAGTAGCCGACAGAATATGTGTAGGGAGTAATCTGGATCCATTTTATAGATTAAAAATTAATTAGTAAAATTGAAAGTATGATTTCAAAATATGTAAAAAGGAATTGTATAAATTTGGGTTTTTTGGCAATATGGCTCTATTTTATATAGGAGCCAAGCCTAATAAAAAAAAATAAAAAAAAAAAAAAAGAATTGCAAATCAATTGAATGTGAATTGAATAAATTAATTATGGTTTGAATATGAATTGAATGCGATTTGAATATGACCTGAATAAACTTTTAATGTGAATTTAATGTAATTTGATTATAAATTGAACATGAATCGAAATTTCAATTGAATAATTTAATGAGATGAAATTTAAACAAGTTTAAAAAGTAAAGCGAGATGCAATTTACGTTTAGATTCTGTTTACACGTTATCACCTGGCAAGTGATATATCACTTTGAAATTATAAGATGACGTAAAAGTGATGTCTTATTTTATGAATGAGATGTTAGTTTAGACGTTATCATCGAGTGAGACGTATAATTTTTTGAGTGAGATTTCACTTAAATGATATCGTCTAATTGTACCTTAACACACATTAATATTCCGCAATGATTAATTTTGCGAATGTGACATATTTATAGAATTTTGTATAGGTACATGCACAAATTATTATTATTTGTAATTATTGTTTTTTATCAAGCAAAGGAAACACACTATGTATCTAGATTTCTTATCCTTCAATTTTCACTTAAATAAATGACAGAAATCTTTAAAACTATATGAAGACACATGAAACACGTTTGTCTTTAATTACGCTTGCGGTCTTTTTTTGATGTGAAAACATCTTTAGCGGCAGGAGTAAGTAAAAAATTGTATAGAAATCGGGTTACGGAAATAAAAGTGCCGAACAAAAAATATTGCATGTATGTGTGAATATCGGCAACAACAAAAAATAAATAAAACGTAAAATCAACGCAAAATCTACGCATACACATACAATATACAACATCATCCGGCATTTCAAAAACATCGTGAGCCGAATACAAAATAAATTTAAAAAAAACCGCCTACTTTAATTTATTTTGTTCTGAAAATATCTGCTATATATGGCCGCAGCAGCAAGTGTTTTTGAAAATAAAAATTCCAAACGAGCACAAGGACCACGAATTATGCTTGTTGCTTGTGTAGTGTAAGTAACTCGAAATAATTAAATGGAAATCGGAAGCGAGCTGTGGTAATTGCACATATACATTGATACATATTAAAATAGTAATTTTAAAGTGGTTTCGCTACTGTTGCGCTACTGTCTTTGCAATTGCAATGATTTTACGGTCAACATTGCACCCAAATAGAACCGCTTTATTTAATTTATTTTAAACTGATCAGTGACAAAGCGATACGATTTTGCTTTGTTCAGCGCCTTTGTCGTTATCATTTACTAGAATCTTGGACAAGATTGCCGTGCGTGAGTAATGGTATATTTTAAAGCGTAATTGGCAGGGTTAGGTGATTAACTTAACAGAACTGTACTTTTCTCATGCTCAATTAATGTCAGTAAGGTTCGTCCTCCAAATTCAAAATAGAATATCTTATTGACTTTTTGAACCAAAAATGTAACTTAGTTTAAATACTGAGCGAACAACAGCCGTCTTTATGCAAGCGTTTCTCAGCCTCATCGAAATAACTTGAAATGATTCAGAGATATGTATACATAAAAGTTTTCACATAAATATTTTGCGAGTTGAGGGTGAACTCGCTCATTGTTTTTTTTTTTTCTAATTTACAGCTTAAAAGCATTCAAAATACGTATACCAATTATTCGCACATAAAAATAAACACACTGTATCCAAAAAATTGCAAGTCGTAACACTCATGGTTTCTTTAATTTTTTGTTTGTTTTTTTAAACACACTTTGCAATTTCTCTTTTTATCACTTCCGATTCTTTTAACTTAAGAAGATTGTTACTTCATGACCTTATTTATTTTTATTTTTTCGATTATCGTGCCATTTTTGGTGATCACTTTCGATTTTCGTTTTATTTGTTTTTTTATTAATTGCAATCATTACACTTTGAATTCCAAAACTGTTCTTCCCTCCATAAGCGCAACGCGCGCCTTATATTAGCTACCCTTCTTTATGTGTGTGTACATTCGGTATTTAACACTCGGCGTGCCAAGCATTTTTACTTTCGCCCATTGACAGCCGACGAGGAAAGGACATGGAATTATGTACGGTTTAGGAATTTCACTTTGTATAGATATGAACGGTGGAGTGGAACAACTCGTCCCAATTTTCCTTCCCAATCTGCCGGTTGCACTGCCCGCCTGAGCTTTTCCAGAAGTTAACATGGAAACTAACAACAAAAGAAAAAAAGCCGTCCAAAATCAAAATCACTTTACACCGTGGACAACCAGTTCGTCTCCCAACCCCGTTACAAAACATACATATATTCTAGTTACAATGGAATGAAAGTGTTGAACTCGGCTATTTAGGTGAACGTTTCTTCGATCTCGTTTCGTATATTTTTATAGTTTCTGTAGCTGCAGGCTCTTTAACTTTTGCCGGTACTTTGAAGCTGAGAATAGTTTTCCTTGCTCACCACAGTTGTACAATCCAGTTGATTTGCGTTGGTTATCAATACTGGTTATCGATACTTCTCTTAATATTAAACCTGTGTTATATTTGGATAGTGATATCATCTCATTTGTTCCAACATTAAACAATTTAGGGCTCATATTGAACTCAAATCTTACTTAGAACGACCATGTGCGCTCCTTGTGCCAGCGTGTTAATTATAGCTTGTACACGCTTAGGTTGATAAAAAAGTTTTGCCCTGTTAACTTAAGAATTTATTTAATTAAAAGTTTAGTTATACCCATTTTCAGCTATTGTGATGTAATTTACAACAAATGTAATAGTTCCTCTAGAGACAGTGTTCGCAAGTAGTTGGCTATTGGAGTGCCAATAAAAGAATTTCTTTATATAATTGCTTTTTTGCGTGCTAAGCTAATTCCGTAAAATAATTGTTCATTTAAGTGAAATATTAAGGATCAGGCAGAATAGGCCTCTTAAACGCCAAATTTTTAGTTTTATTTTTCAACGCAAATTTTTATAGGATGAATTTTATTTTCTCGGAATCGGGCCCAATATCTTGACCCAAAACAATTTACTTTGGCCGTTCTGTTCCTAATTATTGTTATAGTATTCATTTTTGAAAATACAAACTCGCCCAATGATATATTACAGGAAAATCTCTTACTTCAGCTATGGTCAGCCGGCGCGCTAAAATTTTGTTATACGATGATCTGGTAGCGTCAACTAAATGGTCTCAGTAGGTTTCAGTATCGAAAGTATAACGATTCTGAATTTGGGGTCTTCATACGAATTTCCAGTTCCAAATCTCGTCGCATGATTTAACCTCTCTGCTAATCGCATTTCTGTGGTATTTACTTAGAGCTTTTTGTTCATCGCTTATTCAATAAATGGAAATATAAATCCAAATGAACAAACTTCTTTCATTTTAGAACAGTGGCGACTAGAATGACCACCAGACGGCCTAGTTTTTCGGACATGTACTGGTTTTTCAAACTTCTGCAGACGTCCTGAAAATATCTTACATTGTCCTGAAGGCTCAGAGGAGGAACCAAAAAAAAATAATAATTTCATCAATTTAACTTTTTTCCATCCACAATCGTGCTACCTAGTAGCATTTTGAGCTAGAGACGTAGTAAGCTGATTCTTATAAAAAAAAAAATTGAAACCATTTTTTGATTAATGGAGTTAACCATAATATCATTAATGGTGTTCCGCAATACAGTAGACTCGTGATAACGTGAACAAAATAAAACCAGGCAAATTCATGTTAAAGAGATTGTTCGTATTTGCGGGAGTTAATTTTTTTCATATGAAATTTGGCCCATTGGCTGAATGACCGGTGTGACATTTGGTTCATCGTTTGATTTTATTTCAATTTCAGGTGGATGAGATGGAGCATTATCCAATAGTAAAAGCGCTTTTACTGGCAGACCTTGACTTTTCGAAAATGTTTGTACCTAATTTGATAAAATGGTCAAAAAGAATTTTTTACTTAAATTCTTTTAGATCAATAAATTAACATTTACCGATGGTACAAAAGATTTCTGGAACCTATCTTTAAGCAGCTGTCATCCACGCAGTTTTTGAATGTTTAAAGTTAACAGGGCAGTTACAATTATTAAATGATTGGGCATTTTTCGCTTTTAAAATTACTAACGTTGTAATTTATGAAGTACATTTGCACTAGTATAATATGCTAAAGTACAAGCCAGTATAAGCCTGTTTCATCTGCATTATAAATTTGGTTTACAGACAGATCAAGTTCAATTAGTATGGGTTGCAATTGTCTTTTAAATGGCACCACAAACTCAAGTTGAGAGGACAACTTCACTCCAGTAATTTTAAGGAATCGCACACCAAAACAAATTTTAAAACATAGTAGCCACCAATTACTTGCTTGGAACGTGCTCTCGTTTGCTTTTATTTTACTAAGTAAAAGTTTTGCGATTTCTTAAAGCAAATCGCCACTTACAGTAAAACTGTTATCAAACTGCCGAAGAAACCAACATTATAAGATCTTCTCCATTTTAGGGTATTCTGACAGTTAAAGGGTTGTTCTTTTAATTGGCCCCATAAAGGTGTTATTAGCCGCATTTAAAATTCGCTCACTTTTTTGTTAATTGAGAAACAGTGAACTTAGCAACATTGTAGTTTTTCGATACATTTGTAACCTTGCTCCTTTACGAAATTATTCAAAAATTCCAGATTATATTTTTAATAGCCGCATTTCTTGGCGCATAATTATCCGGATCAGATCACAGTTTACATTGAAAGCAGCAAAAATTTTACAAATTTTTGTTTTTGGATTAAAATTTTGATCCGGGTAGGTGTTTTTAGTGCTTGTCATTTCATGAAACATGACCTGATTCGGACCAGATCAAACTGTTCCTTTTTACCTATTTTTAATTAGGAACTATTAATTACACAGCACATACAACTATGTATTTATAAACCGCACTAGGTTACCGCACAAAGTAGGTACTGATGGATTTTCAACTTTACTCGATTCAAATTCTGAAAAAAGGAGCAAATTGGGAATCCCCGGATTATAAGAAAATATATTACATATGTATGTATTAAGAAATATATGTGCAATTATGGACATGCGAGAGTGTACAAAATCTAGTTCACGTTATCGAGCTTTCTAATTATTCACATTACCGAGTAGTACATGTAATTAAAAAATCGTTCACTTTATCCGGAGTTTACGGTATACGGCGTATGTTATCGCGAGTCTACTGTATTTCTTGAATTTCACTATTATTTTATTTAAAAAATCCGACGCTAAATGATATGACCCATGGAATTCTTCAGAGCGCGATTACAGGACTTACAGGATTGGCTTAATAACTTAGGTATCAAATTTCAGAAAAATTGATTGGCAAACGTGCATGTTCCATTTAGTGCTGGAAATGTTGAATGTTTTTCGCATCTTCTATGAATAAAACAAGCAATTGTTAGTGGTACAAACGTTTCAAATAGAGCCTTGAAGACGTTAAAGAATAATGTTAAGGACGGTGAACACCCAAGCATACCAACAACCGCTCAACCCAAACACTTGTTTGTATGTTTTGGGCACGAAACGTGTGACAACAAAATTGGATCAAAATTGTTGAATATCGACCAAAAGCAATTCCTTATTAACATCGCTCAGAATTTACCGTATCAAGTTAACGGCGATCCAGAATTGTTCAAATGAGTCATATCTGGTAATCAAACAAGAGTATTCGAGTAAAACGTCTAAATTAAGGCCCGACCGTCTCAATGGAAGCTTCCGAAAAAGGCAATACCAAAAAAAAAACCTAGTCAAATTCAATCGAATGCGAAGGTTCTGCTCACTGTTTTCTTCGATATCAACGGCATAGTTTACCATGAATTCTTATTACCAGGTCGCACCTGTTCGGGTTTGTGGTGAGACAACATGGCCTTTGCATCTACAATAATGCACCTGCTCACACTTTTGTGCTGGTTAGCAAATTTTTGGCCAAAAACGATATCGTTTTGATGCTGAGCGCTCCAAACCTGTAAAATTGCCGAGCATACCAAAACCTTTTCGACGGCCAATAATAAACTAAGCATCGAACTCAAAAGTTTCACAATTTTTTTTATCAAATCGTATATTTTATTGTAAATTTTTTCGAGCTTTCCGTACTTGTTGAAAATATTTGAAATTCATTCCAAAGGTGGTTATAATTATGACCAAATTAATTTCAGTGTTTTCCATTTTTCAGCATTTCGATATTTGGGCTTTATTAAAACTCTAGAAACGTATTTTCCATTTTTTGTTATGAATAACTACAATAAAGGTCGATTTCAAATTATTTTTGGCGTGCCAGACAAATTTTTAAACGTGCCAAGTTTAGCACGCGTGCCACGTATTTGCGATCAGTGCTCTAGACTTATACTTGAGCTTACATTTAATAATTGTACTCGATATATTTATGATTTATGAAAGTTTGATCATGTCTCTGAGTATAAAGACATAATTCTTAGATGCGACTTGTTTCAATTTTACTGCTATAGGACTGCCGTTTTTATTTTTCGTATAGTCAATTCGGGCGTGCCATTGTATTTGCATGCAAAATTAAATTTTTCGCAGTCACTGCGCACAAAGAATGTTAACTTGCCTGCTAACAGAACTAATGTTAGGAATAATTCAGCAATGATAAATGCAATTATCACTTGGAATAGCTTGCCTTTGGAGTTAAAATACATCAGTTCTCTATTTAGGCTTATTTAAATAGGGTTTGTTTAAATTAATAACTGAACATCGATAATGTGAACAGTTTGTATATATTCTTATTTCTATTATATGATGTTAATTCTTGATTTGTTCTCTTATTGTAAATTTGTAAATATGATTATTATTCAAAAGCTTTGGCTTTCTCAACATTTTAATAAAATATGTATTACTATTACTATTAAGAATAAAATAAAATACAATCTTTAACCAGTTTTTGAAAAAGTTTAGAGATAACAGATAAAATAGCTATTCCTCTATAATTCTCAACTAAATTTTTTCAATGCCATGGTGAAATAATTCGCAAACAGAATTTAGATCATGAGCTTCCTTATTCTTATAACTCATGGATAAGATAAAACTGCCAAAAATATATCGATTTATTGCAAGCGTGATAGCTTAAGCAAAAATGGCCACTAGTTATTGGCCATATCGGCATATGTGATTTTTCAATCAACTGTATATGGGGTCGATGGGAGTGAGGGATGGCTTTGTTCTCCTATTTTGTTAGCGTAATTTTAAATCTTCATGGGATGATAGTTTGAAATAACTTTCAAGTGATCAACAAAACGTGTCCATGTAGAAACAGTAAGAAAAAGCTTTTATTACTTCCTACAAGATATTTTTCCAAATAAAAACTTTCTCATGATAATGCAATTAATTTAGGGATACCATCATATTCCCGAACGAAAAATCTCCAAAAAAATACCGAAAAATACAAAGTAAACTACCCCATTGAAACGGACGACCCCAATAAATCTTTGATAACTAAAATATGAAAACAAAAGGAATCTACATAATTTCATGTCATCCTTGCGCGGAAAGGACCAATGCTAAGCGGCTTTGAGGAGATTTTTATTTTAGTATGTGAAATACAAACGTAAATATTTTTACAAATGTTAATATTTTTGAAATTTTTCTGGCGTTTTCCTGTCATCCTTGCGCAAAGGGTCCATTGCTAAGCGGCTTTGGGGAGTTCTCTATTTTAGTATGTGAATTATTATTAAAAAAATACAAATTTTTCAAAAATAGTTCAATCACTATAAATATTAGAATTTCAGCCCCCATCCTCCAAGGTATAAAACGAATTAAAATAATATTTCAAAAATTTGTTATTTTTAAAAAACTTGGTTTTTTGGGATTTTTTTATTTTGGATAACGATACCAACCCATTTATTTAGCGATCACAATAACGTCATATTTCTTGCGTTTCAAGTAAGTTTGCTAATTAAAGTTCTCCACGCTGCATTGTTCTTTGGTATTGTGTAATCAAGAAAGCATGCCAGTAATTCGCACTTTATATAAAACACATCTCTACTACTATGATTATTAAATCCCATTGGATCAATTCCCAATCCCCTTATTAATTTTATCCTGTTTGTATAAATAAGTTTATAGGATACAGTAGTTTTCATAGAAGATGGAAATTTTTTGTGTATTGAGCGTATTTTGTTTATGTTTCAATGCGAGTATATCACCCACGACATTATTGAGAAGAATCGAAAATCTATATGTATACCAAAAATAGAAATAAGATAAACCAAAAAAAATAATTATTTCCATCTTATCAAAAATTACAAAAATTTGTAATGACAAAATGAAGAAATCTAGGAAAATTTCAACCACCCCTATACCCACATTTTCCCCGCATGTGTGTACCATATACAGATTATTTATAGGAGTTGTTTGATAATGACGAGCTGATGTGTTCTAGCTGTGCTCCCTTAGTGTGTGGGGGAATTTAGTATATATGCGGAGATACAATTTATATTATTATTTATTTATTTTATACACAGATAGAGATTATGTTATCATGAAAATATACAGCAGTGGAGAAAACGAAAATGAAAACGTAAAAAAAAGAAAATTCTGACTGAAATTATCATTTCGTATCATCTCGCATTAAAAAAGCTAAAAACAACAACAAAAATTAAAGTATGTATATGAGCGTACATAACATAATACCATGTGTATACACAAATTATGTTTCATGTACGAGTAGTATACATATGCACAAACATATATGAAGGCAAAAACTCGTGTATACGTAATATACCAAAATGAAAATGAAAAATTCGACATATGTATGCCTTTAGGGTTTCACATCGGGAGGGCGGAGTTTTCTGTTTATTTTTTATTATTATCGTTATTATTTCTATTATGATTATATTCATAGTATATCTTAACATCCGATTTTAACATTTTCATTTCACCATGCATAGCTGAGGAGTATAATTTAGTGCACATATTTTCATTTCACCATTCCAAACCCTCAAATTTGAAGACAACAAAAAAATCCACTTTAAAAATACTAAACGCATTTTATGTTGTTGTTGTTGTTGTACAGTATGTACTGTAATTGTAAGACGAAACTAAAAAAAAATGTATGCATGTAGAGAAAGAGAGATCTTAATGACAACTCCCTTCGATTTTACAAGTATACGTGCGTAGTGATGAAGTGACAAGTTTTCGATTTTTGTGAGGGAACATGAGGAAGATGAATGGTTTTGAATTGTTGTTGTTAAGCATATTTCAGTACTTTAATTCAATTGCACTTCAATGAATGGTGTAAATATAAACTATTTATAGTTTTTTTTTGTATGTTAATTGTTGACAGAAATTAATAAAACTAACTTTTTGAAGGTCGTTTTATGATGCAATTAAATTGATATTCGGAAACAATCGCAGATAGTTTTACAGTTGTACCCCTAATAATTATATGTTTTTGTCGCCCTTGTGGCGCTGTATATATCGTATCACTAAAACTGGATCGCAAACTTTATTCACGAAATAAGTAGTCACAAGGATTAGGTTTTCGGTAACTTTATTAACATTTAAACTTTATACATAACTGGTAATTGATTTTAATATTAACCGGGTTAATTTCTGATATTATCGTGGCATTAAGTAGGTCCTCGTTTTTGTTACTCTAACGGATGCGGAAATGGCAAGTTACTTTATCTTTTTTGTCTGGAAAAATCTTCGTTGAATTTAACCTCCTTATACCTGTATTTTTTGTTTCTAAACAAACTCGTTTTTCTTTGTTTACTGAGTTTTGTATGTAAACTCAGCGAATTCTGGTCACACTATACCTATAATACCTTTTTACGTGAATTTTGTACTAAACTATTCTTAAAGGTGCATGTAATTTTATAAATTTGGAATGATTTTAATTTGATCGACACCACAAATGCTCCCCTCCTAGAGAGATCGAATATCTATCGTAATTCAATCCACGAAACGAACGGGCGGCATGGACCCACGACCCAATCTCGTAGCTTTTGGCACCGGTTTCGGCGTAATATCGAAGCGAACAATTTTTTGTAAAGATCCTTGGGGACACTCGATTGTAGCACCGATAAGTCAATAAAACTATTTTTACAAATAACCCTTTGCGACCGACTAGTGATGAATGAGCTGAGCCAGTTAAATATGAAACCTCGAAAACCAATGCTTGTCAGCTTATCAAAAAGAATACAATGATCTACCAGATCAAAAGCCTTAGTAGCATCCACAAACAGGCCGGCTACTGTACTAGAATTATTAATACCTCCTTGAAGTGGATTCATAGGTTTGATCAAAGCATCCTCAATACCCAGACCAGAATGAAAACTAAATTGACATTTACTGAAATAGTTAAAGCTATTCAGAAATTCTGTCATTCGTAATTGCTTTAGTTACTCAACAAAAGACGATCGCCCTTCTTAAAGAGAGGAATAACAGTGGCAATTTTCAGTAATTATGGAAATGTCTCTTCGGTTATACTACGGTTAAACAATGCACTTAATATATCAACAATACTGCAACTAATCCTTTTAATAATTGCACTACTAAAGCCAACCAAATCTGTAGAGTGTTTATCCTCAAGAGAATTGATAATGAAAAATAATTCCATGGAGGAAATTGGCCAAAAGAAAAAATTTAAGTTGCAGCTCATAATTGTGAATTATTGTTAAATTCCAGACGTGCTTTTGAAACTATATTACAAAAGTAATTCTTAAAACAATTAGCAATGTCTGCTGGGGATGAGAGCTTATTATTTTGTTCTGGAAGTACCTTTGTTAAGTATTTCATTCAATAAGGATCATTGCTGCTTACTATTATTACCTGCTTTTTGGAGTTTACTCAAACAATATCTATTTTTAGTTTCTTTTATAACCTTAGTCAGATTTTTGACATACTGGTGAAAATAATTTTTTCTACGATACTGCAGTAACCTAGCTTTCGATGATGATTTTTGAATTTAAATTATATAAGAAAAGGACCCTTTGCACAGATCGTGTTGCAATTTCATTGCACAACGATTTCTCAATTGCCACACGATTTGTGAAAAGCCATAAGTTTAATATTTCTCGTTTTGTTGATCCGTACAATTTTGTTATTTTTTATGTTGCTAATTATTTATAAATATTTCAGGACATTGTATCGTAGAAAAGACAACGACCGAGTTTACGCTCAACTCGCAAAAGATTTATGTGAAAACATTTACGTATAAATATTTATTGAATCATTTTAAACCATTTCAATGAGGCTGAGAACCCCCTGCAGAAAGACGGCTGTTGTCCGCTCAGAATATAAATTACTGTAGATTTTTGGTTCTAAAAAGCAATAAGCTATTTTATTTTGGATTTGGAGGACGAATTTAATTCAGCATGTACGATGAAAATGGGATTCCAAAATGATTTTTAGATGAAGTTCTGGAATTACCAAAAATTCCCAGAAAATACCCAAGAATTTCCAAAAATTCCCAAAAATGCCCAAGAAATTCCAAAAATTCCCAGAAAATGCCCAAAAATTCCCAGAAAATGCCCAAGAATTTCCAAAAGTTCCCAGAAAATGCCCAAGAAATTCCAAAAATTCCCAGGAAATGCCCGAGAATTTCCAAAAATTCCCAGAAAATGCCCAAGAATTTCCAAAAATTCCCAGAAAATGCCCAAGAAATTCCAAAAATTCCCAGAAAATGCCCAAGAATTTCCAAAAATTCCCAGAAAATGCCCAAGAATTTCTAAAATTCCCAGAAAACTTCCAAAAAATTCCAGAAATTCCCAGAAAATGCCCAAGAAATTCCAAAAATTCCCAGAAAAACCCCAAAAAATTCCCAAAATTTCCAGAAAATGCCCAAAAAATTCCAAAAATCCCTGAAAATAACCAAGAATTTCCAAGAATTCCCATAAAATGCCCAAGAATTTAGAAAAATTCTCAGAAAATGCCCAAGAATTTCCAAAAATTCCCAGAAAATGCACAAGAATTTCCAAAAATTCCCAGAAATGCCCAAGAATTTCCAAAAATTCTCAGAAAATGCCCAAGAATTCCCAGAAAATGCCGAAGACTTTCCAAAAATTCCCAGAAAATGCCCAAGAATTTCCAAAAATTCAAATTTTTGGGAATTTTTGGAAATTCTTGGGCATTTCTGGGAATTTTTGGAAATTCTTGGGCATTTCTGGGAACTTTTGGAAATTCTTGGGCATCTTCTGGGAATTTTTGGAAATTCTTGGGTATTTTCTGGGAAGTTTTGGAAATTCTTGGATATTTTCTGGGAATTTTTGGTATTTTGTTGCTTTTTTGGGAATTTTTTGGTAATTTTTGGTATTTTTGGAAATTTTTAATTAACAAAAAACTACCAAAAAAACACTACCCAGAAATTTTGGAATTTCTTGGCCATTTTCTGGGAATTTTTGGAATTTTTTGGGTAATTTTTGAGAGTTTTTGGCTTTTTCTGGGAATTATTGGAATTTTTTGGGAATTTTTGAGAATATTTGGGAATTTTTTGGGAATTTTTGGAATTTTTTGGGCATTTTCTGGGAATTTTTGGAATTTCTCGGGAATTTTTGGAATTTCTTGGGAATTTTTTGGGAATTTTTGGATTTTTTTGGGAATTTTTGGAATTTCTTTGGAATTATCTGGGAATTTTTGGAAATTCTTGGGCATTTTCTGGGAATTTTTTGGGAATTTTTAGGCATTTTTGGGAATTTTCTGGGAATTAGGATTCATTTATTTATTTACCAATTTTATACTTATATACAATCTGGTTACAATTTCAGTAATACAATAATACAGGGTGTTCGGCACATGGACCGACACAATTTTTTGGGGAATTGGTTGGGTCATTAGCTAATTTTCACCCATACGACCCTACGTCCCTGACACCGCTCGTTTTTTACGTCTGGGGACGTGTAAAGGAATTGGTTTATGCAACAGAGGTGCCCTCACGAGAAATTTTAATGGAGCGAATTACAGCTGCATTTGAAATAATGAAAAGAGAAATGCGACTTCGCACAATAACATTTGAAATAAGGAAAAGGTGTCGTTCATGCATACGGAGTAGAGGGGAACAATTCGAACAAATATTATAACTCATATTTAATAAAAACATAATAAAGATAAAAAGAATTTTCTTGACCCTGACAACTTCTATTTCTTATTTTGACAATACTATAAATAATTTCTCTAACATGTAGCATACCGTTGGAAAGAGTATAAACTAGACAACTTTTTAAACAAACCTATGTTCAAAATAATGTTTATTTTTTTTTATATTGAATTTAGAAGTAGAAATTTTTCATACATTTACACATTTTCAAGACTTTCGAAGCTCATATAATTTATTTTCTTGAAGCCATTTGTACCAAATAGTGATTTATTTAGACTAAAAATACATTGCAGAATACAATAAAAGTTATTTCGTGCTATTACAATCACAAACAAAACAAACAAAAAAATATGACGATTTAAAGGCGAGATTTCAGGTTATTTAAATAAAAAACGAAAAAAATTCATATCTCAGTTACCGTGTCACTTAGGACGTAGGGTCGTATGGGTGAAAACTAGCTAATGACCCAACCAATTCCCCAAAAAACTGTGTCGGTCCATGTGCCGAACACCCTGTATATATACACATATTTTAGTTCAAACAGACAAAAATTATACTCCTATAAATTTAACACAAACACACAATAACAAAAAAGAATTTTTTAAATGAGCATGTCTTTCTGACATTAGAGACGTTTCGATTTGCAAAACAATATAGTTTTTGCAATGAATGGAAAACCCCATAGTACCATCTTAAAGTTCAACTCTATAGCTTTTCATTAGTCACCTATAGAGTATCAAAATATAATTTTTTGATAAAAATATAAGCATTTAAAAAAAAACGATTTTTTTAAAAACTTTCGTTAGTTTTTCATAAATATTTTTGCACCTATTGATTTTATCGCAACAAAATTATGTTTTTATGTTCTCGAGAAAATTTTGTATCTCGTGAAAAAAATTTCATTGAATTTGATCAATTTGATCACGCGAAATAAGCTTTCAAAGTATCGCTGGGTAAAAATCACCCAGTGTGTCTCTTACGTCACTTTTTAATATTATGTTCCTTAAGGGTTAATGAATAGCGTTCCAAGACTCTACTAATAACATATAGTTTAAAAGTTCAAAATTCGAAATTAATGATTAACTCTTGACCTCTAAGCCGTACTGCAATAGATGTATTTGTAAGTGCAGTAAACACATCAATGAAATAATTAATTTATAGGGTTCTGAACAAAATTTAGATAAAAAACTTAACAAATTACCAAATTTAACATTACGTCCCATTAACCTAGAATACGTCAGCAGCGGCAATATTTTCAACTAGCATAGAGGAATCAGCTGAGTGCATGATCTGCTTAATCCGATCCGACAGATATCGTTGAATGACGAAACAAGACGAACATTTGTGTCAGACGATTTACGTAGGTAGATGTTATTGTCTTTACACCATAAAAACTGGAACTTATATTTAGATTTAAGTATTTTCGCCTCATTGTATAACCTCGACTGGAATTTGGTGAAGTGATGCAAAATAAAAATTCGATTATCAGAATGCTCATTAGAAAGAAACATCATTGGCCAGGTCTTTAAGAGATAATTTTTCTTCCTCCGAAATAAATTTAGTATATTGTTTTTTGTAGCAGTAGATTTCAAGGTGACAATAACTGAATCTTTTAATAATGAACCGGTTTGTTTACTATGCACTATGTTGAATATTAAAAGAGGAAAATCGCCACACTTAGACGGAATACCACATATGATAAGATTATTCAAATTTGATGTCTGATTGGCATGGCCCAACTGGGCTTCCAAAAAGTTGATTTTATGATCTTGAGTCTCGTATATAGGAAGTTCTGGTTCGTGAATCGGTTAAGGTGGTCCAGTTTGTGTAGTCTGTGTGCCTTGATTGTCCGTGTAACACGGTTTAAGCCGGTCGATGGAAATTTTCACCTGTCTTCCATTCAATTCTATAAAGTGTAAAATTAGCGTGTACGGTCGATAATTAAAAACGGTAACTATACTGTGGTTGCAGTGATCTGCGTACTGCGACGGTCCATAAAAAAACGTGCGAGACGTATGCAGATCTTTACTAATAAACATTTTTCAGTAGCATGTCGCGAAGCCGGTATGGGTTTAATTTTTTCAAAGTGTCGTTTGAAATTCGTTACAAAGTCCGACTGTAAAATTTTATCGTTCGTAGTATCCAAAAAAAACTACTGGAAGTCGCGGTGTTTATCCGAATACGAGTTCCGCAGGTGTAGCTTTTAGTATGTCGCTGTACGTTGTTCGTAGTCCCAGTAAGATTGAAGAAAGAACACTTCCTTCAAACATAAGGACCAGTCCTTCTATTCAAGATCATCATCAGCAAAATTTTAGAAGTTGGTAAAATAATTTGAATAAATGGATTTTCGAATATAAGGGCCAGTCCTTCTATTCGAAGCTAAGAACCGATGTTTTAAATTGAAATTTATTCTCAAGAACAAAAATTACACAAAATTCATCTTGGTAAACAATATTGTACCATATGACCAAAAATAAATTTACAATAAAAAAGCGAAATTTAGAAGAGAGAAGAAAAAAATTGTTAATTTTAATTTCGAGTATTTGCAAAAGCTATTGCATTTTACACGAATATAAGAACCGGTCCTTTTAAACGAATAAATGGACTACTATAGTCCGTTTATTTGAAAGAAAGGACCGGTCCTTTTTTTCGAGGGCAAACGGGTCCCATCTGTTAGATCGTAGCACATAAAATGGCAGACATAATGACACTATGCGCCATCGCTCGATCATGCCGTTACATTTTGGTGGTTCTCCTTTGCTCAAACCCCAGTACGTTACCCTGTTTGTGGAAATGTCGTGATTCGAATTGCGTGCCTTGGTCCATGCCAATGGACTCTGGCACACCAAAACGAGCTATCCAATGAGAGTAGACCGCAAAAGCGACTGTAGTAGCGGTTATATCAGAAACTAGGACTGCTTCGGCCAGCGGGTGTATCTTTCAATCAATGTAACGCAATACCGCTGATTATCAGAATTCGGTAACGGACCAATGATATCGAGGTGAATAATCGAAAAGCGTTGAGAAGTTAATTTATATGTACTAAGTGAAGTTTTAGTGTATCGAGAGACTTTAGCCTTTTGGCAAGCTACACAGTTTTGAGCCATTTTCTGGACGTCTTTCTTAATAAATGGCCAAATCACTTCTGAGTCAAAAGTTTAATGGACGCTTTGACGCCAGGACGGGAAAGATTATGAAAAGCATTAAAAACTTGTTTTCGGAATTTTAGCGGAATGAGTGTGACCTGTATTAGTTGTAATATCGCAATGATATAAGATTTTTGAATTGAAAGCAACCGGGAATTTCTCGAATTTGAGAACAGTATTACTCCTTAAGTTTTATTGAAGTTCTTCGTCTTTGATCTGAGCATCTGCGATGACCGCATAATCAATACTCCTGGGAACAGTAATTTGATTAATAGGTGAGAGGGTATCTGTTACGACATTATCCATGCCAGAGATGTGATGGATATCGCTTATCAATTGACCAATAAAATCTAAGTGTCTGAACTGACGAGGAGACGCTTTCTTCGGATTCTGATTAAAAGCGTAAATAAGTGGTTTATGGTCGCTGTAAAACGTGAAAGTACGACCTTCGAGGAGGTAGCAAAAGTGTTTCACACCCGAATAAGCCATTTTTTGCGTATCATTAAGACGTACTGAAAAGAACCCGAGTGGTTGCAAAGTATCTGAAATGAACTTCCGAATAGGCATCGACACGTCTGCAACGATAAACTCCCAGGAGAATTCGCAGAACAGTCCGATGTCAAGGTTAAAAATGTTGGTTCTGAAAGCGTTTACTGTAGAGCCATTCGCCGCAAACAACCTGTGTATGAAAACAAAAAACAATCACGTCTGGTGTATGAAAACGACACCACAGTTCTATGATAAATTGTATGGTTTAAGGTATAGCAAATTTAATCGCGCGTTAATTTGGTGTTAGTTACCACTGCTATCACTCTTTGGTTACTGTAAATATCCAAAGTTGTAAGATTAATTGATTCTAACAGTCTGTCGTCGATTTCTATCAAGCTTTCAACGATAACCAAAAGACGCTTAAAATAAAACGGAAGGGTTTTATGGCACATGCGAAATTTGGGAAAAAACCCAACTAAGACAAAATCAGATAAAATCCGTATTCAACATACACTCATGGACGGAAATTAACGGTAATTTTTTTTTTTTGTAGTAATAAAAAAGAATCCCGCTGGTCAGTAGTATTAAACTACTAGTGTCAAATGATAGCACATTATTTTATATTTTTATCAGAAACCACCTTGAATAAAGTCTACTGCAAGCCAATCAATTAAGTTTTTCAAAAATGCTTAATCAAGAGTGCATTGTGTTTGAAAACGAACGCAGCGATCGGCTTTTGTTCCATTGCATATTAATTATTTGTAAATGCAGTACCGCACTAGTTCTTGTAAATGGTTTGTAAAGCAAACACTCTATATAAAATCTATTGTAATGTGGCACCTGGCACCCTTTCATGAGATGGCGTTTAAATTCGTCACATTGTATCAAGAAGATTATTCTCAAGTACAAATCGCACGAAAATTAGGATTGAACCAGTCTTCGGTTTCACGAAGACTTAAGCGACATCGATAGACAAAATAGCAGAGCTGATAGTTGCAGCGCAAGAAGAGTGGAATCTCATTCCGCAAGCAATGATACAAAGCATTCTACTTAGTATGCCCCGAAGGATGGAAGCTGTAATAAGGGCACGGGGAGGAAATACTCATTACGAAATTAATCAAACTAAATTGTAATAAAGCCAGTTTTAATGTTTATAAACCGCTTTTGAAAATTTAAAAAAAAAATAGTTCGACACATTTTAACATTTTGCAATGAAGAATAGCCGCTATAATTCCATAACACCATCGGTTGTGCCTCTTTTAAGAAAAATATAACTTTGCGATCATTTGATCCAGTTCCACTGAAATTGACCAGCGGGATTTTTTTTTTTACAAAAAAAAAATTTGCGTTAGTTTTGTCCTGGAGTGTTGTTGCAGGTGGAGATGATGAAACCTCGATTGCCTGCTGTGGGAACCGTATTGTCCCTGTGCATAGGTTTTTATTGCTTTAGTGAAAATTATCCGATTTAATGGCAGTATTTGATTTCTGTCCAACTCATCCATCACAGTCGGACCATTGGAGTTCCCTATAGATACAAAGAAATCATTAAATTCATTAGCAATAGCTACAGGATTCGAAATAGTAACATCATTATGACCATTAATTTCTATGAATTCAAGATTGCCGCAGGATGCTCACTAATTAGATTATTCACAGTTTGCCAGTTTTTGCGATCATCGTCGCCATTTTTTCAAACTGTTTGGTGTAGAAATGTTTTCTAGTCTGCTCTATTTTAAAGTTAACCATATCACCCAGTTTGCGGCTGTAGATAGCTAGTTTATTATTATTAGGAAACTTTTTCGCTTGGTGGCATATCTATTCCTTTTACGTATGTCTCTTAATAAATTATCAGACATCCATGGCTCAAGCTTGATTGTTTTATTGACTGAGACTTCTCTAGTACAGTTAGCCAGATGACCTCTAAAAATATTTATGAAATTATCATAAGCCAATGACGCATTAGACTCATTATAAATATTGATCCATTCTTTGTTTATAAGCAATTCTTTTAAATAATCATAATCATATGCCTTAATATGTCCTTTATTCGAGCTCTGGGACCCTATTACCGAACACATAAATGCTGTCACGATATTGTGAAATTTGACAATATTGCGAGTTTCGTATTCTGTAACACCAAAGTGGTGTAAATTGTACACAATATTGTGAATCCGGCAATAACAATATAGTTACTGTCGAAACCACAATAATGCATTTATATCGCTTTTTCGTTTGTTTTGGACTCATAACATAACTTTTGTTTAGAATATGGCCTTTTTAAAGTAATCTAGTACAAAATTTACTTTAATCTACTACAATTTTGTAGTTAAAAAATACAATTATGAGAATGCCATTTTCACATAAAATTGTGTAGCATTTATGTCAAATTGGCATAATTGTCAATAGACAATTATGTGTTCTGGAACAGGCCTCCTGTACAGTAGGTCTGATTAATTTGGCATCAATTAGACAGTGGTTTAAGAACTGAGCAACACAAATGATGCACATTGTATGTAAAATATCTGTGGTCAAACCTAAAAAACATATTGTCAATACAGGTAGTCAAGGTTTTAAAAATCCTGGTAGGCTCATCAACTAATATCTCAAGATCAAAAGATAAAAACTAAGAGATTATCTATACGCATAGTTTTCCGAACGAAATCCATATTAAAATCCTCCATAAATAAAAGTTTTGATCAAGGAAAGTTTTGCAGAAGCCTAGTGAAATCTTCAATGAACTCTGGAGTATCAGCGTCATGCAGTCTGTAAATACACACAGCACATAACATTTACGAACACCAAGGCAAAGTTATACTAGCACCATCAAAAGACCTTAAGTCAAAATTGAACTGCTTAAACAGTTCAACATTTTACTAGCGTAAATTGCAACACCACCGGATGCAGATTGAAGTTATCTATTTCATCATTAAAGATCCAAGTTCTAGAGACAAACCAATGAAATTGGCCTGATGTTTCTCATAATAATTTATGGAGGCGGGTGGGTACAAACGTAACAATTTTTGAATTTTTGGCCATAAAATGGCTTCCAGAACTTTCCAGAAAGTTAACCACATAAAAAACAAACACTTTCTTTATACTAAACCAAAAAATGTTATTTATCACAATCTATATTATATAAAATACAAGAATGTTCAACATTTTCTTAAGCTATAATTTTCCATTTCATATATCAATTATAAGAATAGTTCAATAGCTCATGTGTTAGAGCGATGCGCTATGAAGTTAAAGGTCTCGAGTTCGATTCCCGATAACTTGGTTTTTTTTTTTTTCAATTTAATGTAATTATTTTTTGTCTCCGATTTCTCCGATCAGAAGAGGGGCGTTCTCTCACTACAATGGCTCGCCTGAAACCACACACTACAATGGCTTGCCTGTTTGAAATTACTTGGTATTTATTTAATTTTCATTGTTATATTATTTCAAACATAGCATGCTATAAAGTTTATGACAGGAAAATATAATTTTTCTGAAAAATTTTCATAGCTTACTACAACTCATAATATAAAAGTTTTTAAATAATTTGTTGTAGTATTCGCATACATTTAGGCGCAATATAAACGCGTACCACGTATTTTATTGTGTAATTACTGTAATAACTATAAAGCGGAATGTTTAATTTAAAGTAAAATATTTGGTTACTAGGGGACCCCTGTGCAATTGCACAATTTTATTATTTATGTGAAACATTTTTGCCATAATAAATACAAACAACTTCTGCAAAAGGAGTACTTCACTACAGGTTGCCCCGACGAAAAAAAGACTTCGAACTCTAATAAAATAGAACGCGTTTAATTTTGGTTAGCAAAAATGTTTCACATAAATAATAAAATTGTGCAATTGCACAGGGGCCCCCTAGTTTACATTAAAATTGTTTAACAAAATATTAGAAAACCGAATGTAATAGTCTGTAAGGACGATTGTAACATAATTAAAATGAAAAAATAAATCTAAAATATTTAAATTAAACTTTATTTCAAAACAATAATAACGATAACATAAATAATTCAATTAATTAGAAAAGGAATATACTTAGATATGTGAAGAAGCATCCTGCAATTGTTTGTGCTCATTATATATGAACCGTTATTTATTTTGTAATAATTGTATTTTAATGTAATTAGAAAGAAAATAAATCTTAGTCAGTTGTATTTTGTAAATTGCCTCGTGAACATTCAAAATAAAATTAGAGTTGATAATTGTGTATTGTATAGCTTGTGTGAGTTTTATTTAAAAAATTTGAGTGAAGTTTGGTGAGAATTGCTGCTGCTGCTGATAGTTTTTGTGATGCTGTTAATATATTTGTTTTGCTGCTGCTGCTGGTGCTGAACGGGCTTTGCTTGACTCTGGCTTTCAGTTAAATTTCATCACCAATCCATTAGCAACTAAACTTGGGATTCGACCAACACCATCATCTGTAGCGATTAAAGGCATTGGATGCTCGTTATTAAATTCGCCGGGTTCTGCATTGCTAACAATTAAATCTAAATACAATGGATATACTACTAAATTTGAAGCGCAAATACTCAGCAAAATATCCAACAATCAACCAGCTTTCAACTTCGATGTTTCGCAATTTAGCATTCCACAAAATCTTCAATTAGCTGATCCAAAATTTAATTCCTGCCAACGAGTGGACATGCTGATAGGCGCTGAATCATTTTTCGAGCTGCAATCTGTGGGTCAATTGAAGTTGGGCCCTGGTCTTGCATTTCTACAAAAACTCAACTTGGATGGGTGGTTTCTGGTAGTGTAGACATATTCAACAAGAACGAAGGTTTCTGCTATCTTGTCGAACTCAACTCATCTGGATACCTCAATAGACTTTAGCGATTTAAAGAGTGTGAGGGAAAAGAAGATGATACTGACATCTCCACCAACTTCTGCGAGCGATACTCATCGGAGACAAGAGCAAGGACGTTTTGTGGTACCCTTACCGTTCAAGAATTCAACACAGAACTTGGGGAAAGTCTTCAGAGATGGCACTAAAATGTTTCCTCAGAAACGCAGAATATCTTTCTTTAGGACACATGTCTCTAGAAATAGAATTAGCTCGCAATCATTATTATCTGCCGCACCACTGCGTCTTCAAACTAGATTCATCATCCACAAAAATGCGAGTCATATTCGATGGGCCTTCCTGAATCATTCATGGGTGTTAAAACGATTCATTGCAACTAGAGGATTACCCAAACAAATCCTGTCAGATAATGGGACCAATTTCATAGGGTCCAACAATTATTTGCATGCGCTGTACAATCTTCTTACAAGTTCTAAACTTTCGCAAGCAATTGAAAACGTTATACCATTAGCGAAATATTGGAATGGCCTATTATCCCGCCTGGTTCACCCCACTTTGGCGGAGTCAGCAAAACATCATCTTCGTAGATTAACTTACAACAAACGATTTACTTATGAAGAATTTTCCACGTTAATCAAACAAGTTGAAGCTGTGTTAAACTTTAGGCCATTGGTACCTCTAGTTTCTGATAATATAGAGATTCTAACTCCTGGTAATTTTTTAATAGGTCGCCCGCTGAGATCAATACCTGAAACTGCAACATTCGATTTAAATATTCCATTAATGAAATGGGAAATGGTATCCAGTTTACAAAAGCAGTTCTGGACGGCTTGGTTAAAAGATTACATCCACCAATTTCAACAACGTAAATTCTGGACAAAGACAGAAACTGATGTCAAGGAAGGAGAAATTGTTATTATAAAGGCAGAAAATTTGCCGCCTCTAAATTGGAAATTTGGTCGAATTATTCAAATCCATTCAGGTCCTGATGGGCCATGTAAGAGTTGTGACAATTAAAACGCCATCCGGAGAAGTTACAAAGGTTGCTCGTTTACCTGTGAATCTCGATTCTTGAACCAGTTCAACGCGGGGGAGAATGAAGAAGCACTCTGCAATTGTTTGTGCTAATTATATATGAACCGTTATTTATTTTGTAATAATTGTATTTTAACGTAATTAGAAAGAAAATAAATCTTAGTCAGTTGTATTTTGTAAATTGCCTCGTGAACATTCAAAATAAAATTAGAGTTGATATTGTGTATTGCATAGCTTGTGTGAGTTTTATTTAAAAAATTTGAGCGAAGTTTGGTGAGAATTGCTGCTGCTGATAGTTTTTGTGATGCTGTTAATATATTTGTTTTGCTGCTACTACTGGTGCTTCGTTTGCTGCTGCTGCTCTTTCGGGAAAGAAAATCCTCTCCTGATTATTTTTATTGCAGCATAAGAATTTAATCTGGGCAACCAGGAGGTAAACCTTATTCGAGTATGCTGAATCCAATGGTACTAGTCCCATTTAAGAGTTAGTCCCCATTTTTGAGATACCGTTGTCGACATGTTTTGGCTCAGAGTCAAACATTTGTCGTCAGTTTCACGTTAATATAGCCCTTGAACCATCAAGATTTTAATTTTGCTTTCTTCAGCAAAATTGTTCCTATTATTATGTGTTGCTTAAAAGTTTTTGGTAATTTTAGTTTGTTTCTTTTTGTATTAAAACATAGAATCTCTGTAAAAAGGAAATCAAAGTAAAGTGCTACCAGCCGCAAGGTTGGTGTGGGGACTGGGAGAAAATCGGTAAGTGACTTTTGATGTTTCATAACATGGTTTCATGTGTTTTCTCATTTTTTTCCCCTATACATACATAAATGAATAATTAAGGGAGCATTAAGGTAAGGCAGACTAATAAGATATGAGGATCGAGGGAACATAAGTTTATTTTTGTTTTTATTAATTTTTCCTGAAACAAGGACGTTGCATATTCCAGAAATCCACGGCCATAAACATTACCTCTCTATACTGAGCGCAGATTAAACCAACACAATTGATTACACTTTGGTGTGCAATGTTCCTATAAACACAAAAGTGTTTATGTTTACGGTCCAAACGGTTTGTTATAAATTGCGCACTGTTAACGATGTGTTAATTAATAGTTCTTGTGGTGTAAATCATATTAGTTCTGTTGAAAATACCATCAGAAGAAACCTGAAAATAAACACAATTCGAATTTAATCTTAAGCAATTTACTTTATAATTTTTTAAAACAATTTGAACAATTTATATGTAATTTTTCTCACCTTTGTTTATATCCATTTAATGACAGCTTGTATTCCCCTGAAAGGATGCAATCAAAACAAATAAACTTTACCATAAAGTTGTTGTGTAGAACTCTGGCCATCTGCCACCGTTTTTAATAACAAATAGTTAATTGTTGTGGGCCATCTTCCGGAATATACATTGAATGACTTAGCAAAAATAAAATTGTAAAAACTCTCTCTTTACAACAAACCATCAAGGCGAAAACATTAAAATAAAAATTAAATAAATTACATAAGCTAATTATATATTTGATAAACCAAATATTCAAGTGGTTTTATTTTGATTGTGGAACCAACCATTGGAATAGCAATTGTTATTGTACCTTTTTGTACCATTACCCTTTGGTGCAATCAATGGTCCTTCGAGCCGGATAACCAACAAGGTGAATTTGGATTTTTATTAAATTTGGAAATTGATATTGTGGAAAAAATATTTGGAAACCGCGTGGAGTTATCAACCGTTTTCACCAGGCCACGTGGAATTCAACATTGGAAACCGAAAAAACCTTTTGAAATAAATAAAATCCTTATACTTACCAAACAAAAATTAACAAAATTGTTTCGAGAATTGTTCATTAACCAATAATTACCCAATTGTTCATTAACCAATAACGTGAACCAATAAATCAAACATAACAAAAAACAGGTACCTCACCAAGCATCGAACCTGCTACCTTGCATTCTGGTCGACTACACTAACCCTCGAGCTAATTTATACTTTTCTAAACATCCCGATTTGAGTGAATTAAAGTTAAATAGTGTGATAAATAGTGAAAGTGTTAAATTGTGAAAATCAAAATGGCGCAACTCATATCTTTAAAGAAAAGACTTGCTACCATTAAGGGAAATGTAACTAAATTGCTTAATTACATTAAAACTATAAGCGATGAAACTATGGTAGAAGATATCAAGACGCGCCTTTCTCATATCGATAAACTGCGAGCAGAATTCATCGTTGTAGAAGACAAAATAGTAGAACTGGACGAAAAAGAAGAGTTAGATCCAGATTTCGAGGAGAATTACTAAACGGCCGTTACAGGTTTAAATCACGCGCTAAGGTTAAAATCGGATACTACAGTATCAATGAATGATACACTAGGAAATATCAGTGTCGGCGGTAACCACGCGGATGTAAAACTGCCTAAAATATCTATACCATTGTTTAGCGGCGACTACACGGAATGGCAGTCGTTTCTCGATTTGTTTTGCTCTACAATCCATGATAACCCGAAGCTGACAGCATCGCAAAAGTTACAATATCTAAAGGGATCGCTGAAAGGTGAAGCGGCAGGGCTATTAAAGCATTTCAACGTTACCGACGCTAACTACATTGAGGCATTGAAGAAATTGAAAGAACGGTACGATCGTAGAAAACACACCATCTACGCATTTGTCAGAAATTTTATGTCTCAACCAGCAGCGAATACACCAAATTGCACAAACGTCCGACGACTTTTAGATACCTCAGACGAAATAATACGTGGTCTCAAAGCATTAGGAGAAGATGCAGAAACGAGGGATCATTAGTTGATCTATATTATGGTCAGCAAGCTAGACGATGAAACCAATAGTTTATGAGCACAAGCATCAGCAGAAAATGATCTTCCAACGCTAAAACAATTCTTCGAGTTCCTTGTCAAGCAATCGATGCACTAGAATCCTTGAAAACTCCAAGCAAACGTCCGCAGTTATATTGGTACCAGCCAAAACCAAATATAAAAGGCCATACCACTGCTATTTCTGAAGCTCCAGTATGTACCGTATGTCCTGAACAAAAACACAAGCTATTCGAATGTGATAAATTTAGAGTTATTAAAAAAAGAGAATCGATGCTTTAATTGCTTGAACAACAATCATAGCGTTTACAACTGTAAATCAAAATTTAGATGTAAACACTGCAACAGGAAACATCACAGTTTAGTTCATGAGAATGTACCAGTCACAGTACAATCTACCGCTGTTGTGTTAAATATCCAAACCAACCAACCAGACTCAATTCGCGATAAAATCATGAAAACCGAGACTTCTCTACTACCAACCGCTCTGGTGCATGTACTCGACATATCAAATGAGAAACAATTGTGTAGAGCATTGTTAGACTCAGGATCTCAAGGCTCATTCATAACCGAAAGTTGTGTTCAGAGATTGAAATTAAAGAGAAAAAATGCCAAGTTTGCCGTAACGGGCATAGGAGCTACTACCAATGACTACACAAGGGGTTCAGTATCGCTAGCAGTATCACCGTGGAACAAAAATGAGCCATATTTTCAAATTGAAGCATTTATCCTATCAAAACTAACAGCCAAACAAGCGGCAACTTCTGAATTCAGCGATATCAGGTCTCTCCAGGAGTACGAATTGGCAGATCCTTACTTCTATAAAGAAGGAGAAATAGATATCATTATTGGCGTAGACACCTTTTTTGAAGAACTCACTGAAGGAAAAATTATGACGAAGAACAACCTTATCATGCAAAATACGTTACTATAGGTTGGATAGTGGTAGATAAAACAACTGCAACTCAATCAAGACAATCCATTAGAGTTAGTTTGAGTGATCCAGAAAACAGCGTAGAAAGCTTATTAAAAAGGTTTTGGGAAATTGAAACTGTCGAAGACCCACAGAACCAACTATCTCAGGAGGAAGAATTCTGCCAGAAACATTTCACAACAACGAAAACGACAGACAATACCGGTCGATTCGAAGTACGTCTACCCTTTAAATTATCGCCATCTATGTTCGGAGATTCATTTTCATCAGCAGTGCAACGAATGCATTCTATGGAAAGAAGATTTATCCGGGACAAAGAATTTGCATCAAAGTACAAAGATTTCATGTCAGAGTACATATCATTGGGACACATGAAGAAGATAAGCGATAAAGAAGCAACCCTCAGCGGATACTACCTACCACATCATGGGTAATCAAGAATTCCAGTAGCACTACAAAGCTAAGAGTCTTTCGCTAAATCGACCACAGGAATATCTTTCAATGACTGTCTTGCAGTCGGCCCAACAACACAATCCACTTTATATGATATCTTAATCCGTTTTCGGCTATATAAAATATCTTTTACAGCTGACATCGAGAAGAAGTTCAGACAGGTTCGTGTAGCAAAGGATGACACAAGATATCAACGAATTGTTTGGCGAGAAAAAACTAACGAACCTTTCACCACCTACCAGTTACAGACAGTCACCTACGGTACAGCAAGCACGACATATTTGGCCACTCGCGCATTCAACGAAGCTACTGAAAAATACAAGGAGATCTTCCCAGAAGCTGTAACCCATATATCAAAAATAATATTTACGTAGACGACTTGATGACAGGATGTGATTCAACTGAAGATGCTATCAGATTATGCTATGAAATAGATACAATATTGTCCAGTTCGGGTTTTAATCTCAGAAAATGGCTTACTAACGACGAAACGCTAGTAAAAAATCGTACTCCACCAACCAACCAAATGTACCTTTTGGAGATAGAAGAGTCAAATGCAACCAAGGTTTTAGGTCTACATTGGAATCCCAAAACCGATTGCTTCCAGTTTAGAGTAAGCCTAAATTCTCAACCGACTACGACAAAACGGCAGATCCTGTCAGGAGCAAGTCGCCTATTCGACCCTTTAGGATGGCTTGCTCCTATAACAATTAAGGTTAAAATATTTTTCCAAACTTTATGGCTCAGAAATCTAGGATGGGATGATACATTAACAGACTATATAAAAGCAGAATGGCTGAAAATACGGGAGAACCTATTGAAAGTAGAAAAAATCGAGATAGGCAGACATATACGCACAACCTCAGACACCAAGTTAAAATTACATGGGTTTTCAGATGCTTCCAAGTACGCATATGCAGCAGTTATTTACAATGAAGTAATGAAACCTAATGGAGGGTCAATCGTGAGGCTACTCACAGCAAAAACAAAAGTAGCTCCAATAAAACAAATATCAATTCCGCGTCTGGAATTGTGTGGAGCATTGCTGTTAAGCAAATTGTTTATTTCAACCAAACAATCATTAAAAACCAATATCACCGGAATCAACGCTTGGACTGACTCAACTATTGTGTTAGACTGGCTTTCCACTCACCCTATAAAATGGAACATCTTCGTAGGTAATAGGACAGGCGAGATACTAACGCATATGAACAGATCTCAGTGGAGACATGTCAGTTCACAAGACAACCCGGCAGATTATGCATCCAGAGGAGTTGACCCAGAAAAATTGCAGGAAATTGATCTGTGGTGGAATGGCCCAACGTGGCTATCTAACTACAATAATTGGCCAACAGGAGTAAGAAGTCAATGTATTAAGACCGAAGAAATCCGAAATCAAGCAAGACACGTTCAAATTCCACCATTTAATGCAATAGACACTTTGATCGAAAATATATCAAGTTTCAGTAAAATAGTCCGAATCCTAGCCTACGTACTACGATTTATAGATAGATAATTGGAACGACAACCAGAACCACCATCTACGACATATATACTTACCGCAGAACTCCGAAAATCTCAATTTTATATCTTCCGTCACCTACAATCCAAACATTTTGCGCATGAAATGTGTCGCATCTAATAAAGCATTACCAACCTCAAGTAGCTTGAAATATCTAAACCCCTTTTTGGATGAAACAGGCATTTTACGAGTTGGTGGGCGAATAAAAAACGCAGCAATAACCTATGACATCAAGCATCCGCTTATTTTAACAGCAAAAGATAAACTGGCTGAAAGAATCATAAAAGAACATCACGTAAGATATTAATGCGGGGCACACATTAATGATGGCCACACTACGGTATAAGTATTGGATCATTGGATGTAGAAACTTGATTAGAAAGGTAATCCACAGCTGCATAAAATGCACAAAGTATAGTGCACGAGAACTCAACCAAATAATGGGTGACTTACCAAATCCAAGAGTAACACTGATTAGACCATTTCACAAAGTCGGAGTAGATTACGCAGGTCCAATTAAAACTCATTCGATTAGAGGAAGGGGCCAGAAGACTTTCAAAAGCTACATTTGTATTTTTGAATGCTTGGCCACCAAGGCTGTGCATATCGAGGTTGTTTCCGACCTCACTACAGATGCTTACTTGGCCGCACTCCGCAGATTCGTGGCTCGTAGGGGAATTTGCAGCGAGATCCAGAGTGACAACGGAACCAACTTCATTGGGGCCCGAAATCACTTACATGAATTCTATACATTTATAAAACAAAACTCTAACACATTTTCAAAATTTTTATTGGCAGATGAAATACACTTTAAATTCATCCCACCGAACTCTCCACATTTTGGTGGCCTATGGGAGGCTGCTGTAAGAAGCGTAAAATTCCATTTAAGAAGAGTAACTGATGGCAATATACTCATGATCAAGGAGATGACTATACGCTATTAACGGAGATGGAAGCCATGCTTAACTCACGTACAATATGTGTGCTATCGAGCGATGATCTGGATTACTTGACGCCCGCACATTTCTTAATCGGCAGACCTACGACTCAATTACTCAGCAAAGACCTTGCAGATGTCAAAATTTCGAAGTTATCCAGATGGCAAATGTTACAAAAAATGAACCAGCAAATATGGCGAGGATGGCATCTGGAGTATCTCACAAATCTACAATATAGAAGTAAATGGCATACAAAAGAAAACAACATTAAAATTGACGATATCGTTCTTGTAAAAGAAAATAACTTACCTCCATCAAAGTGGTTACTAGTCAAAGTCATGGAATTACACGCAGGAGTAGACAACAATGTAAGAGTTGTTACCCTCAAAACACAAAAGGGTCAACTGAAGCGTTCAATACATAAACTTTGTCGACTACCACTAAAATGAATCAACCGATTCAAGCCGGCCGGGATGTTGAAAATACCATCAGAAGAAACCTGAAAATAAACACAATTCGAATTTAATCTTAAGCAATTTACTTTATAATTTTTTAAAACAATTTGAACAATTTATATGTAATTTTTCTCACCTTTGTTTATATCCATTTAATGACAGCTTGTATTCCCCTGAAAGGATGCAATCAAAACAAATAAACTTTACCATAAAGTTGTTGTGTAGAACTCTGGCCATCTGCCACCGTTTTTAATAACAAATAGTTAATTGTTGTGGGCCATCTGCCGGAATATACATTGAATGACTTAGCAAAAATAAAATTGTAAAAACTCTCTCTTTACAACAAACCATCAAGGCGAAAACATTAAAATAAAAATTAAATAAATTACATAAGCTAATTATATATTTGATAAACCAAATATTCATTTTTTTTTATTTTGATTGTGGAACCAACCATTGGAATAGCAATTGTTATTGTAACTTTTTGTACCATTACCCTTTGGTGCAATCAAGTTCAATTGTAACATCAAAATTTAACTACTACTTCTGATATTGCTGATGAATTTGGAAATTATTTTGGTTGTGTTTCTTCGAAGCTTAAATTTAATATGTTACCTTTAAATAGCAACTCGGAGGAATTTAATAGTGATTATGTCAGTGAAACGTTTTTTTCCATCCAATTGAGTACTTTGAAGTTTCGAGAGCTATTTGTTTTTTGAAATCCAGCTTGACGTATGATATTTTTCGTCTGAGCAATTATTTGATAAAACAAGTTGTACATGGTATTGCCCCTATATTAATACATATTTTTAATCACAGTTTTGTAAATGGTATTGTACCGGAAATGTTAAAAACAGCAATTGTAATTCCAATTGCACAAAAATTGTTCGCGTTGTGACATTAATAACTATCGCCCTATTGCATTGTAACCGGTTTCACTAAAAGTAATTAAAAGTAGAATGGACCTATTTTTAGCGAGCCGCAATATAATTAGTAGCTGTCAGCACGGGTTTAAAAGTAAATTTTCTACTGAAACTGCTTTAATTGAATTCCTAAATAGTATTTAGTAAATACTGTTAATTTGTCATTGAATGAATCTGATTCCTGCGGTGGGCTGTTCATTGATATTAAAAAGGCTTTTGACATGGTGGATCATAAACCTCTTATTGCATAAACTATACAGAATAGGTTTCAGAGGTAACATCAACAATTGATTTAAGTCATATCTGATTGATCGTAATCATTTAGACGTGATGGTCAATGGAGCAAACCTTATATTTTAAATATAAGCCTTCGGCTTTCTTGTTAATGTCATTTTTTTATGTACTACTAAAATTATATTGTAGAAATAAATTGAAATAAATAGCTAACTATTACAAAAAGTAAAATTTCTTACTTTGCCCTTGTTAACGTATTATTCCAAAATATTCGTTGATGTTGAAACGTTAGTTTTGTTTATGTTTGTGTCCAGATAATTAATATTTCTGTTTTTGAATCGTGCAAAAATATTTTGTCGGCTCTGTTTTGTTCTCGAAAATACTCTTTAAGGTGCCCATAGTTATTGTAACTGTGTCTTGTAAACTACAGTAATAGCAAAATACAAAATATCAATTAACACTAACAACGGAGTTCATTAGAAGACACATTATCCTTAAAAGTGTCAAATTTAGCACAATTATCCTCCTTTATGTGTACTATACAATACTGTATGTAGTACTCTTGTAACATCTGGGCAATATGTCAACGAAATAATCATAAAATAATTGTTATTGATAGAAAATTAAATCGAGGGTTAAAATTTGTTCGTATATACACAAATCGAAAATTAAAAGGAAAATTGGAAAACTTTTAGGATTTTGTTTTTTTACATTTTTTTTGTAACTTGACACTTTTAATAATAAAATTTTTATAATGTGCGAGTGATGCAGTGTATAACCATTAACCATAGTTGATAAATAATACATTTGAATACTCTTAGATTGTCACACATTATACAGTTTAGTAGTTTTACAATTAAATAGGCCAAAATGGCTAGAAAATCCATGGAAGTATATACGCGTATACACTAAACGAGACAGCACATAAAAACACAAAAATATTCATTAAAATAACTTTAGAGCTTTTTATTTTTTGTTTAGGATTGTCTTTCACTTGAGTAATAGCAAAACCATATACCATAAATGTATACATGCTATATATTGTATATGTATATGCGAGACTGTACACAGCGTTGGTACAATTTATAATGACAAAAAAAAAAGTTTAAAATTGAAAAAAAAAATTGTGTATCTCGCGGCTGAATATTTAATAATTTTGGTATCGTTTTTGGAATAAAATAAAATTTTTATATCATGATCACAATATAAATTCATCATGTGAAAGAATATCTAGATATGGGTGGATATATTTACAACAATATTTAAAATGAAAAGCAGTTTTTTGTTGCTATACTACGAGTATATGAGTGTGTTCACTCTGTGGATGGTTGATACACTGGGATATAAAAGCTTTGGATTTTAAGAGCATATAATTAAATTGTTATGGTTAAAATACAAATATAAATTTGTGCCGTCTGTTTCCGTCTCAACGAATGTTTATAATGCGTTTAGTTTCTTGCACTTGATAAAGATTTTTAAGTAACAACACAGAGTTTGGAGTTCTTAAACAAAAAAATTTACTAAACTTTTAGTAAAATTAAGAAAATCCCATCATCGATTATGTCGCTGCCGACTAACCCTCTGACATAGCAATAACATGGATAAACATCAATTTGGCGTCTGTTTCTCATTAGCTGACTTCACGCAGGTAGAAATCGGATTTGTACACTCAGGTTTCATGGACTCACTTTAACATCATATTTGTGAACGTTCATGCACCCACCGAGGAGAAACCTGATCTAATCAGAGACCGCACTAGCTCGAAACCATGCTGAGCAAAATTCCGCAACATGACTGTTGAAGAATCTCACAATAATTAATTAAAATTTAAAATTCTATTATGTAGTTTTATTGACTGTACAGCCCTAATGTTTTAATTGTATAATTAACTATTAGTTCATCCAATATTGTTGTATATCTTGCTATCTAGTGGCAAACACTAAAGGTTGTAGATTTTTAAATTTTATGTAAATAAATCTTTCACATCAATAAATAAAACCACAAAAATAAACAAGAATTTATAACGTAATATAAAAAATACTGATCTATTTCAAGTTGCCAAAATGAAATTCAAAATGAAAATCACTATGGAGCAAACTGCAAGCCCGGTACAATCGAGTCGGTCCATTAATAACTACATTTGATGAAATGTTTATAGAGCCAAATGAGGCAAATATTCGAAAATTGACTGATCATTCTGATGAAGCACTGAGAGCAAGAGCACTAAGAGCTTTAGAGAAAGAAGAACGCAATCATTTCTTTCGCCAGGAAAATGGATCACGAAACTAAGCAACTTTGAGCGAGAAAAAATGTCGATGATGAAACACCGACCATCGATAAGTTGATCAAATTTCTAAACCCTGCCTTGTGTAACAATCATCATTTACTCTATCGCTGTACTCAATTTCATAATATGACTCCTAACCAATAAAGACAACAATTAGTCAATCAGAACAATGTTTGTAACAATTGTCTTGAGCTATGTCACTTTGTCAACAATTACAGATCAACAGGTGTTTGCTTCATATGTAGTAATAAACAACACACAATGTTACATGATCAGTTCGTTCAGTTTGAACAACGCACATCATTCATCCAAGTTCGCTTATTTCTACTATTAACAGTTCTACCATAGAACCATCAAATCAACTTTATAACACTTAAACTATCAATTTCTTCTATTAGCAAAGCTAACTCAGAAGCAACAAATCAACCCTCAACTGTTCAAGCACAAGATCTCCATAATAAAGATGTTAGTCCAGCAGTCTTATCCAGTACCAATGTCAACTTCAAAGTAATGATGCTCATTATATGCAAGTCGCTACATGCAATAATTCAAAGAATTACACCTCGTTGTTACCTATACAGCTGTCATTTTATTACGTGACAGGTACGGGATGTTCCACGAATTCCGTGTTTTACTTAACTCTGGCCCTCAATCTACATTTATTTCAAATGCCTGTGTTCAAAAACTCATGCTGCCTTGACAGCTCTTTAAGATTGCCATAGCTGGAATAGCCGCATCTGGAGCTGACATGACAAAGGGCTTGATCCGTCTAGTAATCTCGTCAAAGCTAAACTGAGATCTCCTGTTGTCGGTTCATGCCTTGATTATCCCGAAATTAACTCATCTACTTCCTCCAAGATAACCCGGAGTTCTTTTTCAAATCTGCAACCCACTAATCCACATTTTCACCAGCCATCTAACGTAAATGTAATAATTGAAGCTGATTTGTTCTTCAACGTCATTTGCCCTGATCAAATACAACGTACACGAATGCCAATCGCCCAAAATATGGGTTTTGGATGGGTGTTGGCGGTTTCTTTCAATACCAGTGAACTTTAAGTGCAATCATTTCAATGTACTTCCGAATTACAACCAGAAATTGAAATTGACAATCAGCTACGCAGGTTCTGAGAACTGGAGGAAGTATCAGCTCACATTTCATATAGTGTCGAGGAAGCCACTTGTGAGACACAATTTAATGCAACCTACCATCGCAATTCAGAGAGACGTTATGTAGTTAGCTTGTCATTTCAAAACGACTCAGCTATTCTAGACAATTCAATCAATAATGATTTATCCAGATTAACGGCGAAGGAACGCAAATTTCAGAGAAACATGCTGAGTATTCCAAATTTATGGATGAATATTTGAAGCTAAGCTATATGTCGGAAACCCACGTGGAAGAAATCAACAAACCAGTTAGCGGAACTTATTACTTACCCAACCATGCGGTAATAAAAGAAAACAGCAGTACTACTCGATTGCGAGTTGTATTCGATTGGTCTGCGAAGACGTCTACACAGGTATCCATCAATGACAAGCTAATGGTAGGTCCAACTGTGCAGCCTAAACTTTCGTCTATTTTATTAAAGTTCCGGATCCTCTCATAGCTATTGCCGCAGATATTAAGCAGATGTATCGCCAAATATTAGTACACCAAAACAACAGAGGTAATTTTTATGTAGACGACTTAATGGCAGGTGCAGATACGGAAAATGAGGCAGTTAAATTAGTCACGAAAATCACTGACGTTTTAGAATCTGGAAGATTCCAATTAAGAAAATGGAAGTCTAATTTACCGGCAGTACTCAGTGCCATTCCAGAAGAGCATATGGAAATTAGAAGTCTGCCAATTGAAGAACCAGAATCAAGAAATTCAATTAAAGTTCTTGGAATTTATTGAGAGCCATATACTAATAATTTCTGTTTTAATGTGCTGCCTCAACAAACATCAACGTATACTGAAAGAACATTGTTATCTGATACTTCAAGGGTATTTGACCCATTGGGTTTTCTTGAATAGGATATAATATGCAATAAAATTATATTTCAATCAATGTGGGTCCTTAAACTCGAATGGGATGACACTTTACCAACGTATTGGCTTCAAATCAGAAAGGAGTTTAAGTACTTTGAACAATCAAAGATACCTCGCACAGTGATACCAGCAAAAACACCAGCTACCGTTTAAGAACTTCATGCATTCTGTGATTGTTCAAATGTAGCGTACGATGCAGTTGCATACTTTGAAACAATAAACACTGATGGACAATGTTCTATTAGGCTGTTGATGTCAAAAACTAAGGTGGCACCAATCAAGATAGTGTGAATACCCAAATTAGAACTCTGTGGTACCGCACTTCTTACAAAATTAATATGTTTAATTCAAAATGATTTCCAGATTGATTCTAATATGAAAACATATGCTTGGTGCGACTGCCTCGTAACTGGAAGCCGTTCATTGCTGACTGAAATATTAGGCTTATTATAGAGTACTATCACAAAATAAACCTACATCCAGGTACATTATTAACATTGTTTTTAATCCGTCAATATTATTAGATTATCAACTGTCGAAGATTGATGAATAGCTGGTATATACAAGTGCCTTAAATGTTTTAAATTTGCGAGGAATCCATCGTCTCAACTGATAGGAAGTTTACCGACTCTGCGAGTTCAACCATCTCGAAGAGCATTATGCAAGACCACCTACAACTAAACTAATGAAAGGTAGATGCCAGAAAACTTATCTTATTTTTCATATTTATCTGCTTAACAACGAAAGCTATTCATCTTGAAGCTGTGAGTGATCTTACTTCTGATTCCTTTATTACCACGCTCAAAAGATTCGTCAGTCGTCGCGGTCTTCTCGCGGTCATACTTAGTGACAACGCCAAGAACTTTATTGGGGCTTCACATGAGCTAACGAAATTAACGAAACATCCAGATGTCGTCAGTTATTCCTCCAGCGAACACATCAATTGGCAGTTTATTACACTATTGACTCCTAATCAAGGAGGTCTCTGGAAAGCAGGAGTCCGCAGCACACCACCTCAAGCGAATTAGTCATAATCAAACGCTTACATTTGAAGAGTTAACAACACTACTATGCCAAATTGAAGCAGTATTGAACTCTACACCGTTATGCACTGAAACTGATGGTCCTTAATCTATACGTGTTCACAGCTGAACACATTTTAATTGGAGAAGCCTTACAGGCTCTACCTGAGCCAAACTTTGACAATCATAAACCAAATACTCTTAGTCAATCATTCTGGATAAGATTTTTCAACTTGAATATTTAAATAGCCTACAAACGAGATCAAAATAGAATAAAAATCATCCTAATTTACAACTAAATGATATTGTTTTAATCAAGGAAGAAGGAGCTACTCCCGGATTTTTGAAGATAGAAATAATAGTCGAGGGTGAAGGTTCAACTGATGGCATTATCCGAAATTGTGAAATGAAAACGAGCAAAGCCACTTATAGAAGGAACATTACAAAACTTATTAAGCTACCGATTGGAATTGACCAGTCAGCCTCGTCCAAAATGGGCAGAAATGTTGAAGAATCTCACAATAATTAGTTAAAATTGTGTTATGTAACTTTATTGACTGAATTGCCCTTATGTTTAAATTATAGAATTTTCTATTAATTCATCCAATGTTGTTGTATATCTTGCTATCTAGTGACAAACACTAAAAGTTGTAGATTTTTAACTTTTATTATTACTTAAATAAAAACTGTCTATTCTTTTCTTGGCTGCAATACGAGTAACATAAATTATCACATCAATAAATAAAACCACAAAAATAAACAAGAATTTATAATGTAATATAACGAAACTCTTTTATTAACATATAGAAATGAATTAATTTATACAGTCCACAACAATTCGATACAATGGCATTAAAATTGTTTTGGGCGACTTCAATGCTCAAATTAGCAGTGCTACATATCAAAGCACCGTCAGCCCAATCTCTTTCCACTCTACATCAACAGAATACGCACCATCGAGCTAACTTTACTCTACAACTTGGTGGTTGCCAGCACATACTTCCCACATAAGCGTATTCACAAAGCCAGACGGAAATCAAACGACGGGACAACGTGCAACCAAATCGACCACACTCTCTTCTTCAAAAGATATTTTTAAAGACATCATAACTAAACGTTAGTGAGTTAACGTCGATTTAGCCCACTACCTAATGGTTGCTGAATTAAGATTTCGCCTCTCCACCACATATAATCACCTTTCCAGCGCATCACTCATTGGGACACTGCAGCATTGAACATCGAAGTTACCCGGACCATCTTTGGGATTACTGTATAGGAATTTTGGAAAATAAACTAGTTCCTGACTCCGTTCAAGAACAGTAGGATATCATCACAACGGCAGTAACCGGTGCCTCAAAGTCCACCAGAGGCCAAAATTCAGCTAGGCTCAACATCTCTGGTTGGATGATGATTGCCTTGGTGCTATTCGGGAGAAAGTTTACGCAAGTCAACGAAATCTATCGCAAAAAACAAGACTAGACGGAAAATTTCAAATCGGCTGTGTAGATGGAAGAAACGAGAATTGCACACACGCAACATCCAAAATTCTAGCCTGAAAGATAGATATCGTTGCATAAGAGAAATAGCTATACGAACTTTGATCCAAGTATCAGCGCTATTCGTAAGTAATCCGGTGAATTAAAAATGGACACTAAAACCGTCCTCGAGGTGTGGCAGGATTATTTCTCCTCACTTCTGACAGGCACCACCTTCAAAGCAATAACGTCCCTTGCTTCAACGCTACATCAATGTCGAGATAACACACCACCTAATTCATCATTTATGGGGAATTGCGGAACGTGATATTGCAGAAGAAAAGCTACAAGACATATGAGGATGCTATCTGACATTTTATCGTATATTTCAGCTCATCTAAATAGTTTGGTGTAGAGAAAACATCACAGCAGAGTGGAAGACGGCTCTTTTCTCTCCACTTCATAAAAAGAAAGATCGGTTAAACTGTAACAAATACCGCGGTATAGCTTTGTTGAACACAGACTACAAGGTGTTTGGCCAACGTAGTCGCCGCACAGTTATCAACTTATAGGGAGACGATCTTGGCTGATTATCAATGTGGTTTTCGTCCAAATAGATCAACGATCGATTAAACTTTTACACTGAGAATGTTGCTGGAGAAATGCTGTGAATAGGACATCCCTGTGCACAGTCTACTCGTAGACTTCCAAAAGACGTACAATAGTTGTAAGGTGTCGCGACATCATGTCCCTGAAAAATGTTCCCCTGCCGTTGGAATTAGCAGCCTAACAAATTGGCCTTCAGATAAATGAAGCAAAGACTAAATACATGCTCACCTGGAAATTTCATTTCAGGAGATACACGATATGAAAAGTTGTATGCGGTCAAATACCTAAAATCACTGATCGCTGAGCAAAACTACCTAAACTTCCGAGAATTTTATGGTAATATCAAAATATTCAAGTCTTCTCATATATTGTGCAAAATAAAACTGGACCTCTCGTTATCAACTTTGGTTGCCAAAAATTTGAGATATTCAAATAATATTGTAGTATAGGAGTTTATCCATCAATAGCATTTCAAAGTTAAATTTAGGCCTGTTAAAGAAATTGGAAGGAATTCAGCATACACGATGGAAGTGGGATTATAAATTGAGTTTTAGATTAAATACTGGAATATGGGAAGGAACGTCCTTCCTAATTCCAGTATTAAAATTCGATTTGTACGATGGAAATGGGATTCTAAAGTGATATTTAAAAGAAGTTCTGGAATATGGCCAATTATCAAGGAACTTGGCCGTTTCTTAACCGATTACGATGAAATTCAGCATGCACGAAATAGGATTCTAAAATGATTTTTATACGAAATTTTGGAATAAAGATAATTTGGAAGGAACTCGGGTTCTTCTGTACCGATTTCATGTCGTATATTCATCGAATTTCATCACAATTGGTTTAGAAATTCCCTACCTTGCGGGTTATATTCCAGAACTGTTCTAAATATCATTTTAGAATCCCTTTTCCATCATACAAATCGGGTTTCATGAATGAAATAATCGAGTTCCTTCCTAACTGACCATTTCTAGAACTTCATCTAAATATAAATTAAGAATCCCGTTTCCATCGTATAATTCGAAATTTATTATCAAATAAGGCTAAGCCCCTTCCTAATTGGCCCTAATTCATAACTTCATCTAAAAATCATTTTAGAATAACGTTTACATTGTGCAGTCCAATTTCATCGCAATCGGTTAAGAAATAGAAATGTTCCTTCCTAATTGGTCTGAATTTGAGTTGGAAATGCTATATGTGCGGTATGGCACGGTATCGCTGGTTTTAATTTTCAGGAACAAAAAAGAAACTAAATTCTCACACTTGAAATAACAAACTTGTTTAATTTTATTATTTTAAATTTTCAGTTTTATAAATTTTAATTTGACGACAATTTTACTTCACACCAATTTAATTTACGTCTGTCTTGTACGAATGAAAAATGAACTCTAATAATAATAAAAATGGTTGAATATTTATAGCAACGTAGTGATTGAAGAACTGCAATAATTTGTGCAATTGTGAATTTGCCAATGAACTACTATTTCCAATTGTTGCCAACTTTATTGCAATTGATCTGTCATGACGTTTTACATTGATTTAATTTGTTATTGTTGTTATTTTAAATTTTGTGGTTAAAGTAATAAATTTAATTATAAAGTGTAATTATTATAAGAAAACTCAACATAATACTGTGGATATAAAACAATAGTGTGTTTAAAGATAAGTATTCTATTAAATGTCCTTCGTATCCAACTTATTAATTATATGTATTTATTTCAGAAAATATAAATCGTCGCTGTCAATAAGAATAGTGTATTACAGCTGTAACGAAATTTATGTATGGATATTCTGGACAGATAAGTGAATTGAATAGCTAAAATTGAAATTATTAAAACTAATTACATTTCTTATTATATTTTAGAAATCGTAAACTGGAATTTCATTAATGCCATTACCGATCAACTGATGGGAATGCTAGTCAGCTGATTTGATTTCATCGAGTTATTTCAAGTAAATTTAAGGTAAGTAAATTTAAATCTTCAAGACATTAATGACATTCCGTTTACATTAATATAATATTTCTTTTAGGTTGACTTTTAATTTTAGTGGCGTAGACATGCCGCCGACGTTGAACGAAGGTTCAAGATACTGGTAATACGATTACCTTGGTGATTGGGCGCTTGAAAATTCCGGATTGTGTTTGTATTGAAACCACTCGTACCAGTCCATCTGCACCGGGATGTGTTTCGATGATTTTGCCCAAGGGCCATTTTGCTGGTGGCGTGATCTCATCACGAATCAAAACAATGTCACCTACTTGAAGGTTAACATTTTTATGTTGCCATTTCGAACGATTATGGAGTGTAGTTAAGTATTCCATATAGAATCGTTTCCAAAAATGTTGGGTCATATGTTGGATTTGTCTCCATCTGGTCAGGTGATTTATATTCGTCGCGGTAATATCTCGATCAGGTGGCAACGTTAATGAATGACCCAAAATAAAATGAGCCGGGGTCAGCATATTGATGTCGTCTGGGCCTGATGATAAGGAGCATAACGGACGTGAATTCAATATGGCTTCAATTTGAGCCAATAATGTCGACATCTCTTCAAAATTGAGTACTGTGGTTCCCAATACTCGTCGTAAATGGAATTTAGTTGATTTGACGGCTGATTCATATAATCCGCCGAAGTTTGGTCCGGATGGTGGTGAGAAGTGCCATTTAGTTTGATAATCTAATAAAAAAGTAGAAACTGAATTATTATGTTGAATTGATTTATTTAATTTGTAGATGTCTTGGAATTGGTTTTTTGCGCCAACGAAATTGGTGCCGTTGTCGCTGAATATATCGGAACACACTCCTCTTCTTGCCATAAATCTTTTCAAGGCGGCTATGAATGCATTGGTTGATAGGTCACTGACCAGCTCTATATGGACTGCCTTGCTACTCATGCAAACAAATATAGCGATATATGCTTTGTGTGGTTTAATTCGCCTTCCTATCATTGAGTGCAGCCATATGGGGCCAGCGTAGTCAATTCCCGTCTGGTTGAAAGCATGTTTGAAATTTACTCGAGCCGATGGTAAATCTCCCATTAGTTGATTGGGATTGTGACGCTTGTACCGAGTACATGTGACGCAGCGGTGTATTTTTTGTCGTACCAAATTTTTGCAATTTAGTATCCAGTAGGTTTGACGTAATATGGATACCATCAATGATTGTGCTGCGTGTAGATATTTGGTGTGGGTCTCATCAATAATTAAGTCAGTGATAATATGTTTGGCTGGTAATATAACTGGGAATTTTTGATGATATTCAATATTCGCGGCTTGTTCGTTACTGGCTCCGGACATCAAGTCGTCAATGTACATATCCTGTTTAATGACTTTTGCGGCTAAAGGGAACTTGGTTGAATTATTGTCGGCAATCGTTGCTAAGGTTTTTGTTGCCAAATACGGTGCGGAGGCTGTTCCATAGGTGACTGTCAACAGCTGGTAATCTTCGATGGGTAATTCTGGTGATTCTCGCCACACAATTCTTTGGAATGTCGCATCTTCTGGAGCTATTCGGATCTGGCGGTACATTTTCTCCGCATCGCTTGTGAACACAATTGCGTGCTTTCGGAATCGTACTAGAATGGCGAACAGACTATCTTGAATAGTTGGTCCCACCATTAGGTTGTCGTTAAGTGATACCTTGGTCGATGATTTAGCCGAGGCATCAAACACCACTCTCAGCTTGGTGGTGGTACTGGTTTGTTTGTGCACTGCATGGTGTGGCATATAGAACGATGTGGTTGGGTCGGTGATTGGAATGGTTGGATATATGCGTTCCATATGACCTAATTTAATATACTCTTGCATAAATGTCGAATATTCTTGTTTGAGATTTGGAAATTTGGTAAACTTGGTTTCCATCGCACATAACCGCTTGATGGCCATATCTCTGGTACTTCCCAATGGTTTTTGGGGTTCGACAAAAGGTAATTTGACGATAAATCTGCCCTCTGTGGTTCGTCGGTGGGTTTTGGCGAAATGGTTTTCACATTGGGCTTCTTCGTCGGTTAGCTGGTTGGTATTTGGTAACTCCTCGCTGTCCCAAAACTTTTGAAGCGAGCGGTCGATATCTAGTTCCGTACAGTGACTGAGTTGTACGGAATCGGTTATAAGGTTGGTTGCTATATTTCCAGTGATGACCCATCCGAAGATCGTGTTCTGAGCAATTGGTGTGCCCGAACCGCCAGGAATTTTGCCATCAGATAAGATTTCGAAGAAATATTCGGCCCCGATTAAGATGTCGATGGGACCTGGTTGGAAGAATGTTGGATCTGCTAGTTGTAAGGTTTTGAGATGATCCCACATTTTGGGTTGATGGTTGTTGATGGCATCGGTGCTGTTAACTTCGGTAAAATCAGTGCGTTTACTATTAAATTTGGTTTTGACTGAAATCTGGAAGTGAGCTGTAGTGTCGTTAATCCCCTAGTGGTCCCCGCTGTGGATGAACCAACTCCTTTGATCGTAATGGTTGCCTTATGTCGAGGTAAGGCCAAACGGGAAACACACTCTTCCGTCACGAATGATGCCTGTGAACCGGAGTCTAACAGAACGCGGCATGGTTGCATCTGCCCATGGCCATCGGTAACGTGAACAACTGCGGTTGGTAGTAGCGATTGAAAGTTAACATTACTTAGTGGAAACTTGGTTTGGATAGGTATTATAGCTTTATTACTGATGTATGTATTTCGAAAGGTTTCATCAGGCTGGTGAATGTTGAATGAAGTTACGCTTGTCGACATGGATGTTGATTGTGGAATTGTTGATGTAGTTTCGTTGATTGAAGTAACAAGTGTTGGTGTCGAATCAGTTGAATTTAGGTTGGGTGATCGTTGTATGGTATTAGTGGCCGGCAATGATAGTGTGTGTGATGCGGATTGCGGTTTAGGCGAATGCGAAATATGTAACAAGCTGTTGTGACGTTTATGACAAATTTGACATGATCGATTAGCCTTGCAGGTTTTTACGGTGTGTGAGTCACTAAGGCAATTATAACATCTCCCTTTCTCGTTAATAAATGATCGCCTGTCATTAAGGTTCATAGCTCGAAATTTTGGGCAGTGGTATAACATATGCTCGACTTGATATAATGGACACATCAAATTGGAAGTGATGTTGGTTTGTATGCCTCTCACACTTGGAATCAGCCTCGTTACTGGTCGATTGGTAATCTCTCGAATTCCCTCAAGCGTATCTGCTCTGGTTTGGAGACATTCGATGAGATCTTGGAACGTGGGATGATCTATCTTGGATGATTCGTGCTGCCAAAATTGCCTACTGTCGTCGTCTAATTTATTTACTATGATGTAAATTAGCCATGGGTCGCGTAAGTCACCCTTTGGGCCGATTGCCTTTAGCCCCCTAATAATTTCTTCACTGGTATCGGCTAATTTCCGAATGTTTGAAGCATTAACACGGCTAATTGTAGATTGTTTGTAGAAGGTATCGATGTAATTATTGATGGTTAACTTCTTCTTATCATATCTCTTGACAAGAATTTGATACGCTTCTATGTAATTGGCATCCGTAATACTTAAATGCTTAATGAGGTCTGATGGTTCACCTTTGAGTAGGCCCTTTAGATATTGAAGTTTTTGTGCAGAGGCCAACGTCACTTTTTCATGCACTGAACTGTTGAAAAGATCGAAAAAACTTTGCCATTCTTGAAGGTTACCTTGGAAAGTTGGAATTTGTAAACGAGGCAACCTAGCTTCGTTTGACCAGGTTTGATTTTGGCATGTGGTTTCACCGTGCATTCCCGAGGTATTTAAATTTGCCACTGTATGAGATTTACGCAGTGCAGCATTCAACAAAGCCACCGCGTGGTAGTAATTCTCATCGAATTCATCCGCTTGTGATGTCGCATCAGGTTGGGTTTCAAATAATTTGGTTTCAACGGCTGCAAATTCGGTCCACAAGACGCTTGTTTTCTCCAATCGTGCTTGGATCTCTTCCATTGATGTTGATTCGTCAATGTTTTCCGCGAATGACAAGATTTTGGTCATTTGGCCTTTTAAAACAGAACGTCGTTTTTTGATAGCTTCCATTTCGGCACTCATTAATTTGTTTCACAACACAAAACGTTAAGCAAAAGTAATTTGATTGATATCGCTTATCAATTTAATTGAATACCGAATTACAAAAAAAAATAAATGTTTATCGTTTACAACAAATATTTAATAAAACCAATTAAATAATTATAAAACTTATAAAACTTTAATTTATTTCGGTAATGTTGACTTTATTTATTTAAAAAAAATAAAAATTAAAATTGTACTTAAGGTTTTTTCCTTTCCACAAAATGGCGGACCCACGCTATATCGCGTGTGTAAGAATTTTCTCGGTTTATGCTTCTTTTTGATCCGGTTTCGAAGGACCAATAAATGTGCGGTATGGCACGGTATCGCTGGTTTTAATTTTCAGGAACAAAAAAGAAACTAAATTCTCACACTTGAAATAACAAACTTGTTTAATTTTATTATTTTAAATTTTCAGTTTTATAAATTTTAATTTGACGACAATTTTACTTCACACCAATTTAATTTACGTCTGTCTTGTACGAATGAAAAATGAACTCTAATAATAATAAAAATGGTTGAATATTTATAGCAACGTAGTGATTGAAGAACTGCAATAATTTGTGCAATTGTGAATTTGCCAATGAACTACTATTTCCAATTGTTGCCAACTTTATTGCAATTGATCTGTCATGACGTTTTACATTGATTTAATTTGTTATTGTTGTTATTTTAAATTTTGTGGTTAAAGTAATAAATTTAATTATAAAGTGTAATTATTATAAGAAAACTCAACATAATACTGTGGATATAAAACAATAGTGTGTTTAAAGATAAGTATTCTATTAAATGTCCTTCGTATCCAACTTATTAATTATATGTATTTATTTCAGAAAATATAAATCGTCGCTGTCAATAAGAATAGTGTATTACAGCTGTAACGAAATTTATGTATGGATATTCTGGACAGATAAGTGAATTGAATAGCTAAAATTGAAATTATTAAAACTAATTACATTTCTTATTATATTTTAGAAATCGTAAACTGGAATTTCATTAATGCCATTACCGATCAACTGATGGGAATGCTAGTCAGCTGATTTGATTTCATCGAGTTATTTCAAGTAAATTTAAGGTAAGTAAATTTAAATCTTCAAGACATTAATGACATTCCGTTTACATTAATATAATATTTCTTTTAGGTTGACTTTTAATTTTAGTGGCGTAGACACTATATATGGATGAGTTTCTGCACGAGATATTCAAATTTTCTACATTTGGATCTAAGGGACAGTCGGAAATAAGAGACAAGCCAATCTTCAATTTGTCTAGTAAACCGAGGTTTTTCTGTAATATATTATTCCTATGAGGTTATTGAGTTACAGAACATAAAATAAATAAATCAAAAACTTGGAAATCCTGGGATTAGTCGTATAACACTTTCCGCTAACACCGTTTTTAAAAGTCTGAATTCGGCTACGAAAAATTTGAGCAACTTTGCATTTATTAATTACCGCTATATAGAAACACTAGTCGGAAATCATAAAAATAATACAGCATACTCTCTTATAATAAGAAAGATCATGATAAGCAATACCTGAAACGAAATAACGAAGTGGGTCCGTCTATTCAAATAAGATAGAAAGTCATTGGAAGATGACCCAGCAGCGGAAGACCGGCAAACGCTGTTACTGACGAAATGGTTATTTTAATCGAGGATCTTTTATTGGAAGATAGCCGAATAACCATTTCAAAATTAAGTATGATATTAAATATATCTATGGCAGTGTTAGCGCTATTTTACGCAATCATCTTAAGCTGTCAAAAGTTAGTGCAATATGAGTTCCCCGAATGTTGACTATGGAACAAAAAACATATTGGAAAACTCTACCGTAATTTTAGAGATGAGTGATGGCGATCCGGTTAAATTTATAAACTAGATAGTCACCGGTGATGAAACGTGGCTTCATCACTATGATCCAGAGTCGAAACAGGAATTCATGCATGCAATGAATAGCGCAGGGTAATCCCCCACCAAAAAAGCTGCGGGTAAGATAATGGCAACAATTTTTTGGGATGCTGATAGAATTTTGATAATTGAGAACTTACCTCAAAAGGCCACAATAACATGGGTTTATTATGCGGGATTTTTGCATAAATTGAAAAATGCTATCAAACTATGCATCAGTACATAAAGGCGATGCGAAAGAGATTGCTAGTTCAATAAAATACCGCATCCACCACACAGTTAAGATCTGGCCCCAAGTGATTATTTCCTTTTTACAAATTTGAAAAAAAAGTAAAGGCTGCTAAGATTTTCAAATGACAATGAGATAATAGCCGCATTTCTTGACGTTTGATCTGACCCGGATCAGATCATGTCTCATGAAACGACACCAAAATGCGTAAAACAAACAAACATCAAATTTCAATTTTCTGTATCGTTTTGTTTTGAATCTTCCTCTTCATACTCGTACTGTATTCATATTATTCTTTGTCGCTTTACTAAATACTGCTCAACTACATTTTAATAGCTGAACTAATTTTTAGATCACCATTTGTGATCCAAAATGAATGTTGGATCATGAGTGTTGTTGTTGCTTCACATATAAATTTTGATCTGATCCGGATCACCATGCGTCAAGAAATGCAGCCCTTGTCCACAGAAATTAAATCAAACAATTTATTTGCATTCAATTTTTAAATTCCGTTAAAACTTTAAACCAAGATTTTAACCGAGACGAAATTTTAATGATTTTATCAGATGCTGTCCCTTATATGGTGCAGACGGCTGTTGTAATTAAAATTGTCTGCCTGAAAATTTTGCACGTTACTTGTTTGCCACACGGGATTAAATTGAGTGGCCGAAACTATAAGATTATTACATCCGGATGTAGACAGATGATTGCTTGTGTCAAGAAATTTTTTTTAACAGCACCCTCGAGAGTTCAAATTTTTAGAGAATCTGAACCGGGTTTGGAGCTTCCATCCAAGCTAATAGTCGATACATTTTATTTATGAATTTTACTGTGATAAATTAAAAAACAAATTCATGTTAATAAATTAATTAAAAGCAGCTTTTTTACTCAAATAATTTTAATTTTTGAAAACCATTTTACCACCTTTTTTTAATTTTACAGAGCATATTTTAGGTGACTAAAATACATTTTTTAGGACCTAGAATTCACAGCCCTAATAATGAATTTCTGATAATAGCGCATATTGATTACCTGATCCGGGATAGCCAACATAAATCATTTAGTCTCCGGAAAGACGCTTCATTTCAACATGAATTTGGCTTAGGTCATGTTCTGAGACCATGCTAACATTTTATCCTGTTACGTATTATTACTGGCTTCATTTGAACTATCAGAATGGTATAAGTTTAATGGTGTGTGCTTTGTGTTTGCTTTAACTATTGCATTATGTAGTGGTGATGTGATGATGTGTAAAAATATTCCCGGAGCTTGTGTATGATCTTGTGGGGCAAATTGGAAATGTCTATTAGGCCTCTTCCACCTATTTTCCTAGGCAGGGTTAGCGTTTCTATTGTAGATTGGGCGTGAAGTTTTCTGTTTTTTGTGAGTGTGGTACGTGTTCATCTTCTAAAGCCCTAGACAGACTATGGCTTAATACATACGATTTAGTGAATTTTCGAGATTAGCCGTAGTTAGATTTACGGTATTTATGCTTTATTTTGAGTTTAGTGACTAAAACGATGTAATGGGAGTGTATTAGCTAAACAGTTTAAGTGTATTAACCGCAATTTAAAACGAGCTTAGCTAAATCGGATTTAATAAATCGCCGTCTGTCAAGGGTATAACGCTTGAAGATCAGTTTGTGTCCAGCGTATAATATCAAATGTATATGTCAGAATTGGGATTGCATATATATTTATTCTTTGAGCTTAAGTATGTTTTGAGTATGTATATGGGTAAGTCTGTTTTTGTATTTGTGTATTATTTGTGTTTTGGAGCCTGTGTGATTTATATAGCGAGATTGAAGGAAACCAAGATATTTGTAAGTATCCCCCTCTTGCATTGATTCAATTATCGAACCATCCACAAGTTCGATACCCACACACTCCTGTCGCCCCCCATGGATTAGCTGTGTCCTGCATTTGTCCAAACCAAACTGCATTTTGATGTCACTGGAAAATGTATGTGCTATTTGTGTTAGTGACTGAATATGTGTTTTTGTTGATGCGTACAGTTTAATATCATCCATGTACATCAAGTGTAACTTGCGTGTTGTGTTTAATTTTGTATCCGTAATTGCTATTGTTTAGAATGTATGAGAGGGGTTTGAGAGAGAGGCAAAACCAGAGAGGGTTTAAAGAGTCTCCCTAAAATATACCTCTTCTAATGTGTATTTGTTTTGATGTAATTTTGTAATTATCGAAAGACAGTTGTAGGGTCGTTCTCCAATGGCTCATGGCATGCTGCAGAAAAAGAATGATATCAGGATCAATTTTGTACAAGTGCAAAACCTTCACCAACCATGAGTGAGGGACAAAGTCAAAAGCTTTTTGATAATCTATAAACGTTGTAAATAGATTACGCTTCTTAGTATGTGCTTGTTTAAGTACCACCGAGTCAATGATTAGTTGCTCTTTATAACCTTGCGACTCTGGCCAACATCCATTTTATTGTTTCGCTAATATTACGATCTATTATGTGTGTCTGTATGCGGTGCGAAATGCATGTTGTGATTATCTTGTATATTGTCTGTAGACATATGATCGGCCTGTACTTAAATCGACCCGTGACATTATTTTGTTCCGGTAACATATAATGTTGTCTATTAAAAATCGGACATCTCCTGCGGATTTGCTATAAATTTGTTTATATGTTGAGTTAAATACGAATATAATTTTGAAATTTGTTTGTACCGGGGTCTTTCCAATTATGTGTATCATTTATGATTCTGTAAGTGTGTTTTGTGTGTTGCTCGGGAAAATCATCTGTGGTATGTGAGATACCTGTTTCTCCCCTCCATCAGGGTTCTGTTTATCTTGATTTGAAAATTTGCTATAGAACGTTCCATCATATTGTGAGAATATTTTGTTCTGTATTTTTCTGTCTCGACTTCGCCCTTACCGTGCAATACGACTGGATAAAGCTGGGAGTTTTTGTATAAGTGTATCTATACACTGAATGATTGTTTTATTTGAAGCTTCGTGTGTTGAGTGTTTTTGCGATTTTTGTGTGATATTTGTGACAAGCCTCACCGTCTCCTTGATCGATTTCCTACCTTATATTGTTGGAGCTATCTGCGCTCCCAACCTATCATCAAAGGTGGCACGTTAGGATAATTGGGATTAATAACTGTACCACCCATAAATTTAACCTCAGCCACAGCAGCGCAGTATACAAAATTGTGAATCTCACCAAATGTTGCATCAGCACCAACACAAGCCGGTAAAATATTATAAGCGTTAATTATGTGAACTGTTTGTTTAAGTTTCTTTGATGATGGAACCTTCAAGATCGCTCTTGAATGTTAAATTTATTTCTTCCGGCTAGGTTCCTCCTCTCCACTTGATACAACTACCACCCGATGAGGATCAGAATTCAACACTTTCCAGTAAATTTTAAAATCTATCCAAAGATTAATTAAACAACCAATTTTATTTATTTTATAAAAATTTTATTTAGTTTTTATTAATTCTGATTTCACTTTCCTTCTTTTATAGCGTCGACTACCATACTAATTTTATATACGCACAAGCATAAAAAAATAGTTGATGACAATGCTCCCAGATGTCTCCCTTTACCCATTCTCTCCCCTTCACTCTCCCCCTCTGAACCAGAAAGCATCCCGATTAAAAGTTCGAACTTTTTAGGTCTTCGTTGTGCACGTTTTGGAAGGGTTGGTGTTGCGATTGGCGTCTTGCCCTCAGGTAGTTGACGATATCACCTTTGAAATTTTATAAGGTTTAACCTTTCGCAACATTGCTTAACATGTGAGTGGTAACCAAAACTAGGTCACCAATTTTGAACGGTCGAGTGAGTCTTCTCGTGGAATCAGCGGTTGTTTTTCGGCGATCCTGTATTTTGTCGTTAACTTCTCTGACATCTTTTAGTTTTTCTTGCAGTTTATTTAAATACGGCGTTATCTCCGGTACAAAATTTCCAGGTTCGCTCACTGCTCGTATATCGTGCTCTATGTCAGCCGGTCCTCTTAATTCCCTGCCAAATGTCAGGCAAGCAGGAGTTTCTTGGATAGCTTTACTTTTGCTTGTATTCATGGCAAAACGAATCGCGGGTAATAGACTTTTCCATTGGTCATGCTCATTCCCCACATAAATAGCAAGTTGTATTTTTAAATCTCGGTTTTTTCGCTCTACTGACGCTTGTGGATGATAAAATGGCGTTAAACTTTGTTGTATTTTAAAATACTCACATATACACTGCATGATTTGGCTAATAAATTGAACGCCGTTGTCAGATATGATTCTACGTGGCAATCCATATTTCAGGAAAACTTCTGAAATCAGCGTTCTGGTACAGTTTTCCGCAGTGGCAGACGTTAACGGGAATATCTCGATAAAGCGCGACGTCACATCTTCAACAATAAGAATCCATTTATAACCATCTTTGGTTTCCGGCAATGGACCAAAAAGATCAACAGCTATTACGTTGAAACGTTGTTGTAAAAAGGGAAATTTTAGTAAACCTCCTGGTTTAAGATTTGATGGCTTATATTTCTGGCATTGCTCGCATGAATTGACATACTTGGTTATATGTTTTCTAATACCAGGCCATTTCGATACTATTCGACTAATGGTTCGGTCGATGCCATAATGTCCAGCAGTCTGATCATTATGATAACGCTGTAGCATATAGGCTCGATCATTGGTTGGTACCACCAACTGTGCATTCTCCGTGTCTTGGTCAGGAACGAATCTATAGAGTACACCTTGTTCCATTATATATCCCCTGGCTGCATAATTTGACATATCGGGATGATCAATAATCTCGAAACATGTTATGATTTTTAAAATTTCTTCATCTTCAATTTATGACTTTCGAATATCAGCAGGACCTCTGGTTGGGAAGTCTATTTGAAAAGAGCTAATGGCACAAGTTGAAATAGGTATTTCTTCTGATACAACGTATCAGCGATGACATTCACCTTACCTGGAGTGTAGAAAAAATCAATTTTAAAATTTTGAATTAATAACATCCATCTGGCTAATCGGCCTGACGGAGATTTTAGTGACATCAGCCAATGATGGCCGGTCTCCACTTGTGTATTTTTCTCTTGACAAAAAATAAATGACATTCGGGTCATGACATTTTTTGTACAACTACTAACATAAAGAAAATAACCAAATTCTCTCTTTGAGAACAAGAAAAAAATTTAAATTTGGTTCCTTTTTCGATTTAATAAAATTTTTGGAATATTATACATATTTATATTTCACAATTTATTATTTATGTTTTAATTTAATAAGACAATTTCTATTTTATTTTATTTTATTTTCACCTAAAATTTATTAAAATGCTAAAATTTTCCCAAAAAAACATGATAATTTCATTTTGGTTGTCAAAATTTTCAACATAAAATGACAAGAAATTGAGCATAAAATACAAATTATGCTCAATTGGCACAACGTCATGACAAAAATATTAAATATTCTAATCTTTTGCTCTCTTGACAAAATTTCAATGCGCATGCTCAAAACCTTTTTTGTGTATGTATTTTGCAAAATGTACTAAAAATTGTCACGAGAAAAATAATGGACTAGATTTTTTTTTTGTCAAGAGAAAAATACACAAGTGGAGACCGGCCATGAGAGGACAGTGGTCGGTGCCGATTGACACTTTTGCACCCTCAATATAGCCTCTAATTTTATTCAGAGCCCATATTACGGCCAGAGCTTCACACTCGGTTGTATTGTAATTGCGTTCCGCTGGTAGTAGCAAGCGACTAGCAAACTCGATTGGGTATTCATTTTCACCGTGCTCCTGATGTAAGACCGCCCCCAGAGCTTACCCACTAGCATCCGCTCTTATTATAAATGTTTTCTCTATATCAGCTTGTTGTAAAATTGGTGCATTTGTCAGTAACATTTTCAATTTATTGAATGCCACTTTTTGAATTTCGGTCCACTCCCATCTAACGTTTAATTTTGTTAAATTGGACAGCGGCCGAGCGATTTCCGAAAAATTTTCGACGAATTTCCAGTACCATGATGCGGTTTGCAGAAATGATTTTAGTTGCTTAATATTGTTAGGTTCCTTCGTTTCCGTAATGGCAAATATTTTTTCTGGATTCGAGTGTATACCATTCTTGTCGATAATGTGGCCTAAAAGTTTTATTCTGTCTTTGAAGAATACGCATTTGTTTCTATTTGCTCGTAACTTGAATTTGAAAAGATCTTTGAACACTTCGGTCAGATCTGTCAAATGCTATTGGAAACTCACGGAAATCACAACGATATCATCTAGATACGCTAATATTATTATATGCGGTATACCAGTCCCGAATCTATCCATGAAACACTGAAACGTCGCTGGCGCATTGCCATATATGCCATACGGTGACACGAAAGCAGTTTTATCTCGGTCTTCTTTTTTTATTGAGATTTGATAATATCCGGAACGTAAATCTATCGTTGACATGAATAATGAAATTTTCTCCAGGTGCAATAGTCCGTCAATGCGTGGCATTGGATACCTGTCGCCTGTCGGGAACAGTTATGCTGTTCAATTTCCGATAATCGATACAAATTCTATAACTATTATTTGGATTCGGAACCATGACGACGGATGCTGACCACGGGGATTCACATTCTTCTATGATGTCGTCTTTGATCATCTTTTAGATTTCTTGACCCAATATTTCACGTTTCTCTTACGGCATTTTATACGGTGGGACTGATATAGGTGCGTGATTTTCTGTTACGATACAGTGATCAGCGTAGGGCGTTGAATCTCCCCCTAAAGCAAAACTATTTTTAATTACTATTAGAAGATTGTTTACCAGCTTCTGTTCATCATTTGTTAATGTAATTCCCTGTTTTGATCTTAATACCTCCATTGATGATAGTTGATTTTTATTTTGTTTATCATCTTCATATAATATAGGGTAACATTCGTTAGAATCATCAAATTTCCACTGATGATTTGAAAAAACTAGTATTAAGTTAGCTAGGGCAATAAAATCTATACCCAACAAAGTTTTATGACCTGCACATTTTGATAAAATCAAAAACTTGGCGGCGAACATTTTATCTTTAACACGAATATTTACAGTTGTCACCAATACTTCATGGAGTTTTTCCGTTCCATCTGCTAAAGTAATTGTCAATTTTCTTGATTTGAATTTGGCACCATTTTCAATCATAATTTTATTCAACGAATGAGACGCGATGCTTAATTTGGCAGCGGTGTCTATTATTCACACACCAGTTGAACCTAAAATTTGTATTTGTAGCAATGGTCTTGGTTGAGGATAAATTCCATTAGTCGCTAATGAATATAAATATGTTGAGCTACATGGCTCATACAGGCTAATTGAGTCAAAATTTATTTTTGATTCTTCTGTACTTGATTCGGTATCATGAATATTAGCCACTGAGATTGGTGTTGTTTTTGGGTTACAATTTGGACATGTACTTTTAACATAACCTTTTACCCCACACCGAAAACAAGCTAATTCGTATTTCACTTGTTTCTCAGAACTGTCTAATTCTGAGTTGACTTTTTCACTAATTCTGGTAGGTTTCCTGGAGCAAACTGAAATATCGTGACCATTTCTCTTACAATATTTGCAATATGGTTTTCTATTTTGCGTATTTTCCAATTTGTTTGATTTTGTATCATCAGTTGTATCATCTTCGAAAAAAAATTCTTCCTCTCGGGCAGACATTAACAACTCGTTGAATGTTTTAAATGACTCACGTTTGACTTTTCCATGAATGCGTCCAGACAATAATCCATAAATCATATTTGTGCAAATAGTGCACGAACATTACAAACGAAAAAGTCAGTCTTGACGTTTTCTGCTTGCGACCTCGAAAAAATCTCTTTGTAGATTTGGTAAGCAGGTTTCTTTCATCCAAACGATGTGTGTAAGAGTTTAATAGCTTCTTCAAATGTTGATATTGTATTTTTGATGCCCTGCCACCATGTGGCAGCCGCAGCGGTACCTTCCAAGAGTATAGGCAATCCTCTCAATGCATTTTCATCTGTAACGTTGGTACAGTCTTTATATATGTTGATTGTATCAATGAAAGATTGAATCGAGATGTACATTTAGCAAAACTACCGGTATTGTTATTCATATTGCAATTTGCAATACCAGGGCTTTCACACCTAACTTCACTATCTTGCATTTTGCTCTGAATCGTTTGCAATAATAGCACAGAATATATATGTATAAACAGAACAATATCACAGATAAGAATAGACAGATGTACATCTTTTCAATGACAGATGTTCAAATTTCAATACCAAATTCTAATCTAATCCTTTTAGAGCAGGACGTATATATTGTAAAATTCAATTTTGTTTGAAGTTAGTTTATGTTTGCTTTGATATAATCAAAATAGCCATACGTAAAAAAAGATAAAAAGAGACAGAAATGTACGTCCTGCTTGTTAACTCACGATAACTTTTAATAGTAGTGGACTGTATTTTAGTGTAAGTTATAAGTTTCGTGGTTCAACAATTAAATAAAACTATTTAATTCACGTTTTATTTTTTCACAAACTTTATTTTATTTTGTTTTATTTAATATGATTTTTAACCTCACTTCTTTGCGTTTTATTTTTGTGTGTCTACCCTTTGACGGTCGATGCAAGAGAGAATTTTATTTTTATCTTTTACAAAATACTATACTTAATTCTAGGTGGCTATTATAATAAACTTTAATACAAAATAAATGTGAATTTTACGCTAGGTGTCTTTGGTGTTCTACTATGTTTTTATCGAACTGTAATACAGAATTTATAACACTTTAGAAACGTCAAAGTTTAAGTAAACAAATAAATTATTATTTTGTTTACTTTTACAAATTAAATTATAAATGTTGAAGACCATTTAATAATAATACAGAATATAATAATACATAAATTATGGCCACATCAATATCTAAAAGCTAAGTATTTCTTTGATATAATATTACCTACATAATTTATAATAATAATTTAGTACATGAATTAATTTATTTTCAGGTTAGATTCAGTAATGGAAAATATACAAGTTACAGAGCTAAGTACATGAATTACAATAAATTATTCTCTAACTTTTCCTTAATTTCTTTTCTTTTACATAGATAACATTATGAATCATTGGATCAATTGTACAAAATGGAATAATAATTCATGTAACAACTACCTGTACAATACAAAATAAAGTTTATAATAAATTTCCAAATTGGAGTAATATTTATTTTGAAGTTTTTGGATATGATACTGGACAACAGCTGTGCTTCACGAACACTGCTTTAAAAGGATTGGATTAGAATTATTGTATTAAAATTTCTAATGTAAATTTGGCCCATACAAGATGTACATCTGTCTATTCTTACCTGTGACAATATCTTCTATAGCGCTTTAGTCCTGAGCTGGTGAACAAATATTTTCGTTATTGTTTTTTTCGACTGATTTTGATTTAGAAAAGATAGAAAAATCATTTTATATGCAATCAATGAAACAAAAAAAAATTACAAAAATGTTTGTACCCACCTCTTTCTATTGATAAATAAAAATCGTACAATTTTAAAACGAAAGAGAAATCTATACACTTTATAATGTGCTTAAAAGAGATAGACATTCGTAAATAATTTTTAATTTTGGTCTAGTTAGCTTTGCGAAACTTTAAAATCATATCAAAGAAATAACAAAAAGAAAACTTGCAACTCCCATAAGGTTGTGATGAGTTTGTGTATGAGTTTGTGTAGCATTTCTAATTTATTTGTATTGGTCCTTTGTTTATTTGTTGATTCGATTTTAAAGTTTCGCAAAGCTAACTAGATCAAAATCAAAAATTATTCACGAATGTCTATCTCTTTTAAGCACATTATAAAGTGTAAAGATTTCTCTTTCGTTTTAAAATTGTACGATTTTTATTTATCAATAGAAAGAGGTGGGTACAAACATTTTTGTAATTTTTTTTTGTTTCATTGATTGCATATAAAATGATTTTTCTATCTTTTCTAAATCAAAATCAGTCGAAAAAAACAATAACGAAAATATTTGTTCACCAGCTCAGGACTAAAGCGCTATAGAAGATATTGTTCTATTTATATATATTCTGTGATAATAGTTGGAACTGCTCATTTTTCATCACGATATTTTGATTACTTTCGCCTTTGGGCATTATTGGATTTTGCTTCGCTGGTTTTACCCTGGGTGTTTTGCCTACTTTTGCTGGCATTAACTACAGTTAGAATAATTTCACTGGTATCTTATAATGATTATTGCTCACAATTTATTTTGATTATGCACTACACCACCTATTTGACATTCAAATGCTCGATGTTTGAAATTCACTTCTATTTAGACGCAGCAAACTTGGTGGCTACGAAATTTCGTAAAATTTGCCGAACAAATTGTATTATGAAATCGAGTGATGATTTTAGACTCGAATTAATTTGTTGGAACAAATGAAATTATGGCGACTGGATTTATTAAATTTGCCAAAAATTTTATTAATTTTATTGAAACCAGTCGAAATAATATTTGCAGTTTCAAAATTACTTGAAATAATTCACCGATGATTCCAATAACTACGGATTATTTTGTATAACAAAATGGAGAACCACGTTTGGCTTCACGTTGTGGCGTCACTGTATCCTTCAAGATCGCTCTTGAATGTTAAATTATATCTTCCGGCTAGGTTCCTCCTCTCCACTTAATACAACTACCACCCGATGAGGATCAGAATTCAACACTTTCAATTAAATTTTAATATCTATCCAAAGATTAATTAAATAACCAATTTTATTTATTTTACAAAAATTTTATTTAGTTTTTATTAATTCTGATTTCACTCTCCTTCTTATATAGCGTCGACTACCATACTAATTTCATATACGCACAAGCACAAAACAATACAATAATAAGTGTTTCCACCTAACAAAAAAATAGTTAATGACAATGCTCCCAGATGTCTCCTTTCACCCATTCTCTCCGCTTCAATCAGTAAATGTATTGCTTTGGTAAATTAAGTGTCGAAAACGTGGCGAGAATACAAAGATTCAGCTAAATCGAATTATTTTTTGAATTTACTTAAATCAAATCCGATTTTTAGTTATAATACCTACCACTAAAATTTGCTTCATATGAAACGCATCAAACAAAAATTAAATCCAATAATACAACTTTGCGTGTTGCTTTGGGAAATTTTAAATCCAACCCTAAATCTAATCCTTTTTTACCAAAGCAATATACTTAGTGTAATTTTGGTATTTGTGATTTTAATGTTGGATTTAATCTAGTGTATTGTGTAAGTGTGTTTTGAAAAATGTATATAAGCTGTTGTGCTAATGGATCTGATTGTATTGTTGTATTCCGAACTATGGTAGGAGCATTGTCATCTAATTGTGTGTGTAAATTTGTATGTGGTGCATGTTGTACCGACACCCCCGAAATCATATCACTCCGGCCACTATTAATTTCTTCGGCAACCTCGTCCCTAATCTGCTGAAGAACAACCTCGGGCAGAAGGCCATTCTTAACAATGGCTCTTCGCCGATCCGCAAGTTTCTAAAATAGTGACAGTTATGTTTGGGTATTTGTGTGTAAAAATTTGGTGTAATGTATGTCGGTAAGATGTTGTGTCAGTTTCTAAACGTGTAACAGGATAACATGTTCGCATGATAAATTTTTACGTAGTAAATTTGCCAATGTGTTCTCTGGTCTAATGGAGTCCAGCGAAACATCATTGGCAGGTTGGAGAATTGTAGCTGTACTTTTTCGCTCCAGAAAGTTCCATGGCGTTCCTCAGGTAGCGTTCTTATAATACGGTTACGTAGATTTTTCTCCATTCTTGGGTTTAGTATTGTTTATTGTCTGTCTACCAAATACTACTAATTATTTACCCCGGTTAATTGGGCAAGGGGCCCGGCTATACTCCCCAAGATTTTTTTTCTTTTGTATACTATTTAGAGGAAGCGTGTAACTGGGCTTTTGTCTGTTCGCTGTCCTATTTTTGGAATAAATAAAAATAAAAATAAATTGGAGTTGGTCGAATTAATTCTAATGAGGTCTTCTGGTAATTTAATTTGTGTTTTTCGGGATTTTTTTGTTTAGAATTCGAGGGTATCCCCTCGGATTTTATTCCCTCGAGGATTTTTGAAACCATATAATTTGATTGAATTACCTCTTATTTATTTATACTTTTAGCAAATTGAAATCATCAAATTTTGCGAACATTAAGTTTTTATTTTCGACCGGATCAAGCTACCATAAGCTGAAATAGAATGCAAATGGCTTATCATTAAAATTTAAATAAAAAAAAACAACAAATGAGCAATAATTGAGCAGAATTTATTTTCAAAGCTCAAGTTTTCAACTTCTATAGCCAAATGTACACACAAACAATTATAAGTTTTTTATAGTATTGTGCTATTATGTATATGTATATATTTCAAATAATATTCGTTCACAAAAAATAAAATTTTTTGCATTTTCTATCAATAAAAAAAAGCAAAATTAAACAACAATAACAAAAATAAAAAAGAAAATTAATGAAAATTTTGTTTGACTGGCATACACGAATATATTTTATATTAATGTTATGTACATAAAATATCGCCATAGGATTATTTAATTTTTTATTGTTTTAATTAAAATTTTGCAATACAAAAATAAAAAAAGTTATTTAAATTTACAAAATAAGATTTTTAATTTTTCGCTTTAAAATCGAGCGAACCATCATTGTTTGAGGTTTAAAGCACTTATGTATATAAAAAATTGTTTGCTAAACACATGCCAGTAAATTGATCCTTAATTGCATCGTGTAAACGAGGAGTCACACGACCAGCACGTGTATTCTATTATGGCTAAAGTGAAAACAAATTGATTGCACTACAAACATTGTAATCTACCCACTTCATACTCTGGTTCGTATATAAATTGGGGAGTAAAAAGTTAATTGAATGCACACGTCTATTGTATATACACACATCCTTGATTATCCTTCATACATAACATTTTTTTTTTTTTTATGATTTGATTTGATTTTGTGATTGTGTTTTAACCATCACGACAATAAAAAGGATACAGTTATTAATTTAAACATCATGCCGCGAAAATAGGCTGTATAAAAAATGGGTGACATAATAAAAAACAAAAACGGAATTAAGTCCTTTTTTTATAGAACGCAAACAAAAAAAATGGAAAATTATACGTTTGGTAAATTTTATTATTATTTAATTATATATTATGTAGAGCAAAACTAAATTGAATGTCAAAATATTTGTGCACATTAAAAAAGGACGAAACAAGAAATTATATAAATTAAAGTAAATTGTTGTGTGAAAATTAGTTTTTAGCAAAATAGTAATTTTATCACGTGACTTTATCGAGTACATACATAAATATGGGAAATTTGAGAATTATTATTGGTGGTCCGCTTTATTGTTTGAAAAAATCCTTATTTCTCTGTCATGACGTCGGAAACGCAAAACTAACACACAGAGGAGTCTACCTCGGAAATTTATTGGCTCTTGGCCACTTATGTTTTATCATTTAGCTAATAGTACGTAATTTGCTGACATGGTTATTAGTGACTTAATAATAAATGGAAGTCGCGTATCACATTTATTTAATACATTTTTAACTTTATACATCTATCTCATCACTAAGAATGATTCGGCCATCCAGAGGATAGTAAAAGAAGCCTGTTTACTTTAACTTGATTTATTTAAGAGCTAATCAAGCACATAATTAATGGAGGCAACGGATGATAATTATTGTGACACTTGGAAATTATTGGTAAATCGCTACCAAAACAAAAGGTAGCTGGCGTCCAACCATTAATGCGATGCTGAACTTTCCAGTAATTCACTTCGAATCAGCAACAGCAATAAGGTCGTTATAACCGGAAACATACATTCCATCAAAAATGTAGGCATCCTCACAATATCTTGGAATTCCATCATAATTCCAATAATCATAAAAACACTAGACAATGGACATCACGATTATTTGAGATGAGAGAACTTAGAAAACTTAGCAAACAAACCAAAACCTATAATTCGCAGTCCTGCAGCCCCCGCTCCACAAAAAGCAAGGTTCAATGCATGTCACACACAAACAAAAACAGACATGTGCATTATGTAAGCAGGGACATGATTTAAAAGACTGTACGAAATTCCAAGGAATGTCTACTTTAGAGCAATCTCAAATCATTGCTCACCATCAACTGTGCAACATGTGTTTTGAGGCGAAACACTATCCATGCCCCTATTCTATCAGATGCTTGGTATGTAAGGGAACCCACAACACACGGTGCCTGCTTGAGCAAAATTTCGACAGAAGAAAGTGGAATCATTTAAATAACCTAATGTGGACAGATCCGAATTATAATCAACCGAACAAAATCAACATCTTATTGAGTGCCGATTACTGTCCAAGTATTTTGATCAAGGAGAACCAATCGCGCAACAGACAGAGCTAGGGTGGATTATATTCGGAAATACCTCAAATAACCAGCCATCCAAAGTCGAGTCATTGATCACTTTGACAGGCATCGACAACCAATTAAAGAAATTATGGGAAATAGAAGAAATACAACCCAAGAAACTTTTAACAGAAGAAGAAGGTTATGTGAAGAACATTACCAGCAGAATTACCATAACGAGGCACAGATGGTCACTATACAGTACGAATTTCGTTTAAACAAAGCATACCATGGCTCAGTACATCCAAGCAGAGCCCTTTGGCTAGATTTATTCTCTAAAGATTAACGGGAGTGCATATAAGGATACTATAATCAGCGACATTTGATTGAGAGTAAGGAACATAACAACGAATATGACATTTTTCTTCATGCAGTGATCAAAACTTAGAGTTGTATTTGACGCATCGGTAAAAACAAGCAACAATATCAGCTTTAATGAAATACAACTCGTGAGTCCCAAATTACTAGCGGATCTGATGTCAATTCTACTACGATGGAGAAAATACAAGATAGCATATACAGCAGATATAGAATAAATGTACCGACAAATAAAAATACATCCAGATGATCAACAGTACCAAATACGGAGAACATCCACCGACCAAACGATGAATTCATATCAGCTAACAATAGTAACGTTTGGGATGATATCTGTCCCTTATCTGGACATCAAGATGCTGTAACGTGGAGGATGCTGGAGGATGCTCAAGAGGCACAAAACCAACTGATCAGCTTGCTGCAAATCAAGCGGTGCATCCTAACAAAATGGACTTCGAATCATCCTCAACTCATAGAAGGTGTCGATCCGCAGTGAACCTCAACAGATCGAGCAGTGAACCTCAACAGCAACATTGGAAAAATGGCCAAACGAAAAATGCTGCCTGAGTCATCCAAATTATTTGATCCATTAGGGTGGCAATCTCCAACCATGATACAACCCAAAATCATAATGCAAGCACTTTGGATCTCCGGTCGAACCTGGGATCAAAACCTGCCAGAAGATATAGAAAATAAATGTCAGCAATATTATATATCCATTCCCAAAACTAGAGGAGATAAATATTCTAAGGTGGATCCATTTCAATTCAACTCTCCCAGGAGAATTACATGGATTCTGTGATACTTCCGAAGTAGCTTACGCAGCAATGATATACTTCTACGACAGAACTGGCACCAATGGCGTCCGATCCTTCAGATATCATATTTTTAACATTACGATTAATTCCGCAAGATGTTATATCAGAACCAACCATTACGGCATATGATGATGGAGACTGGTAGAAAAATTAAACAAGATTTCTGAACAAGATTGCGCACTCCGAATACTTAAATCAATTTCAACATAGAAGAAAATGGTCATCTGAGCAAACCAAACTTGAAAGTATCACAATGTTCCCCCAATAAAATGACTGACAGGGCGGGTAGTCCCACTTCGAGGCCCAGAAATGTTCTTCGTTAAACGGCCGATTCACAAATTACCAACACTACCCATAGAATCTGACAACGAGATTGTCCTCACAAAAATACAATCATCAGTCAACCAACAACCACAACCAACAACTCCGTTACATGTTCAACCTCATCGAGAAGTCAAACAACGAAGAGTACACCACAACGACTGACTCCACGCCCAAGGTCTCTAAACATTGTCCGCGCAGCATGTTCAATCTTGCAAATAAACATTATTTTACTAATATAAAATGAACATTGCGAATGAACATAATTATAATGATAAAATTACAACATTCAAATAAGAATATAAACTGTAACAATTTAATTAATAAAACATAATAAAGGACATCATTCAATTTGGCCTAAATGTGAAAGAGCCGGCCAAAAGAATTGTGCTATATTCTGTTAGAACTTGTTGTTGTTGTTTTGAAAAACAAATTAAACGTCCTACCATAGCATGACACTGCACAACATTATTGGTCTTTTAATTCTTTTGGTTGCTTTCCAAAGTTAATAATCAATACTGCTATCATTAGTCAATTTTCTTAGATAGTTGTTAATTGATTCATGGTTCAATTCTTTGATCGCTCTTCTTAATTGTTGATTGAGATTATTTAAATAAGTTTTATCTTGGGAGAACCTTGTTTGTCGCCATATTCTTGTCGCTATTTTTTTCTGCTACCTAGGACTCGGAGTTCCCTAATTTCCAAAGGGTAGTTTTTCTATTGATTTTCTTTTTAATTCCAGGGGTATTTCCCAACCTGATTGCTGTGTATCATTTACAAATTTGTGAACTTGTTGTCTGACTGTTCCTCATTCTTTAATGGACCATTAAATTAATTTTTCTTCTAAGGACAGTCTAAAGCATTCAGTGTGATTGTTTACTAGAAATGAGTTTCTTTTTTTTCTGAATTATTTTTTCACTTAATGCTTGAAGTATCAGTGAATGATCAGGGTTTAAGTCGCGGCTTTCATCTACTTGTACATAATTCACAAATATATTCTTTATCATAAAGAAATCAATTAGATCTGGGGTGCGACTTTGACTCTTGGGTTAAAGTACGGGGGGGGGGGGGGTTTGATATTTTTACTTGTTTGGTAGATATGTATATTACAAATGTTATAAAAAGCCGAAAGAATTTTATTGATTTTAATACACAGACAAACTTTTATTATTTGGATGTATTTGTATTGAATTTGTAATATGTAATTAGTTAATTACAATAATGTGAAATAAGTTTGATGATCAAAATCCGAAGCAGATCACCCAAAGCACACAACCAGGAAATACCACTGCAAGATTGGGTTTCGAATCGGAAATTTTCTACAATAGTGTTTACTTACATTTCGAAATGAGATATAACTTTGAGTGAACTGGTAAATTGGATTATGACTTAGTTATTTAACAGGAGCTGAACCAGCACTAGATTTCCGGAAGTAGGAACCACGACCCTAAAATCAGCTGTGGAGGATACTTAACTAATTTGTTTCACTGAGATATTAATTTATACTTTATTTCAGTGCCTAAACTTGAATTTAAATTTTCTAGTTCGGTTATTTGGTGTTGCTTGGGAACAACTGATTAATCTGATTTTAATTTTCAGAGAAATTGAATTGGGAATAGATCTGAAGTAAATTTGTTAACCTATTAACATACAGATTGGTTCAGATTTTGAAAGTTTTAAACATTTCATTTTGAATTTTAAGTTGATAGTTCAGGAGTGCGGTAATTGGGGGAGGATGGGGGGGGTAATAATTCTCGATTTGATTTTCAGTAAGGCGCACAGAACCTGTCTCAATCTTCTAGAATCCTCAAGTATGGGTCAAAGAATCTCTACCATAAAATATAAAGGGCTGAAACCTCACGAGGGGATCAGAACTTCGGTCTTTGGTATCTTCAATAATGTCATAAAGTTGGTGTGACAGTTTTGACATTATTGATTTCTCTTTTAACCAACTATTTACTTATACAACAACAGCCAAACAGGTCAAAAGCTTCAGTAACATGGGTACAGGCATCCAATTTAAAACGAAAAATCGTATTCTAGAACTTTATACCGAAAGTAGTATAACAAATTATACTGATACTTCTAACCGTTTAACTGACCATATTCCAGAAATGTATCCAAAAACTCATTTTAAATCCCATTTTCATACACATATCAAATTTCATTATAATCGGTTAAGAAATAGCCAAGTTCCATCATAATTGGCCATATTCCTGAACTTCGTCCAAAAATTATTTTAGAATCCCATTTCCAATACACATGTCGAATTTCATTATAATCGGTTGAGAAATGAGCAAGTTCTATCATACTTGGCCATATTCTACAACCTGATACAAAACTCATTTTAGAATCCCATTTTCAACACTCTTGTCGAATTTCAACGTGATCGGTTGAGAAATAGCCCAAGTAACAATTGTTAGAGCTGTTAGTTTCCTGTTTGCTCTATTGCAGTTCTAAAATAGCATTTGTTTTGCTAGTTGCATCAATATAGTAAAAATTTACATTAGGTGCTTTAGTAAAAAAATTATTTGCTCTGTAATACACAGTTTAGACATTCGCAGCTTTAACAAATTATAGAGCAGATAGTTCTATTTAGGAGCTCTATAATCAAATATAGAGCTTTAAATTCTTTAGTATTAGAGCATGATATATTATAATGCTATTAATTGTACAACAGCAATATAGTAGCAATATCAGCTATAATGCAGCTTAATAAAAACCATAAGTGTTATAAGACTTAGCTCCAGTTTTACATAATTTGATGTTCATAAAAAGCTTTTCACCATTTAAAAAAAATAATATCATTAAAATAGAGCTGGTACTTTATTTTTATGTTAATTTAAACCTAATATAAGTTTTTGTATCTTATATAGAGTTGTCTGCTTCAATTGGGAAAATGGTTCATCTTCTGTCAAAAATTTAGTTAAATTAACTATTGAGTTATTTAATTCCTTATTATTTCTTAGAAAAAAATCGAGAAATGTATAATTCTAAAGCGTGGAAAAAATATAAATTTAGCAGTACATACCGATATCAAATTAAAAGGAATAGGAAAATTTTTAACCAAATTGTTAATCCACCAAAAAATCCAGCAAAGCCCCAAAATTCTGAAAGCGTGTTTCAGAACTCAGCGGGGCATTATGATAATCAATGTTCAATAATTTCTGGATATAGTATAGATGATGATTTGGATGATACCGAGATTGCTGATATTGAAAAGGGAAGTACATTACAAGATTTAATTTGTGACGACGTCGATTCTGAAAACGATAAAATAAATTTAAGAAGAGAACTTAAAGAATGGGCACTGTAATTTAACATAAGACATCAAGCGCTTCAAAAATTATTAAATTTATTGAGAAAAGCTCTGCTGCCCGATGAAGGACTTCCTAAAGTTCCGCGAACTTTATTAGAAACCCCTAGTAATCGATCGTTGTATCCTGTAGGTAATGGAAGCTATTGGCATCAGGGATTAAAGAACTGCTTAACACAATATTTCTACGGTAATCTCGAACAAATAATGAATATTTCACTAAATTTTAATATCGACGGGTTACCGATCTACAAGAGTTCCCAATGGCAATTTTGGCCAATTCTCTTCAATATTTCCGAAATAAAAGATTTCAAGCCAATGGTTATTGGAATTTATTATGGGAAAGGAAAGCCGGCCAACTTAACAGACTACCTACGTCAATTTGTTGATGAAAAAAAATAATACCGTTATATAGTGAAAAAAAACAAATATTGCTTCAATAAAACGTAATTATTCAGTATTATAGAGCTCCAAGCTGTAAATCTAAATCATAAACATAATTACTAAAGCTATAAGCGGCAATAATATGATGATTTAAAGCTACGTGCTCTATATTTAGTATTTTGCTTTATAAATGGTTTAGTATGGAATCCATTTATTAAAAAAAAAACGAATAGCATTATAAAAGGGAGACCTAATTCAGGTAACCTTATATTAGCATAATTTGTAATCATCTTTGTTTTCATAAAAATGGAGTAAAAAAAGCGACATAATGACAAGAATTGTTGTCGATAAACAATAATGAGGAATTACTGATATAGTCGTATAAGATATCTCGATACCTGAATTCTTGCTGAGAACCCTTTGTAACTTTCAGATAATTTACAATTGTTAAAATGAATTCCGCCAAATAAATTAATTGAACATAACCTAGAATTTTCAAAGAATTCAAATACTAGCACGTGCGAATAGGTTCGAAAACATATAATTTTTTTTATTTTCCTTGGAAATACAAAATATAATCGAGGAGCAATAAAATTTTTCGTCCTATATTATCTATATTCACCATAAAAATTAAACGGCACCTAAAATTACATATTATCTAAGTTAAACAATAATTATATATTAATTATTTATAATAATATTGATTTACATAACACCATCAAACAATATTTTATCAAAGTTGTTAAAAATATTTTATCAGAATTAAATGATGCTCGGTGTGAGATGAATTTATTTTTTTTTATCGCAACAATTGAATGTCAAATTTCATATTTTGTAAAGCCAATAGCTGTAGTTAACATCCTTAGATAACCATTATTGATGCAAAGTGCTTCTTAATAAATGTTTTATGCAATTCTAACATCCAACTATCATTCAGCTAATAGCTCTGTTATAGCAGGTATATAAACGATTATACAACTTTCCAAGAGGAGAATTGTTGCTCTAAAATTAGCAAATTTAGTCCGACAGGAGCTCTATATAAGTTCTAGCAGCGCTGATAGAGCATAATAAAAAACTATAGGCTCTAAAATATAGCTCTTGAACGATGATAGAGCTTATTTGGAGCTCAAATTGTTACTTGGGAGGTAAGTTCCATCATCAGAACTTCATCCAAAACTCATTTTAGAATCGTCATTTCTAGCACACATGTCAAATTTCATAATAATCCGTTGAGAAATAGGCGAGTTCCATCATACTTGGCCATATTCCAGAACTTCATCCAAAACTCATTTTAGATTCCCATTTCCAATACACATGTCGAATTTCATCATAATTGGTTGAGAAATAAGCAAGTTCCATCATACTTGGCCATATTCCAGAACCTCATCCAAAACTCATTTTAGAATCCCATTTCCAACACTCTTGTCGAATTTCAACGTAATCGGTTGAGAAATAGGCAAGTTCCATCATCAGAACTTCATCCAAAACTCATTTTAGAATCGTCATTTCTAGCACACATGTCAAATTTCATAATAATCCGTTGAGAAATAGGCGAGTTCCATCATACTTCGCCATATTCCAGAACTTCATCCAAAACTCATTTTAGATTCCCATTTCCAATACACAGGTCGAATTTCATCATAATCGGTTGAGAAATAGACAAGTTCCATCATACTTGGCCATATTCCAGAACTTCATCCAGAAATCGTTTCAAAATCCCAGAATTTCATCCAAAAAACATTTTAGAATCCCATTTCCAATCCAAATGTCGAATTTCAACGGAATCGGTTGAGAAATGGGTAAGCTCCATCCTACTTGGCCATATTCCAGAACTTCATCCAAAACTCATTTTAGAATCCCATTTCTGACACACATACTAAATTTCATAATAATCGGTTGAGAAATAAACAAAATCCATCATACTTGGCCATATTCCAGAACTTCATCCAGAGATCATTTTAAAATCCCAGAACTTCATCCAAAAAACATTTTAGAATCCCATTTCCAATATAAATGTCGAATTTCAACGTAATCGGTTGAGAAATGGGCAAGTTCCATCCTACTTGGCCATATTCCAGAACTTCATCCAAAACTCATTTTAGAATCCCATTTCTAACACACATACTACATTTCATAATAATCGGTTGAGAAATAGACAAGTTCCATCATACTTGGCCATATTCCAGAAATTCATCCAAACAACATTTTAGAATCCCATTTTCAACGCACATGCCGAATTTCATCATAATCGGTTGAGAAATGGGCAAGTTCCATCATACTATTGGCCATATTCCAGAATTTCATCCAAAACTCGTTTCAGAATCACATTTCCAACACACATGTCAAATTTCATAATAATCGGTTGAGAAATGGGCAAGTGCCACCTACTTGGCCATATTCCAGAACTTCATCCAAACATCATTTTAGAATCCCATTTCCAACGCACATGTCGAATTTCATCATAATTGGTTGAGGAATGGGCAAGTTCCATCATACTTGGCCATATTCCAGAACTTCATCCAAAATTCGTTTCAGAATCCCATTTCTGACACACATGTCAAATTTCATCATTATCGGTTGAGAAATGGGCAAGTTCCACCTACTTGGCCATATTCCAGAACTTCATCCAAAACTCATTTTAGATTCCCATTTCCAGTACACATGTCGAATTTCATCATAATCGGTTGAGAAATAGACAAGTTCCATCATACTTATTGGCCATATTCCAGAACTTCATCCAGAAATCGTTTCAAAATCCCAGAATTTCATCCAAAAACATTTTAGAATCCCATTTCCAATCCAAATGTCGAATTTCAACGGAATCGGTTGAGAAATGGGTAAGCTCCATCCTACTTGGCCATATTCCAGAACTTCATCCAAAACTCATTTTAGAATCACATTTCTAACACACATACTAAATTTCATCAAAATCGGTTGAGAAATAAACAAAATCCATCATACTTGGCCATATTCCAGAACTTCATCCAGAGATCATTTTAAAATCCCAGAACTTCATCCAAAAAACATTTTAGAATCCCATTTCCAACACACATGTCAAATTTCATAATAATCGGTTGATAAATAGGGAAGTTCCATCATATAAAAAATGTGTTAACTATTCACTACATCCAAATCCAACCCCAACTCAACTCCAACTCAACTTCAACTCAACGCGCAAATTGACCCATAATTTAACCTTCAAATCAATTCCCAATTCAATGCCCAATCCAATAATCAAAAAAACATATATAAAAAAATCGTAAATATTTGTAAAAGCATATTTTGGGTCAATTCCTATGGCAGGTACCCCACCCCCTTGACGTACAGTCTCCAAAAGCTTTTCAAATCTCCGCTTTGACCATAGAAACAGATTGGCGAAAAAAAAATCCAAATCGGATAAGCCGTTCTCAAGATACCATGGGTCCAGACATCCAGACATCCAGACATCCAGACAGACGGACGGACATTTTTTTTTTTTTGCATTTTCAGACTCATGGACTTTAAAAACGTCGAGAAAAGTGGTTTTGGACCAACCAAATTTTTCGTCATTTTTGACAGGATTTCAATACTTTGGTCTTTTTAGACCGAAGTAAATCGTCATGTGGTTAGAATTGCTGGTGTGTGTGGGGGATGTGTACGTAACTGTATAACACCGTAATCTATGAGGTTGTCCAATCGTTGTTGTTTTTATTGACAAATTAATTAAATATTTTCTCACACTACTTATTTTGTTTTAATACTTCACTTTATTATAAATGTTACAAAAAATTGGTTTTGATCGCTTGATAGTCAAAAAAAGAGTGACAATCGGCCCGATTCTGCAACGTTAAAATTCATGTTATGTTATTTTATTTCCCCGCTTCCTATATGAATTTGTATTGAAAAAACAAAAATAACATAACATAACATAAAATTTTGGAAGGCAGAATCGGGCCTAATAAGTAGGTATACGAAATTATTATGAAATAATTATATTGTGAATTTGAATTGAAAATTAAAAAATAATAAATAAACAATAAATCTAATAAGAATCAAGGTAAGATTATATGATGCAAATGTGTAATTAAAATAAATAGAATTTTAACTTAAAAATACTTTTCTTTCTAGTGAATATCACAACCTTGGACGATGTCGCTGTATAATTCAATTTGTTTTAAAGCTAAGTATCCAAAGTGTCGGTACATAATTTAACTAAATTAATCTATATTTCTTTTTCATTTCAGGATCAATTTCGTTGTATCTGGATGTTTATGAACATGTTGGCTAAGCTGCTGTGGAGTGATCTCAGTTGAGGTTTTTTCAAAAACAATTTGGATTATTTTGATTAATATGTATGTATATCAGAAATAAATGAATAATTGATTAGTTGATTTGAATTTTCAGTGATAATGAACAGGATGATGCATTTAATTAATTATTTATACTCTAGCAATTCTAACTGTTAATTGGCACCTTTCTAACTTTTGCATGTTTTACCGTTTGAATTTTTAAGGCATGAGTATATGAGTACAAATGGGAAATTATTGGAATGATTTGTTGTGAGGAAGGAAGTTTTTAGTTAGCTGATATTCTGATATTTCATAATGTACTGTCGTCTTACTTTGGGATTTTGCAGCGACATTGCCGTGTGTTTCCATGCCGTTTGGACTAGTTCAAAACAAGTTTGTTACGAAAGAATGGTTCTGGTAATAATTTTGAAACTTTATTTTACTTTATCTAATTTTTAAGGTCAACTGATAAAAGTAGGAAGAAATTATTTTCGGGCTTATTTTATTTTATTTTTTTTATTTTTTTTATCCATTTTTTAATTGGGTGCAAAGCGGATTTATTAACGGTCCTAGCTCCTTGTAACTGTCAGAGCTTCTGCACCCAATGCGCGATCCTGCAAGTAAAGATTAATAGCTACCTTAAATTTATTCATTTTATATTCCTTCGGAAATTTGAAATGTATTAGCGAATTCCACTTTTTTGATGTTCGGTATATAAATTCGCGCTTGATTTCTTCAGCTCGAGGTTTCGGGAGCTTCACCGTAAACCTATGTGGATTGGTTGTTCCTCTTGTTACTCTTGTTGTTGTAACGAATGGTGGTATTTTCTCCGATAGTTCTGCAGAACATTTACCATGTAAGCATCTGTAGAAGACGCAGAGTTCTGCAACATCTCTGCGATGCTGTAAGCTGTTTATTCTTGAGTAAGTCTGGGATTCCGTATTATTCTGATAGCGCGGCGTTGAACCCTGTCCAATAAATGGAGAGTGGTACCAGACGCACCTCCCCAAACTTGACAGCAATACTCTATTTTATTTATTTATTTATTTATTGTACTTTAACAATAATTTAGTATTAAAAGGAAAAGCACAGATGGAAACAGAGTAAACGGAACAAAAGAACAAAAATAAAATGATGAAGCTGCTTCCATTAGGCAGAAAAACCTTTTAAATTTTTTCAAACAATTTCCATCTCATGCATACACATTCTATTTTGAGCAATAGCTCATTTACAATAAAATGTACAGCAAGAGGTGAAATAATATTAAAATTTAACAATAATAATAATAATAATATTAAAAATAAATTTAAAAAAAAACTACATATTGCCCATCAATCACGCCACTCCAAAAATGTTGACTTAAATAATTTGGCCGACCCTAAACTCTTAATTTCCAATGGAATTGAATTCCAAAGAGAAACTCCCCTAACGTAAAAGGATTTGTTTAGCGACCTACAACTATTTTTGGCCGGAATCAGGCGGAAGTTTGAGGAATGAGACCTGCTAAAAAGTAACTTCCTATAAAGATAGCAAGGCTCTATACATGGTCGGATGAAGGTTTTCGTTGTCGAGCATAAATCACATTTTATTCTTATAAGAATTATTATTCCAGTTTCCAAAGTAAGTCGGCATATACATTATATTAGTTTGGTTTTCGTAGTATTACAGGTCAGAATTGTAACGGGCATGGAATTAGTTGTAGTAAAATCATTCTGGATTCAAATATTTTAGTTAGGCAAATTACTATTTTAAATTACCAAAGTAAAAAAACGGCTTATGTGTATATTGATTTTGGTCTGATAGTTTCACAGTTTAAAACTGTGGTTGGCATGAAATAGCTGAAGTCGAAGCATGGAATGACTACAGTAAACATTTAATGTGCGATAACTCTATATTATTTTTTATTTAATTATTATTGATTTTATTGTTTTGTTTTATCACATTCTATTACATTTCATCACGAGGTGGAGTTACGTAGTCCTAGGAGATCATTATTAAAGTAGGTGGCCGATACTAACTGAATTTATTAAATGAGGTCGTCTCTGAACTACGGTACTATAAGTTTTGAATGGAATTTTTAATTTGAATAAATTTGATTCAGCTTCCAGAAATTTCAAGTATCCAATGATTATGTATAGTTGAAATTGTTCCTAGATTTGGATTTTTTTAATTTACATCACTTCAATGCGGACGTCATACCTTAGGAACTAATTAGCGTTTTATAATTTTAGTTTTGGTTACTGGTAACATTAACAATAATTCATTACAGGACAGCGCCCATTACAGATCAAATTCCTACAATTTTAGAGGCAGATTTAGCTGAAACTTTATATCTATGATAGTTTGAACTAAATTGTAATTATAAGTAGCGACAGGGACTAGTATGAAAGAAATCATGTGAATAAACAGCTGATTTCGGTGATATTTATTAGCTTTAAGTCAATTTTAAATTCATTATGATCATGATTTTCAGAAGGGCCCAGGAATCTGATCCAGCAAACTGATAAATGTATTTCAGAGTGCAGTTTTAATTTTAATTTTAATAAAACAAAGTAGATTAGAAATGTGTTGTTATTGTGCTACTAGGTTAGGTTTGGGTAGCGGTCCACCAGGACCAGGCATAGAAGTTAAGAGTTTTGCTCGAAGATTTATTAAAAAAAATGAATTTATTTTATCAATTTATGTTTTTACATTTCAAACTAAAACTAAACTAAAACTCAAAATAATATGTTAACATTTTATACATACAAAATTGCTTAATAAGTAAATTATAATATTCTCAAATAACTAGAACATGTTTGCGCGTGTTCTTAAATGTGTTTTCCTTTTAAGCTGATTTAGCGTCTTTAGGTGATGCGCGTGTTTGCAATTTATGCTGAGTTGCAATTCTAGTTGTGTTAACTCTTCCCCCCTACAAGATCCGCGTCCCGTGGGTCAAAACTTTAGGCTAATTGGTTGGACTCCGGATTGGTTGATGATGACTTCTTCTTGACATGGTTTTGGATTTGACCATTTGTTGCGTTTTGTTCTTAATAATAGGATGAGTATTATGATGAAAATTATGGATATTATACAGAAGTCTACAAAGGCTGCTTCCTTATGTTTTGTGAATAGTTTTTGTAGTTGATCTACATTATTTAGGTGCAGGTTGTGAAGGTATCCTGGGTCGACTTTTACTCCTTTATCTGTTATATTAGGTTGTAGTACTGTTGGTAGTACTTGCGATTTCCTAATATCTCTGCTGGTGAAGGTAGTATTGTTGATCTTAATTGTTTCATTGTCGTATTGTATTAGAAAGCTTCCTTCTAGGTGTTTATCCGTGTTGTTGTAAATTATGTCTCCTTTAAAGTTGCTCAGAAAAATCGTATTGTCGTTTAGCGTGTCGATTATCTGATTCTTGTTGAATTGGTAGTTACATTGGGCATCTAATCCCCTTATGAGCTGATTGATGCAGTGGTCTGCTTTTAATTCTTCCAAACTGTTTGTCTCGCAAAGTATGGTTTCGCGAAAGAGTTTGCATTGTCGAATGATCCCGTACATTTCGTCTTGGTTTACTAGAAGTTCGTTGTATTCCAGGTATATCTGTTTGTTGTTCTCAATCGTTGATCTTACCATGACGTGATTGTATTCCCGTTTACTTGTTTTTGGTATTGATATAACATATAGTATTGTTGATTCTTTAGCCAGCATCATAGGTTCTGCGTATTCTATTGCTTCTATATCGTTAGAATATGGAAGGGTTTCGATTTCTGCAACCAGGCGACTGATTTCTTCTTTATCCAATAAATTTGTATTGATTATTTTCCCTTTTGCTAATTGCGCAGCTCGGATGATTTCTTTTATCTCCTCTTTGATTATGGTTAATCGGTTGAATGGTATTTGTTGGATTTTTTCATCTGAGTTTTCGTGTAAATGATCAACAATTTTGTTGTATTCATTGAGAATCTGCTGTGCTGTGGTCATTAAGGCATTGTTGATCTTATATTGTTGATTATTGTTATCGATGATTTGATTTTGACTTTTGATTATTTGATCCCAGTCTGTGGCGTCTGGTGATCCTGCAATCCACTTCCATGCGGAGCCGATCCAGTTGATTGATCGGCGAGATCGTGATTTTTGACCTTTGAGTTCTGATATTAGCTGCTTTTTTTGGTTTATTTGGTGAATCAGTTGAGGTCGAAGGCTGCTTTCTGGGTCAATGTTGTCAAGTGAAGTTCTAATTCTGCTGATTATTTCTTCATAGTCGGTCAAGTTGATGACATGGATTAATTTGAAATTTCCATTGATGATTCGTCCATTGCCTTGTTTGAGAGTTACTATTGGTGTGGTATATTTGTAGATGGTAAGTGAGCTTGTCAAGCCCAATATCCAGAAACTGGAAAGAAGAAATTATTGCGTTAAATTTTTTATTTGAGTCTTGTGGACCCTTTTTCCGGAGGTGGTTGTGATTGTGACTCGATTATCTTTGGCCACAGTTTCTTCTTTAAATTTGGGTTTCTCTTTCCCTTGTATCTGCTTGATTGTAGTGTATACTATTTCCCCAGGTTTATATTTCTTTGGTTTATTTCTCTTTGCGTTTTCCCTAGAGATGTTTGTTTTTTGGTTTTTCCTGATTTTTTCTGCCACATCCTCGTTGATTTGATCCTTGAAGTTTACAAGATTTTGGTAATTGATTCTCTGCGTTCTCCCAAAAAATATGTCGCAAGGTTTGTGTTGGATAACGGAGTGTATTGAGTTGTTATAGCGATCTACTGCGACATTAACTAGTTCCTTTATGGTTAATTCCTTATATTCCATTTGAAGGCATCTTATTATCTCGATGATAGTTGAATGCACTCTTTCGATGGCTCCATTTACTTCACTTCGCTAGGGTGGTGTTAAGTATATCTCTATCCCCAAGGTTTTCAGGTAGTCTATTACGATTGCCGATTGGACTTACGAAACTCCCCTCATTATCCATTACTATCATAATAATCTGGGAATTGTGAAGTAATGCAATATTTTGATGATTTTGTCTCTGATGTGTAGAACAGATTTGTTGTTGATGTGGAAAAACTTTGTAAATTTAGAGAATTTATCCACGCATGAGATGAATTTTTCATTTTTTATCTCGATTATATCCATATGGAGTATTTCTGTTGGATATGTTGGAATTGGTGTCTCCTGGAGCTCGACTCGATTTGGGTGTCTGTCATATTTATTTGTATTACAGATGCTACAGGTTTTGGTATATTTTTTTATTAGGCTGGTCATTCGTGGAAAATAGTATCGTTCTAGGATTTGTTCCTTGTTCTCAGCGTGATTTCTGTGTGCTCGATTATGCTCCTCTGTTATAATTTTGAATTTATTTTCCTCATTGCTAACGTCTTGAACCACTCTTTGTGTTAGACGTAACTTCAATCCCGGGAACTGTTCTTTGAAAACGTCTTGTAACATTTGGATGTGTTCTTCGGGTATTTTTATTCCATTGATGATGGTTGGATGGAGATTATCCCTTAGGATTTTTGTTAGAGTGTCTTTATTTATTTCCGATAGGCTGATATAATTCCTATGATAAGTAGGATGTGGTTCTTCATGACAATCAATATCTTTACCTGTCTTGATTATCAGTTGGTTTCTGAAGACGTTTATAGGTGCTTCGCAGTACTGGATTAGATCTGTACTGTCTTCTTCAGCGCTGTGTATCGTGGAGGTTGATGATAGGGTGTTGACCTCTAGTTCTAATCTTGACAAGGCATCAGCTACTTTGTTAGTACATCCAGGTTTGTATATGAGTTCATAATTGTACTCTTCCAATCGGGCCTTCCATCTTTTTAATTTTGTGTTATTATTTTTTGTGCTTAGGGCAAATGTGAGAGGCTGATGGTCCGTGAGGATTTTAATTTTTTTCGCTCCATACAGGTAACTTCGTAAGTTATCTAATGCCCAAATGATGGCTAGCATCTCTTTCTCGTTGACCGCATAGTTTTCCTCAGTTTTATTTAACGATCTGGATATACATATATGTGATTGGTCTATCTTTTCCAATGTCACCCTGTGATAATACGGCACCAATTGCATAATCAGAGGCATCGGTAGTAAGTATAAAAGGTTTATCGAAGTCTGGAAAGATTAGTATTTCAATGGATGCTAACACATTGTAACGTGCTGTCCAACACAGGTTGGTAGCGCATTATCAGAATCCACCTGAGTCACTGTCTGCAGCTTTTTCCTGGCTATCGCGCAGTCTAGGGGTGGGGATTGACAGTGCCCATCAGGGGCTAGATTGCTGCTTACTATACATCACGAACTCGACATTATGTGGAACACACTACACACCCACGCGGCACACCATAATCACTCCCTGAAAGATGAAATTAAATTTACGCCATACTGTTTCTTATAACAATCACCATTTTTGAAATATATTTATTAACATTAATTAATTAGAATTTTTAATTTTACACCGTTGATCGTGCTTTTTAATTTCCTGGATTCGAATGCAATGCGAGGCTATTCCGAATCGCGATATAATTAATATTTCCTTGAATTACCGCTGTCACGTACGAAGAGCTCTGCGAACGCCAGCTGTTCCTGTAAATAAACAAACAAAACACACAAATATCCCCAGCACACCGTCACAGGGAATATCGAGGATAAAATTTACAACAATCGAATGTATCCAAGAAATAAAAATTTGCCGATCAAATGGTTAGCTAAATACAACAAGTAAATAAAAAAAAATTACACAAAATGGTGATTATACCTAATTACAATAAGCTGTTGGCAGCCACCCTTCCCCTTTTACCCGAACACAAGGTAATCCGTTGTCCGATGATACAGGTTTGCCAATTCCCGTTACTGAGATTTGGGTTAACTCAGGTTACAGTTGGAACACCGGTTGATTGTTCTATATATTCGTCCTTCTGTCACTCAATATAGGTGTAGGCGCGGTGACATACGTCCTCAGAGTAAATTGACCAATATTTCCGCGTGCGGTTATTATTCGGCGCGACTAGACAGTATCTCGCAAATAAAATGCTTGGCACACCGAATATCCGTTATTCCACAGGAGGCAACTTTTCAACTATTCCTCTCCGTATCACGTAATGTATATAAATATTTATATATATGTATATATAGATATATCCGCTGACTTGTATTTTACTTCCGTATTTTTATCGTGGCTTTTACTTTGGATTTTTAATTTCCAATTGACCTTTTTTTTATTTATTTATTTTTTTTTATTTTTTCTTGTGCGATGTGTTTCGCACGCCGGTTCAAATCGATCTCCCCCTTATTTTCTTTTTATTTCTGTCAAACTAAACTCTCCTATCGGATGCGAACGCCTATAACTTGTGTGGCCAATAGCCGAACTAGGTGACACTTGCTTTGGTTACAGCTGCACACCGACTTACGCACAATCTTTTAGCTACCGGTGTGCACGGACTTGCACATCCCCAGAGTCAAAGAAATTTCTTTATTTTTTCGATATTTAACGACTTACGATCCCCGGGTAACGATCCATTCGTTACAACATCTTTGATCTGACGGAATGCTTTGAGTTCCTTTCCTGTTAAGCTGATTTTCACTTTTTTTGATTGTGTTGCCTTAATTTGCGCATTTTCGCCTCTTGTGAGGTTGGTTAAAGGCTTGGCGATTTTCGCGAAGTCTCTAATAAAACGTCGATAATATGATGCGAGTCCAAGGAATGATTTTAACTCTTTTAAATTATCTGGGCTCTTTAGGTTCCGTATAGCCGCGACCTTCTTTAAATCTGGCCTGATTCCTTGGTTTGTTATGATGTATCCCAGGAATTCTGTTTCTGTTTTCATGAATTCCGTTTTGTCGAGGTTGACACGTAGGTTAGCTTTTTCAAGTTTCGAGAATATTCTTTTGACATTGATAAGATGTTCTTCTTCGGTTTTCCCTCCAAATATGATGATGTCGTCGATATAAACATAGCAGATGATTCCGATGAATTCTTTCAATACGTCGTCTATCATTCTTTGGAATATAGCTGGCGCATTTTTTAGTCCGAAAGGTAGTCTTAAAAATTCATATTTTCCATTCATAGTGGAAAAAGATGTTTTCGGAATATCCCTTTCTTTCATCCTGATTTGGTGAAATCCTGATGTAAGGTCGATGGTCGTAAAAAATTTTGATTTTCCAGATTTGCCAACGTGTTTGATATATCCGGTATTGGATATGTATCTGATACTGTGACCGCGTTTATTCTTTTGAAATCGATGACTATCCTATATTTTTTGATGCCAGATGCATCCAGCTTTTTTTCGACTACCCAAATTGGTGAATTGTATGGGCTTTTAGACGGCCTTATGATTCCATCCTTTAGAAATTGGTCTATTTGCTTCTCCACTTCTTGCCTCATACTGACTGGATAAGGATAGGATTTCGTGTAAATTGGTTCATCTGTTGTTGTTTTTATTTCTGCTTTTATGTTAGTATCAATTGTTTCAGTATCGTTGACTGGGTTAAATAGTGTTTTAAATTTTGCCACAATTTCTTGGAGTTTTTTTCTGGCTTCTGTAGATAAGTGACTATCCCGAATTTCAATGTTGTTTACTTGAACTGAGTGTTTTTCCTTGAGTGGAATTTTAATATTTGGGGTTATGGTCAAAATGTTATTTTTCCGGTCGATAATTGCTCCAAGTTTTTTTAGAGTGTCGTCCCCGATTATTCCGTCGAATGTTTTTAAACCAGGTAGTACAAAAAACTCTATTACTGTGTCGATTCCAATTCCAATGCATTTAAAAAATTGTCCGGATATTTTTTTACTGATCCTGATGTCACCTCCCGCTGATTTTATGTTAAACGAGACATTAGTGGGAATGGATCCTTCGGCTAGTTCATGTTTGATGAAGTTCTTGTTGGCTCCCGTGTCGATTAAAAATTTGAGGATGTTGTTCTTTGCTGTTTTGTACTCTAGGGATGGTATGCTAGAGAGGCTTTCTCCATAAAATTTACCTCTGAGTTTATTTCCTCAGGTTCGTCTTCTAATGTCTCGATATCAGTATTTTCGTTAACTAACTGATTATATTCCTCTTCCTCCTGTGTATCCAAATGATAAATTCTTTGTTGTCCTTGGGATTCGCCGTAGCTTGGATGTTCTACTTTCGGTGGATGGTTATTTTGATATGTTGGTCTGTTCATGTAATTTACGCGTTTGGTTTGAATTGACTGGTCAATTTCCATTGGTGTTGCAGGTTTCGGATAAATTGGCCTTGGTGGCATTTGTTGATTTAGATTTTGATTGTTGTACGATGTTTGGTTGTTATAATGTTGATTATTGTATACCATATTTTTCCGTTGCGGTGGTATTAAATTATGGATTTCTCGTGGATTTTGTGAATTTGTATATGAAGCTTGGTTGACCGAGTTATTAATTCGTGGATTTTGTGGGTTGATATACGAAAACTGGTTGATTGGAGCTGTTACTGAGTTAGTAATGTTCTTTTTCTGAATCGTTAAATTTCTGAAATTCATGTTTTGGATCTCAAGGCAGGACGCGTATGCCTCCGGAAGTGTAGTTGGTTTTTGGATGATTAACATTCGTGACAATTCTCCGTTTAACCCTCTGACAAAAACGTCCAAAGCTCGATTCCTGTAGTTTTCGACTAGAACGCTGATGGTTTCTGTCGAGTAATCCTCTGTTTTTATTTTATTTACTATCAATGAGAATTGATGATTCACATTGGCGTAGAATTCATCGATTGTCATATTTCTTTGTACAAAGTTATTTAATTGATGTTCTAATGTGCGAAGATCCCTTTTATCTGCGTAGTGGAGCGAAAGGCATTTTTTTATAGACGCCCACTCATCATCGAAGATATTATATGATATTAATGCCGCATCGGCGTTTCCTCTAATCTTCTGCCTTATGTGTTGCAATATTGCTCTATAGATTGGTTTAGTTCGTACGATATTATAGTCTCGTAGAATGATCTCGACATTATGTACCCAAGAGATATATTGAGTTGGATTTCCGTCGAACTGTTGCAGTTCCTTCACGCAGTCGGGTAGCTTACTTATGTCCTTAAGATCTTGTTCATTTTGTGGGGCTGCGAATATTGTTGCTGCAGCTGGATTTATAGGTTTCTCCAGTACCTCGAGTCTCCGCTCGATTTGTTTTGTGAACTCAATTTGAGCATTTAGGGCTCCGGTTATTTTTGTTAATGCAGCTTGGATTTGATCTAATTTTTGTTCAACTGGTGTCGTCATTATGATGTTTCACTTATTATTATATTTAAATTATTATTTTAAATTTTGTTTATATTATTACTGTTGGTTATTACGATCACTTTTTTATAATTAAACAATATGTTTAGTTACTTTTATTATTATTTGTTATTAAACTCACTTTTTACTATTAATTTAGTATTTTGTAATTTTTATTAATTAATACTTGTTATGAAAAAATACTTAGTTACTATTATTATTGTTATTATAATCACTTTTTATTATTATTTTTTTACTTTGTTATTAATTTTTACTTACATTAAAATTAAGAAGCTTTTCATGGCTTATTTGTGGATTAGTTTTGCCACAAAGATTTTTATAGTGCACAGCCGGTTATCGTACACTCGGAACCCGTACGTGTGTCTTCTAAATAACGGATATGCTGTATTTCTCCCGTTTGGCGATGTTGCGTTGATATTTGTAACCCGCCTACTAATGGTACAAACTTTATCACGGTTTATTTAGTTTCACTACTTCAGTGGAACGGCTTTAGCTATGTTCTTATGTGTATAGCCTTTAAATATTTTGGTATAAAAAAACGATTATGTTCTCGTGGGTATAACTTCTATTTTTAACCAAAACTTGTCGCTCTTTAGATTTAGATAATTTTCAGCAGGAGTTTACTGATCTAATGATCTTCACTAATTTTTTTCACTTTTTTGTTACTTGCACTTTTTATTATTTTATTAATATTTTAACGCCAGGTCCCTGTTTCGGCGCCAGTTAAGAGTTTTGCTCGAAGATTTATTAAAAAAAATGAATTTATTTTATCAATTTATGTTTTTACATTTCAAACTAAAATTAAACTAAAACTCAAAATATGTCAACATTTTATACATACAAAATTGCTTAATAAGTAAATTATAATATTCTCAAATAACTAGAACATGTTTGCGCGTGTTCTTACATGTGTTTTCCTTTTAAGCTGATTTAGCGTCTTTAGGTGATGCGCGTGTTTGCAATTTATGCTGAGTTGCATTTCTAGTTGTGTTAACTTAGACACAAAAAGGTCCGTAGCCATAAATAATTCATAATTGTGCTACTAACTATTGGCTATACTTAGATGTATGTAACTAGTCAATTTCTATCATTCTAACTTAACCTATCCAAATCCTCTTTATGTTGTATGTAACAGGGTAATCAATCAATCATATCTAGTAACAGAGTATAATAGTGCCTTATAATTTTAATTTGGTTACTGATAACTTTAATTATAATTCATTACAGGACAGCGCCCATTACAGATCAAGCTCATAAAATTTAGTGGCTGATCTTGCTGAAACTCCATATGAATTATAGCGTGAACTAAATTATAGTTATAAGTAGCGACAGGAACCAGGACGGAGGAAATCATGTGAATGATCAGTTGATTTCGATTATATTTATTCGCTTTAAGTTGATTTTAAATTAATCTATCAGTATTATATATTTATTAAGTATATATTTACTAATTACGATTATGATTTTCAGAAGGAATCTGATTCACCAAACTAATAAATATTTAAATCCATATTTGCATATGTTGTTTGCGTATTATTTCACTTTTAAATTCACGGTAATGAGAGGATTACCAAAAATACACAAACCTGAAGTACCAATAATACCTATAGTTAACTTTACTTCGGCTCCGTCTTACAAAATTGCCAAGTTTATTAATAATTGGATGAACAAAAACATTAAATTAGAAAATGACGATTCGTTGAAAAATAACCTAGAGCTAGTCAGTAAAATAGAAGGTATCAACATACCAAATAATAGAAAATTAGCATCGTTCGACGTCACGAACATGTACTCGAATATACCCGTAAGAGAAACATTGGAGATTACAAAGAATTTATTAACCAATCGAGATATAGGAACACACGTCGTAGACAGATGGTCTTCCGATGGGCAGTCCACTATCCGGCACATTGGCTAACATTTATTTAAATTATTTCGAAAATAAATTTATTATGAACAACAGAAATAAATTCTACAAAGATATCGTTTACTGGCACAGATACGTAGATGATATCCTGATCCTATTTACGGGTACAATCAGACAACTAAATCAATTTTTAAATTATTTAAACCAATTACACCAAAACATTAAATTTACATTAGAAATTGAAAATAATAAAAATTTAAATTTCTTGGATTTAAATATAACTAATTCTGATTATCAGCATAGATTCAAAATTTTTAGAAAACCAACACAAACCAGCCACACAATCCATGAGAAGTCAAACCATTCATACCAACACAAGGTTTCAGCATACAACCATATGATTCACAGGCTAAATAGCATCAGTATGTCAGAAATAGATTACAACGATGAGCTGAATACAATCAAATTCATCGCGAGTGAAAACGGTTACAAATCAGCAAAAATTGACTTGATGAATGAAATTTGTCGTAGCAAAATGGAATACAGACAGTCGACTATTTTGCTTTTTGATGAAGAAGTTCAACCGAAATATGTCAGCGTAGAGTATAATAAATATTCTAGTAAACATCTTCAAAAATTTTTTCAAAATTATGGGTACAAAATTGCTTATAAAACACAAAATTCTTTGGAACAAAAAATAAAACCTAAGAATGATTCAATTTTGGAAACCGGGGTTTATAAATTAAAATGTTCAGATTGCCCTTCATTTTATTTAGGACAAACTGGAAGATCATTTGGACAACGGTATAGGGAACATACAAGGGAAATTGGCAAAATTAGGACAGAATCAAATTTCGCTCAACACATAAATGATACTCAGCACAATTACCAGCACATCAACACAAATTTGGAAGTTTTCCATCGTTTGAGGAAAGGTGACTTATTGGATCGGATGGAGGAAGTAGCAATTTACAAAAATAAAAACAACCCGTTCATGCTAAACTCTAAAATCAATACAACAACTAACAAAATTTACGATTTTAATTTGAATTCATAAGTAAGCGGAGAAATTTTCCAAATTGAACAAAGAAAACCCTGAAATGTCAATTTTTTGGGTATAAAAGCGGGGAAAAATCGTTATATTATTCAATAAAGTTTAAGGAGCAGTCAACTGACGATGGTATAAGTATATACCGAAATCGATTTTGAAAAATCAAAATAAAAACTAAATAATTTCACTATAAGGAGCAAACTTATAAAATATAAAAATTAATAAATATAAAAGTAAAATTTGTGTTTTTAATTTTAAAAATCTAATAAATATTATTTCAGAGTGCAGTATTAATTTTAATTTTAAAAAAATATACAAATAGTTTAGAAATGTGTCGTCATTGTGTTACTAACTATTGGCTATACTTAGGTGTCTGTAACCGGGTAAATTTCTTTCATGCTAACTAAACCTATCCAAATCCTCTTTATGTTGTATGTAACAAGGTGTTCGGTGAGGCCCGGCCATTAATAACTCCGGGAGATCTTGCTTAAAGCTTGATCGAACACTTCAATCAATCAATGACAGACAAACTTTTATTATTTGTGTGGTTTATTACACACAGAAATGAGAACTTTTTCTTAAGTTTTTGATTTAGTGAATATAATTCGCTAGGTCAGTATGTTCTTGCCTCTTACATGTATACTACAAATCTCGCCTCTTAATTTTTTCTAATTAAAAAGTTGAAAAATGTTGTGAATGCCATTATTGTTAATATATTTTGTCTATAAAAAGCCGAAAGAATCTTATTGGTAACAAAACATTTCTAAATATTACTACTTAGGTTTCTGGAACCGGTTCGATTTCTATAACTTTTAACATATTATGTACTTTCCTACCCTTAGGGTTCGTTATTTGTAAAGGATGTACGGAGATCATGGTGCCACTCGTTTTAGGTTTGGTTGTAAATTCTGATCAAACAATCAATCAGTTTACTAGAAATTTTTATTTGTGACGCATAAAACAAACTGAAATAATCAGAATCTGAAGTAATCAGATTTAAGCCAAGAAGACAATGACATTATTATTCTACAGATTCGAGCCGCTACATAAGCTCTGGATTTTTCAAATTATGCTAAATAATTTGAAATTCAATAATATAAGAATTCCTAGAACAAGTTTAAATAAAAACCAATTTAAAATTAGATCGATTTGGAGATATCGTTTGCAGGCAAAAGACTTATTTAGGTACAGGCAAATGCTTTCGTTTAAATTTATGTAATATGTATAATGATTACAGTACGATCGTATTAATTTTATATTTATAAATCACAATTACATAATGTATGTATGTAAATACATGTGTATAGTATTCTTGTATGAAAATACTTACATTTTTAATCAGTGACTCAGTTAACTATATGCCTTTGTAGACGTAAATAGTATAAAAAAGGAAAGTTATTATGTTTTGAAATTTGAATTTTTAATAAGGTAAAAGGTTTATGTGTAATTGAGCGATTCTCATTAAAAAAAATGTTATCATTATTTCTACCTTCGTTTTTCTGTTTACTAATGGTAAATAGAGGACATATACATTTTTAGCTCTTAATTAAACATTTTTTGTATGAATATTATATTCATAGAGCTTTTAGCCGGGGGTACCCTTTAATTATGTTGCCTGCCTTTTTATTTACATTTCAATGTAATAAATTAATTATTTTGAAATGGTCATAATCATGAATTTTGTTTTTTGGTGCAGAATTTTTTATTTTTTTGTGTGCGCCGACAAAATGTATTTTTAATTTAACGTTTTAATTTTAATTAAAGGTTGAATCAAAATGGTAAATAATGATCTTTATTTAAGCGATTTGATAATATTCTATTAGGCATACGGTATTTATACAGCCCCGTAATCAACAAAATTACATATGCTAATTATTCAAGTTAATTGTCGCATTAAGGCTATCATAATCAAAATCATTTGTACAAGCTAAATTTGTATTGCAACGAAAGGACAGCTTGTCTGTTTCCAAAGTTAATTTCATCATTTTATAGCATAGGCCTTACATTTACGATTTTTTAGATTTATAAGCCGGCCATCGAACCATGAAGGATGAATACTTGGTGATTTATTGCAAATAGGCACATGAGTTTAAAGCCTTGCAGTAATATCTCATAAAATTAGTCGACATTTTCATTTACATCCCTTGCATTTAAAATCTTATCCCAATTCACTGCTTCCAAATAAACATGCAGACGAGTATGATTTGTCTTCTTACAGTTGTATTTGATTCGTTGCATGTGTTCAGATTGCAAATGGATTGAGTGATTCAGTTACTTTAAACGCATCTACTTCGTTGGTAAATACAAGATCTAAAACTTGCCCAGATTATTAGCAATGGAGTTAATTTGGTTTAAATTATAGCCAAGCATTGCATCAACGAACAAAGATTCTGCGTAAAGAATGCAGATGAATTTGCTGTATAATATTTACTGTTAAAATCAGGTGATGTACGCTGTGTAAATAAATATATATCGTTTTTTGATTTTAATTTTCACACAAATCTGCTCAATGACTGATGGGACTAATGTTACTGGAGCACTCACTAGTTTAGAATGCACGGTTATGATTGCACCACTGCCCGATTTCTTAGAGCTAGTTTCAAGTTTGCCATCACATCTATATATAAACAATATAATCATGCCCGAAATATTCAGAACTGTTAGTTCCCGGATTTAAGTTACTTTCAACATTAGTACTTGCTAAGTGGCTCCCTTTCATCACTGGCGAATGTAGCAAATCATCTTCAACGGGCGCGAAATATTTAAATGAACCCGTGTGTCTCGATAACGCAACGAGTGCATGTGGTACACATATATAACATTTGGTGAAGATAGTCATTGCGCCTCGTGAATCGTTAAAACTTTACTTGTTGGTGGTAAGGTAAGCTGGGCGAATAATAAATGCTTATCCGCCTTAGTGAAAGTTAGATAATACGTATTATCTAGAATTGGTAGTATGTAAAGCGATATTTGGTGGTAACTTGAAGAATTCCATTGACACATCTATACCGTTTTTAGTACTGATATTTGGATAAAATTCTTTAAGTGCTAACGAAACATCAATAGGACATCTGTATGTAACATTTAATTGCTCCGAATTCGTTATAAATTTATTCGCATCATAAAATTGCATATTAACATGATGAAATCTGTCAATATATGGAATTTGATTTTTATCCCCAAGATGTATTTTTGAACATTTACTGAGCATGACGATAAGTCCAATATAACCGGCACGTATCATCATAAATTCATTAATAAATACCGTATCATAATTTCGGATTCCATTAATTATATAGGAAGCAATCGTTTTATAGTTTAATACAGCCTGGAACACCTTAAACAGAAATAACTGTAGGCCGCTTGATGTTGCCCTTATTAAAAATTGTATATAAATGGTTGTACATTTGGAGATCCAGCAAAACTTCAGTGCCCGCCGAGCAGAAAACGTATCTTTGTGATGTCAGAGAGGAATTTGTGGACTCACAATATTTTACTAAATTTTCACCATCAAATCCAACCTGATGATTACTAGTAGGCTCCTCAAGGTACTTATTGTTCTGGTTATTATGAAGATGTGTGCCGATAGTAAAGATGAAGCTGCAAAGGGCATCAGATGAATTAGTTTTGTAAGTGGCTCTTTATGAGAATATCTAAATGTTTTATGAAACATGTTATTTCCAACAATGAGATATATCAGCATAAAATAACGGGGTTGCAACTGAAGAATCGTTCATAATGGAAGACTTTAAAAATTTGGAGGGCTTACCAGTAATCCATCGAGACGATAAAGCTCTTTCATAACGCGTTGAAATATATTGAACGGTATATGTAAAACCCATTTGATATTTGGGCAAGAGCAGTTTGTAACATAATCCAAGGCCAATTTCAACTTGTCTATACATAGCAATTACTATCAAGAGTGAGGATAAAGGATTTACTCTTACGTTGCTGCAAAAAGGTATTTCTTCAAAGTATAAAACACATAAATTAAATCTCTACAGTTTGTTTTATCTTATTGAGAAACAACAATAACAGGTTTCCCCTCAATTTCATAGACATTTGTAACTGCGTTGATAGATTTAGTGTAATAGCTGCATAGTTTCTTCCCCTTTTTAGCCAAATATTCCTTAAGAAGACATTTGTCTACTTTGGCTTGCATAACAACGCAAATCATGAGAGAAGAAGTTGGTAAATAATTCCCATTTATCTAAGAGGTGATTTGCGGTTCAGCATACTCAAATGGATGAGAAGAAATCCGCATGATCCATTTGTAAAATCCTTATTGTAGACAGTTTTGCAACCTTTTTTTGCCAGTAATTTGGATTTTAAAGATTTCATTTCAATCTCCAGTAATGGTATTAATGGTACTGCGAAAATTCAAACTCCTTGATGAATATACCAGGCGGCCAAAGTTTAGAATTTATTAAAGTAGCAAAAGCTTCGTCACAGCAACACTAAGGCGATATGAAACATAATCATACTGGCCACCATTTCTGACTTTAGAGGTACCATTCTAATTGCATTAACGGGTTTTAATTGGAATTTGCAATTGATGATGCCTTTAAATTGTTCATCAGTAACTGATGAACGAATTGTGCTTATAAAGATCCACGGTCTAGGTTTCACAATACATAATAAATTTTGATCATTTTCAGATGATATCGGGTGCTGAGAGGAGCGTGAATCATGACTGATAATATCAGCATCCTTAAAATAACTTGGTTTCTAATATCCTGGGTTTTTAATACCGTTAACTCGGCCTGCTGCTTAGTCGGAATTACGGATACTTGAGCTGGAGGAACAACGGGTTTTATTGCCAATTTACTAATTTGTGATCTAGTCATTACCCGTTCGAATGCGCTGTAACTGAAAATTATAAAAATTTCGTACGACACAAAAATTAAACATAAATCTTCGAATTTCTAATAGTATCTCATTAATTAATTAATTTGAAAGAATTCCGATGTTTCAACCATATGGTCAATTTAAACAATAATTTAAATGAACATTTATGATACCGAATGTTTTCGGTATCAAACCGGTTTGATTCAGTTTATCGAAAATAATTTAATTTATACAATAACAAAGTGAGTTGTACCCTAATAACAAGTTATAGGTAGCAATTTCGGAATTAAGACAGCCGCTTGAATCTCCAGCAGGAATTCAGATAATTCGTTATGAGTGAAACTGAAGAGCAAGAGATGTTCGATACAAAGAGGATTGTAAATTTATCAGATGTAGAAATTCCTCTGGACATTTTGAAATTTTTTAAGTTAGGTAATAATTTTAATTATCTTTTCAAAAAAAAATTTGGTTCTTATCTCAAATTTATAGCTGATGTAATCTCGAGCAGACGGCACATAATGTGATTCGAAATAGGTTGGTGAATGTTTTAACAAGTTTTAAGCCAAATACGTAATAATTTAGGAAAATAATTTTTAGGAATGGAAGAAATCCAACAAATTCGAGATGCTCACAAGGCAAAACTGAACTATGGAAACTGACAATGGTAAATTAATGGTACTTATGCCAATATAGATTTTAAAAATAAAATTAAAAATATATCTCTATTCCAACAAATTGCTTTAGATATGGTCTCGTTGTTCACGAAATTGACCCATCTTTGCTAATATTTTTGGTTAAACAATTTTGGAATAAAATTAAAACAAGTAGTAATACAAATTTGAAGTTAATTAGTTTTGTGGAAGCGGTTAAATTTGTGTTTGATTTGATTATACGTAATTTAGTTTTTGCGACAGGTGTTTTAGGCAAGTGTTTGGTTCACCGAAGGCTCGCCAGTTAGTCCGTCTTTGGCAAACCTATTGATTGAGCACGTGCAAACTGAAGTATTGGATGCATCTTCCGTCAGGATTACCTACTTTTATCGGTATGTTGATGCTATTATTGCGGCCATTCCAAATTCAGAAATTGATAATTTTTTGGACCAATAGTTTTACCCCGCGAATTAAGGTGCCTAGACTTTATAGACGTAATTATGATGTAACGTTAATAAGTAATACATAATGATGGTGGATGAAGTTTAACTCTATATTTGTATCACAAAAAAAAAATTGTCGGTTCGGTGCCTATAGCTTGGCTTTCATGATCTTTCAAAAATAACAAGGCAATAGTTAATGAGGCAAGAGTAGCCGGAAAAATTTTGAGATTAACAGATGTAACCGATATTTCAATTAAAAACGGTTATCCGAGAAGTATAGTTACAAAAGTTACTAGGGTTATTAGAAAGCAGGGTATCGTTAAACATACCAATTCGGGAAATATGTTGGAGAATACGAGCGAAAATCCAAATTTAGTCGTTGAAAATAATCGTAAATTGGTTATTCTTGTTCCTTATGTTAAAATTCTGATATATACAACTTGTTGATTAACTTGTTAATCTTCCCACACTCATTTTTTAAGGCTGCTTGATACTACGTTTTTGTTAAGCTGCATATATCGAAAAACGTAATATAGCATTTGATAGATAATAGTTCTACCTTTCAAACAAGTGGTAAATCGTTTTTGGTCGAGGGGGTAGTTTAGCCGCTAGGTAACTCCAAAGTTGAAAAAATGTAATTTTGATCATTTTTTGTACATAACGCTACCAATGGAATTTTCATTTCTAAATTTGATAGACTACATATCTCTAGTGGGAATACTGCTAACATATTTCTTATTTTTCCGTTAGATGGCTTAAAATTTACAATTCTAAAAAAGTATAAAAATCAAATCCTTGCGCTTGAATTCTAAAGGGGGAAATGCATTTTGGGTGCATTAAAATCAGTGCAATTTACCGTACTGACGGTACTGACTTTAGTAGACAATGAACTGATATTTTTATCATTTTATGATACAAAAATGAGAATATTGTTGAGTTTTTTCAAAATTCCAATAAATAGATTTTCAGTAGTTGTTCATAGTAAAGCAAGAAAATATTAGAATTTTTTTAAATTACTGGAAATGATGAGGTGTGCAACAGTGTTGCTATGCCCCTTACATTACTGGCCAGGTTTTTTTACTAAACCTAATGAGAAATTAATGACCCGGCACTTTTTTAGGTGATTCATCTAATGCCTAACTAGGATGATTCATCGAGTACCTCTATGACCTGCGTTATAAAGTTTATTTGTATACTAAAGTTTTAAAGAGTACCTATACGTGTTTTATGATCTAAGTTGCAAAGTTTATTAACCTGTTTACCCACAAAAAGTAAATAAATAAATTTGACTGTATGGATTTATTACTGTCAGTTTTATGTACTTGTCGTTGTCATATAAATAGTGGTACACATTTTACCACTCGTTAGGCACAATTTGAAAGTGTTATTGAAAGTGAAACTTTTTGTTGAGTGATGCGAGTTCCGAGTAATATTAAAGAGAAAATACAATATGGTCAATCCGCAGTGTTATAATTTTTTAACTTAAAAAACCACAAAAACCTGAAAAATAAATCTAGAGCTGTTAGTGTTAAGTTAGCCGAAAATGCTAAACATTTCGTAAACCGCAAAGCAGCTGAAAATTTTACGATTTGAAAGAAATGCAAATGTTAGCAAATCTACCGATTGATGTTGAAGAAATTATCGAAATTTTGTTACGGTACGTAGCACTTGGCGGTTAGTTTGCCGACTAATCTTACTCAGCGAGGTCGGAGTACAAAAAAAAATAATCAAATGCACAAAAATTTTCTTTCCTTTTTATAAAATTCAACAAATAAAGGTTTATTAATTCAAAACAAAATAATGATAATAACAATAATTAACAATAAAAACTTACAACTAATAAAAAAAAAAAAATAGATTTCTTCTATTTATCAAGTTTCCGTAGATGGTCCTTGCGGGTTCCGGCAATTTTGCGTGATGACTGGCTGGATTCTCCACTTTAGAATATTGTATATTGATATAGAACTACTTATGTAGCTGTAGAATTGCTTGGTATGTCAACTGTTTCGTTGTTCTTTAATTTTTTTATTTTTTGTGTTTTCGTAGAATACCTCGTACAAAGAGGTATAATTACAATTTTTCACAATAACTTTGAACAAAACTAAGAACCAATAAAGCGTGGTTCGTTTTTTATAATTATTTAAACAAACTTCTTTAAAAAAAAACTTTATTTTTCTTGTGGGGGCTTTTCACTTATTGAACGAAATCGAAAAGAATGCCTATTTGGTCGATTTGATCTCCTTTTTATACAAAAAAAAAATTGTATCTAATTAGCACCTTTTTTTTGTGCATTATGTTATGTAAATAGATTTCTTTTGTTTAATCTGCACGTGTGCAAACATAAAGGAATACATAAGCCAATGTTTTTGGTTCTGGTTTTTTTCCGTTGTCTATTCTTATTTACTATCAATGACCAAACCCCTTTGTTTGTTGTTTTTTTTTTTGTTTTTTGTCTGTTGTTTTGTTAATTTTTATTTTTTTATTTTTATTTTATATAGTGATCGGGAGATCCTCCTTATTTTAATTGTGTTTATATATTTGTTTATTTTTTTTATTTTCTAATTAATAACTATTTTAAATTATATAAACATAACTTATTTCTAATAATTGATTTTTCTAAAATATATACATAATTATAATAATAATAAGACCTCGATATGTGCATAATAATCTCGGTTATGAGTAGGGCTGCCAGACGTCCCGCTTTGGCGGGATTGTCCCGCTTGAAAAAATTAGTCCCGCCGTCCCGCTAGGTCGGATTATGTCCCGCTATAAACAAATTTTGCGAAAAGAATCTACAAATTGATTTTCGGCGTAACCATTACACCAGAGACAAGAAATCTTATTTTAAACGGAATAAATTCGGCACAATATTTTGCATTCAACAATGGTAATGTGAAAACCTTTTCTCTAGTTTTCACATATTTTGATAAGCTAGTTGGTGCTAAAATCGGACTCCTAGCTTTTTATGCTCTAGACAATGAGCTCTCAAAATCAGTAGCTGAATCTATTGTTTAAAAAATCGAATTCCTCCAGTAGCCTGCCTATGGAAAATTTTACAACTTTTTGTGCAGACAAACTGTGATGGTTGAGCTGCTTAAGTTTGTTAACGGAAAAATTCAGAGAATCTATAGAAATTAATTTAAAAATCTAATTCAATATTAATTAGTACCTATGTATATCATTTTTTGATATTGAAATGAAATTAATCAATATTTTGTAACACCAAATAATTTTTTTCATTGCCTTGTAATGTGATATTTTATAATTTTATCTTAGTTTAATATTTGAATTATCCTACAATGTTTTGTTGATTTAAGTGAAACATATTAAAGTAAAAGAATTATTAATTCAAATTTCATTAAATTTATATTTATTTTATTGTTAAAATAAATTCGTTTGAAACAAATTTTGTCGAATGACAATAACGTAAAAAATATTAGAAGTCAGATTCGGGCCAATTAGCCAGTTCACACCATGTATACAGCGCATCGCAACACTTCCCCGTTTCATACCTCTTTGCCTACAAACTTTGATGGAGGGGTAATTTTTGTGTTGTATCGTATCAACAAAAATTTTATGTGGTGAACCAAAACCAACACAAATGTCTTATACAAGCCATATTATTTCCGTGACGCACGCATATTATTAAATCAAAAACCTACTATTTTCTATAAGTGTTAGTGATATTTTATACTGTTTTTGATTCAAACTACAATTTAAAATCAAAGTATGTAAAGATTATACTGTATTATGACGCTAATACTTACAGAAATAGTAGGTTTTATTTTGTGTTTGTATGGCAATAATATGGCTTGTATAAGACATTTGTGTTGGTTTTGGGTGAACGAATTGCAACTCACCAACACAAACAAAAAAACCAATCAAAATAGTTAAAATTTTGTTCATCTAGTATGCTTATAATAAAATGTTACTTATACAAGGAAAAATAACAACAGTGGACGCAACATGGTGTGAACGCAAGGCTCTTGCAGTTTTGCTATGCGCTGTATACATGGTGTGAACAGGCTGAATAGCAGTTAATATTTAAATTAATTTTTTTATTTTATTTAGTTTAGTCTTGGTTTCGACCGCAAAGTTCGTTGTTATTTTAACAACGGGAAATTTTTTTATTTTTACGATTGTGTCGGTATTTCATTTGTATATGTATTTATAAGTTTTGAGGTTTAATACAATTACAATTGTAATTGCATTACAAATCCATTTACAAAAGAAACATCGATACAACCGCAAAAAAATAATATTTCCCGTTGTTAAAATAACAACGAACTTTGCGGTCGAAACCAAGACTAATAATTTGTCCCGCCAACTACTTTTGGAAATCTGGCAGCCCTAGTTATGAGAAACGCATTTCTTACACAGAAATGATCGTTTCATTATCCCGCCGCTCCCCGGAAATATTCTCCAACGAAGGAACAAGGTTCCTCAACAAAATGCAATTTGGTCAAAGAGTTAAAAAAAAACGAAAATGAATGAAAATAATACAAATAAAAAAAAATTCAATCTGAGTTAGGTATTTATTAAGCTAATTTAATTTCAAATCTTTACCATGATAGGTAATAAGTCGCGCTGTGTCTAAATCTTTAATAAGATACACGTTTGATCCTCGAATTTCAACTATTTCGGACTTTAGCCATTTTGGCAATAATTTGGACATAATATTTTTGGATGCTTGGGATAATGTAAAGTTTCGTCGCCAAACAATATCACCAACCTTAAAACTCTGAGCTTGTGCTCTTAAATTATATCGATTAGCAGTTTTAAAATGAGAATCTACTAATTTTTGTGAAACAAGTTTCCTAATTTTATTCAATTTTATTATTTGTTGTTCTAAGTTAATAGGTGGAAAATGTTTATGAAATTTATAATCTTGACCATCAATGATCATTTCCATGCCAAAGTTCAAGAAAAAAGGTGTACATTTTGTTACTTCATGAACAGCAGAGCGTATTGCAACACCAATTTGAGGAATATATTGGTCCCAGCTTTTATGGCTAGTTGTTTTAATAAAACAACGAATTGCGTTACCAATTACTTGGTTTACCCGTTCTACGGGATTTCCTTGTGGCGAGTACACGGCTGTCTTATAATGCTCAATATGATATTGATCTAATGCACCATTATCAGAGATAATACACGAGGTACTGAAAATATATTAAAAACGTGTTCTTCTAATGTTTTCCGTAATATTGGAAATTTTGCGTTTCGGACGGGAAAAATTAGGGGAAATTTGGAAAAATTATCGATGATTACCAAAAGGAATGTATTTCCGTTCTTAGATTTTGGAAACGGACCCATATAGTCAATACTAATTAATTCCCATGGTCGCTGAGATCGTCGGAATTTTCCCATTGGTGGAGTCAAATTAAAAGTGGGAGATTTGGCTGATTTGCAAATCTCACAATTTGCGATGTATTGTCGGATATCCGAACACATATTTGGCCAATAATATCGATCGGTAAGTCGATGTAATGTTTTGAAATTCCCAAAATGACCCATTCTAGGTTCATCGTGGAAACTTTTAATTAAATTAAATCGTTCATACTCGGGAACAACTATTTTCCAAGTAGATTCGTCGAAACCTAGTCGATCAGAACCCTCACATAATTTATAAAGTGATTGGTCAATGTATCGATAGTTTGAATGATTATCTAAATCCGACTTTACAGTTTGAACTAACTTGTCGTACCATGGATCTTTTTTTATTTCGGTGGTTTCAATAACCCGAGAAAGGGCATCGGGAATTACATTGTCTTTTCCTGGTCGATGGATCACTTCAAAGTTGTAGTGTTGGATTTTAAGTGCCCATATACCGACACGCCCAATACAATCACCTTGTCGAAGTAACCACTTTAATGCGGAACTGTCGGTGACGACAAAAAATTTGTTTCCTTCCAAATAATGTCTCCATTTTGTAATGGCCGTTAAAATACTTAAAGACTCTCTTTCGAGAATGGTATATCGCTTTTGAGCATCTGTTAATTTTTGCGATATATAGGCGATGGTAATATCGCCAGAAATTGATTTTTGTATTAATTGGGCACCCATACCTATATCTGAGGCATCAGTACACACATAGAATGGTTGACTGTAATCTGGGTTCCCCAGAATAGGGGCTTTGGTCATAGCTTCTTTAATGGTTTGGAAGGCTTCTTCAGTCTCCTTGGTCCAAATAATAGTCTTTGGTTTGCCTTTTAACAAATCTGTTATTGGAGCAACAATAGAGGAAAAGTCGGCTATAAAGCGTCGGTTCCATCCAGCAACTCCTAAAAACTGACGAACTTGCTTAACGGTTTTTGGTCGCGGATAACCACGAATAGCCGCAATTTTATCTGGTGAAATCTTTGTACCATGCTCATTAATAACAAACCCCAAATAAGAAAGTTCCGAAACACAAAACCTAGATTTAGTCTTGTTAATGGTTAGATTAGTTTCTCGAAGTTTTTCTGAAACCAATTTTAAGTAATGAATATGGGATTCAAAATCTTTTGTAGCAATGATGATATCATCCAAATAGGTCCAAACAAACGGAGCTAACTCCGGGCCAATTATATTATCTGCTAGTATTGCCATAGTCGCAGGAGCTCCGACTAATCCAAATGGCATACGTGCAAACATGTACAATGGTCGACCCATTAATGCAAATGCCGTTTTCGGCTGTGAATTTTCTTCTAGAGGGATTTGCCAATATGCATCAGCTAAATCAATAGAAGTGAGATATTTTGTACCTGTTAGATTACTTAAAATATTTTCCAAATGTGACATGGGATATGTGTCTTTAATGGTTGACGAGTTTAATTTACGAGCGTCTAAACACATCCGTATTTTCCCATTTGATTTGTAAGCGATTGTCATGGGCGAGCGCCATGGTGAAGCTGGACAAGCCCTAATTACTCCTAAATCCAGCATTCGTTTTAATTCAGCATCAGCTGCCTTAAGAACTGTAGGTGAAATTGGATAACAGCGCTGAGCTACCGGAATATTTTCACCCGTGTCAATTTTATGGTGAAGCACTTGTGTACAACCAAAATTTGTATCACTAGTGGTAGGAAAAGTTTTGATAATTTCTTCGATTTCTTCGTGTTGCGCATCTGTTAAGAAACTGGTAGTAGAAATAGGATTTTCAATATTGAAAAAATAGACGGAAGGGTGTAAATCGAATGTTTGCCAAAAATCCATCCCCAAAACTAATTCCTGAGTTACTTGCGGGATGACATAGGCTGTTATAATCCTATGTTTTTGATTAAATGTTATTGGGAGATGTACAATCTCGGTTACATTTATAGATTCCCCATTGGCTACCAACAACTTTGACTTTTCTGGCCGTGGAGATAGATTAGAGTCTTGCAGAAATGAATAACAATTTTTTCCTAATACGGTTGATGTAGCACCCGTGTCTAATAACCCCACCAGAGTTTTTCCGTTAATCTCGATACTTAAATATAAACGGTTGTCTCCTTCTTTTTGTGAAAACATAGTTAAAACCGATGGTTCGACACTTTCAGGTGTACCCATTGCTTTACTTGTAGGTTTGGGAATTGAATTTTTTTGTTGCCTTACAATCTCTGTTACTGATGATTTTGTTGGTTTGGACGGTACAACCTTATCTTTATTGACTAATTTCAAATGTGGGTGGCACGTTGGACGATCCGCATAAATAACATTTACTTGACCACATTTGTAACATAAATACCGTGCTCGTCTTGGCTGATTGCAATTATCAGTCCTATGCGAGTTTCCATAACAATTTACGCAACTAAAAAAATTAGTATTGTTATTGTTACCTTTATTTGGTTCCGAACCAAGATTTTTTTTAAAATCTCTAGAGTTTTGGGTTTCCGTTTTAATAAACCGATTATGATTACGTTCACCTTGACCATAATTATGGTTGTTTTTCGAATTAGGATCCGTATTTGAATGATTATTATGAAAAGTGTTTGAATGTGAAGTAACCTGGGCATTTTTGAATTCCCTATTTTTGTGATTAGGTGTTGAACTATGGTTCGAAGATCCAGCTTCGTCCATTAAATGAAGCTGTTCCATACGTTTATTAAAACCGGTGTAAGCATTAGCTTTACAAATGGCTTCCATTTTCTCAATGTCGCGGCATAAGAATGTAAGTTCTTCAATTGAAGAAATATTACTAAGATTGCGAAATCCTAATCCACGCAAATACGTAGGCCATAAATTTTTATAGCAATATTTTAATTTTTCGTAAGGTGATAAAGGCCGTTTTAATTGTTTAAACAATATTTCCATAGAAGCTCGATATGTTCCAAATGATTCTAATTTTAATTGTTTTCTATTTTTGATTTGCTCAATCAATTGATCGTCAATGTCTAAATTTTCATATTCCCATCTCATTGCTTGAGCCAAATCAAACCATTGAAAGAAACGATCGTTATATGCATCGTACCAAATTCGTGCGTCTCCACCTAGGAGAAGCCATATTGACCCAAATAATTCTCCATCTGAGATTCCCTGAGCCAATGCCATTTGTTCTACCCGTTTGATAAATTCATCCACATTTTCTTTGCCGGTAAATCTAATTTTCCATTCGGTTATAGGAATAGGGCGAAATCGTCTGGTAAAACGATTGTCCTGATAAGATTCACGGTTCGGATTAAAATGAACAAAATCTCTCTTTGGAGCACAATTGTTCGTGTGGTAGTAATTTGTATTTGGATTTTCTTGATAAAAATTTCTAGTTGGATACTGATTTTTATCTTGATAATAATTTGTATTTGGATTTTCTTGATACAACTTTGGGTTACCCTCGAAAAATCGAGAAGAATTACGTTGAGTACCATTATTATTATTTCCCATTTCAGGTGGTTGAGATTTATATGCAGATTCATAATGGTCTCTCCCCGGATTTGGAAACTGAACTTGAGGTTCATTTTGAAATTGGGTTTGTGGTTGATATACAAATTGAGGTTGATTTACCACGTTCCTCGGTTCCATCGAAGAAACCTCTGGAATTTTTGAATTTGTATTATATCCATCACTGTGTACAGACTGTGGTGGATTATTTGAACCACTGTGATGAGACCGAGTTGGTGAACGATCACATTGATTTATCGACTGATTCGATAAATGAATCAAATTTGTGTTCAAATTTGATTGCGACCCTTGATGGATATTTGTTTGCGACGTTTGACTACGATTGATATTTGTTTGCGAGGCATATATATTAGAGTGGTCCTCGCTAGTCCCATCTCTCAAAATATTATACCTAACATTACGTAACCTACGCAAAATACGACTTAAATCCACTCTTTGTGCGGCACTAATATTTATTCTACATATTCTGCCCTCTAAATGTTTTAATACTGGGATATAATTTTTAGAATTTTGACGTTCGATTTCGTCTAATCTACCTAACACTATTTCACTGATATTCTCGAAATCTTCATTAGTTTCGTCCATAGGAACGAGGCTAGTGTCAGTTTCTTCTGCATCTAATAAATAACCCAATATATTAGCGGGACTCTCGCTAATTGTATTAGGGTCAATATTTCGGAGGCCTAGCTCATATTGAATTTCTTCGGGTGTAAAAACCTTGAGATTCATTATTTTTTTATTATTTAATGTTCAAAACTGATTTTAAAAATTTATTATGTTGAGCGCCACTGACTTTATTATCAAAAGTCAGAAAGTAAAACACCGTGTAAAATTAATCTCGGGATTCGAAAGATACAACCAATGATTATTATATACACAAATCGATTTGAAAATCAATACAATGAGTTAACAGTAATATAATATAATAAATGTTATTTAATTATTAAAAAAAAATATTAATTTATGAAATATAATGAAAATTTGTAATTTAATAATTTTATGAAATTAAATATTTTATGAAAAATATTATTTATGTAAAAATAAAAACATTAATTCAAGAAATATTATTATTATAGAAACTTTAAATTTTAATTAATTTACGTTACTTTAGAAAATTAATTTATTTTAATTGAACAAAAAGAATTAAAAATCTGTGCATTTTATACTATAATTGTTAAGGCCCCTAACGTTGGGCGCCAATTTATGTTACGGTACGTAGCACTTGGCGGTTAGTTTGCCGGCTAATCTTACTCAGCGAGGTCGGAGTACAAAAAACAATAATCAAATGCACAAAAATTTTCTTTCCTTTTTATAAAATTCAACAAATAAAGTTTTATTAATTCAAAACAAAATAATGGTAATAACAATAATTAACAATAAAAACTTACAACTAATAAAAAAAAATAAATAGATTTCTTCTATTTATCAAGTTTCCGTAGATGGTCCTTGCGGGTTCCGGCAATTTTGCGTGATGACTGGCTGGATTCTCCACTTTAGAATATTGTATATTGATATAGAACTACTTATGTAGCTGTAGAATTGCTTGGTATGTCAACTGTTTCGTTGTTCTTTAATTTTTTTATTTTTTGTGTTTTTGTAGAATACCTCGTACAAAGAGGTATAATTACAATTTTTCACAATAACTTTGAACAAAACTAAGAACCAATAAAGCGTGGTTCGTTTTTTATAATTATTTAAACAAACTTTTTTAAAAAAAACTTTATTTTTCTTGTGAGGGCTTTTCACTTATTGAACGAAATCGAAAAGAATGCCTATTTGGTCGATTTGATCTCCTTTTTATACAAAAAAAAAATTGTATCTAATTAGCACCTTTTTTTTGTGCATTATGTTATGTAAATAGATTTCTTTTGTTTAATCTGCACGTGTGCAAACATAAAGGAATACATAAGCCAATGTTTATGGTTCTGGTTTTTTTCCGTTGTCTATTCTTATTTACTATCAATGACCAAACCCCTTTGTTTGTTGTTTTTTTTTTGTTTTTTGTCTGTTGTTTTGTTAATTTTTATTTTTTTATTTTTATTTTATATAGTGATCGGGAGATCCTCCTTATTTTAATTGTGTTTATATATTTGTTTATTTTTTTTTTCTTCTAATTAATAACTATTTTAAATTATATAAACATAACTTATTTCTAATAATTGATTTTTCTAAAATATATACATAATTATAATAATAATAAGACCTCGATATGTGCATAATAATCTCGGTTATGAGAAACGCATTTCTTACACAGAAATGATCGTTTCAATTTTATCAGACTCCTCAAAGTTTTGTTTAGCAGCATTACGTTAACACGGTTACATTGCTAGACAATAATCAAACTATCTACATATTATAGTAAAAAGTAATCTTTAAGATGGGGAATATGTTGTAGTTTTGTATTTTTCGGAGAACTATAAGTTTGTCATACAAAATGAAATACAAGCAGCACACTACTATACACAACACTACTATACACTACATTATTTCCAAACGTCGCTTACTACAAATCAGCACTAGATAAACCAAATATAATTTCTTATGCCATAATAATATTTATTTTGCTGTAAATGGTTTTCAAAAGAAATTTATTGAATTTCTAGAAAGCAAAAATCCTGTAAATGCAGCTCCAAAAAAAATTAATTATTTTTCGAGTGGTGCTGTATCACAGTTCAAGAATAAAGAAAATTTTGCCACCATCAATCATAATGAAATGGACTTTAAAGTGGACTGTTAATAGAACTTCTTCGCTATGGAAAGGGGGCCATCAGATGGAGTTGGCGGTACCATTAACAGATTAGCTAGCGCAGCTTCTTTGAGAAGCGTAAATGAGAGTCTTTTTAATAATTCTAAAGAGTTTTTTGGTTGGTGTAAAGAAAAAAGTGGTATAACATCCATTCATTTCGATTATGTAACCAAAACGGAGTATGCAAAAACTTAAAAACACTTAAATAAAAGATTTTCCAAGCTTAAAGCAGTAGATAATACTCGAACATCAAGTAATGCTAGCCTTGGATAAACAATTTATTAAAACTAAAATGTTTTCAAATTCTGATATTGTACAATAAATAAATGTTCTTTATACTAAAAATAAAAACAATTGTTTTAAAATTTACTCCTTTTACTTCTAATCATTTAAAATAATGATAGTGCAACTATAGCTGACTTATTTCCAAATTTGTACTCGAAACATAAGTTTATTGTATACTAACATAAAACTGAAAACTGCATTAATCGTCTTATCAACTAATAATTGTTGAGTATCAAAAAATTGGCAAACTAAATTTATTTGAACTTTGATTAGCAATTTAGGAGTCAAACTATTGCTTTTAAATAATAGTTGTTTATTAAAATCTTAACTATAAATAGCATTACTGTGATATTTTCTCTCTTTTGTATATCAAAAAATAATGGGTTATTCTAAATTTCAAACTACCTAGTGGCCTAAATATGAATTAAACATTTAAGCTGCTATACTAGCAAGAGACTTCAGATCATTATCTAATAAAGAAAGGCAGCAATTTTTCGTCTTAGCTTCCACAAACGTAAAAATAAATTTATTATAATTTTTAAGCCATCTAACGGAAGATTAAGAGCTAGGTTTGCAGTGTTCCTACTAGAGATATGTAGTCTATCAAATTCAGAACAGAAAATTCCACTGGTAGCGTTATCTACCTACTCATTTAACACAAATTGTAATGTACAAAAAATGATCAAAATTACACGGAAAAAAATAAACTTGTCCTCGGCTAAGAAAATGGACTTTTAATTCAAGAAAATGTACTTTTTCTTGATTTAAAAGCTAATTTTCTTATTTCTTTCGAGTTTTCCTTCATTTCAAGAAACACAATTCTTACATGAAGAAAAACTCGATAGAACTAAGAAAATTAGCTTTTAAATCAAGAAAAAGTACATTTTCTTGAAATAAAAGTCCGTTTTCTTAGCTGAGGACCAGTTTATTTTTTTCCGTGTACATTTTTTCAACTTTGGAGTTACCTAGCGGCTAAACTACTCCTCGCCCAAAAACGATTTACCACTTGTTTGAAAGGTTGAACTATTATCTATCAAATACTATATTACGTTTTTCGATACTTTGATGGCTGTGCCCTCTAGCGGCAAAAATATAAACACAGATTTATCTACTCATAACTCCTTAGGTAACGGTACTTTTCAAAAATAAATTATGATAGAACTTAGGATAAATTAATACCGTTTCAAAATGGTACCGCTTTTGAAAATACTCCTTTTAGAACCGAAGATACAACCATTTATGTAGAAGTCAACAATTAGAATGAAAACTGTCAAAATTACAAAATAAAATAACGGGCCAACCAAAGGTAAAAAAAAAAGGAAATGAAACGGTCTTCTTATTTTCAATAAGGAACACGATTACAACAAAAAAATTGAAATCGGATAGGTCAAGGTTGAAATTTTCAAAATATTTAGTGAAATACCGTGAAATGATACAAGTAGGTATATGTAAAAAGGGCAATCAACAGTAAGATCACCGCATGATTTGCTTACGAAAACCACAAAGACGATCAAAAATTAAGTTGTATTTCTCAAGATAGTTTGTCGAGTTAAAGTTTATTATTGTCTATATAACTTTAGAAAAAATTGACTCTAAAGCTTTGATTTTATTCCCTTTTTTGGTAGTGGATGATTATTTAAAATGTTCCTTCCAGAGATAGGAATAAAAATAGCTTGCTAAGTGATTTTGCTATGGAAGTAAGGCAGTTCTTGAGAGCAACCATCCTCATTTATTAACGTTATTTCTTTGCAGATAAGAATTCGATGCAAATTGGGACGCTAAGAGCCGATTGTATGAACGCCGCTAAATGAAAAAAAATCCGAGAGTAATGATTAATCACTACTCAAGTATTTTCCTTTTCGTCGATTGTATGAACGTTGCTAAATAAAAATTTAGCCTCTCTTTTATTGCAGTTTTATAGCAGTTTTTTGTATTACTGGCAATACTTTTTCTATGACGTTTACTTTGTTGATGTTTATTAATTTTTTTTTTTTTTGTTTATTTAGGGGAAAATAAATTTTTTCCGAATTTGACATTTTTTTCCTTGTTGAGTCCATTTTTAATAATTACGTTATTTTATTAGAATGTCTCGTTTCTATGTACACCACATTTGAAATGTCAAAAAAACAAAAACAAATTTTTTTAGTCTCTGATTCAGTCACCAAAAAGAGAGAATAAAACGGATGGTAAAAAAAAAATCATCGATTAATTTTCTGATTTAGCATCGTTCCTACAATGCAAACTACGCTAAATCAGAGGATTAGTCATTTATCATCGTTCATACAATCGGGCCTAAATAATTAGCTATCTTAAGACCAATTGAATAAAGATTATTATTGCTGTTTAAAGGGAGTATCAAAGACCTATAGATTTACGGAGAAAATTGTTTTGAACCTGACCAACAAATGTTCTCCAAAAGCAATAATAATTTTCAGCTGAATTCTTTACGTCAGCTACAATTATTGGGTACTACTTTTATATAAAAAAAAATCATTAAAAATAATTAAGTACAATACAACTCAATTTAGTACAATATCATTTCAAATTTCAGTACAATTCAAAAAATCCATTTTACATCACTGGATGCATTGAGCGTTACAGAGTGACGTGAGAGAGTGACCTGTACCCAGATGCCGGTTCTATGACAAATGAAAATGAGAAATATTACAAAATATTTTTTCGACCAGTCATTTCCCATTCTCACAAAAATCCCGATTCCGATTAAACCAATGGGTTTTGATTTGCTATAAATTGAAAGCTTGATTTATTTTAGTAAATTAGTAAATTTTTTAAATAAACAATTAGTTTTTGAATATGCTGAACAAATAGGTTAACAGTTAATTTATTATTAATTAAATTTATTATCGTTTAACCTGTAATTTACGAGATGTACATAAGTGATCCGTTTGAAGTAAATCTTCTTTCAAATAAGATATTAAATAATTTTGATGCTCTTTGCTTGCTTTTTTTTTTGTTTATGAGATCGCCATCTAATAAAAGCAATATTATGTTACGATCAAATATTATAGATAAATATAATTTATTGCTAAAAATTACTTACTATTAATTAAGTTTTGAAAATATTTTGATTATAATAATTTATAAAACACGTGTCGGTTAGATTCAAAAACGATATCTATTCCTCTTTTAACAAAAATGAGTTATTTATTAATTTCGTTTCCTTGTTTTAAATGCAGTGTATCGTATAAACAAAAGTTCAATAAATGTACTGTATTCCTTATAAAAATGATGAAAATAAGCGAGTTAACCTTCAAAAGCGATCTGTTCCTTCGGAGCTTATCAAAATGGGTAAATTCCAAAATTTAATTTTCAAAACTGCTCAAAATTATTTTCAAAATAATATAAGCTTAAGTAATCAACAGACATTATTTTAAACGTTACATTACCTCAATGAAAACGTCTGAACAATGTAGTGAACAAACAAATTTATGGGTTTCAAAGTAAATTTAAAATTAAATGTTTCTTTCGTTAATCAAAAAATGTCAAAAAAAAATTATGATTTTTTTGTCGTTTGTCATGAGTTTTGAATTCAAAAATATCCGAGGCTCATGTTGAGGTTTATAGTAACAAAAAATATTTACAGGTTGGGCTGTTAACCTAATGCCAACATCCTGTAGAAGGACCACAGCCTTCACACTTTAGCCTACTCTTTTAACAGAGTAGTTTCTAGTGGCCGCCAAGAAGAGGCAGTGTGAGCACTTGCTGAAGTTGTATGCAGTTTCGGCATATGAAGCGAGTCTTGCGTTTATCCCCCTGCTACACAGCAGCCTGACCTTCGGGGCGACTATATCAGAAATCTTGGAAAATAAACTACTTCCTGACTCCGTTGAAGAACAATGGGACATTATCAAAACGGCGGTAACCGATGCCCAAAGTCCACCAAAGGCCAAAATCCATCAATGCCTAAAAATCTCTGGTTTGATGATGATTGTATTGGTGCCATTTGGGAGAAAGATTGCGTACGACAACGAAATCTATCGCAAGGAACAAGGCAATCCTATAACGCCTACACGACTGCGAGGAGAATTGCTAATCGGCTATATGTAGACGGAAGAAACGGGAATGGCATGAACAACAGGCACGCAACATCCAAAATTCTACGTAGCAGCACTATTCGCAACAAATCCGGTGAGTTGGGAAATGGACACTAAAACCGTCCTCGAAGTGTGGCGAAATTACTTCTCCTCACTTTTAAATAAACAGGCACCACCTTCCGAGCAACAACCCCTCTTGCTTCAACGCGATATTAACGTCGAGATGACACCACTACCTCCTCCATCATCCAAACAACGTGATATCGCAGATGCAAAATTACAAGACACCTGGTGAGGATGGTATCTGCAACGAAATGCTCAAATATGGCGGTGTTTATCTGTTCTGCCGCATATTTGAGCTAATATCAACAATTTGGTCTAGAGAAGAAATCACAACAGAGTAGAAGGTGGCTCTTTTATGTCCACTTCGTAAAAAGGGAGATTGATTGAACTGCAACAACGATTGCGGTATTGCTTTGCTGAACACAGGCTACACGGTTTTGACCAACGTAGTCGCAGCAAAGTTATCAACTTATAGCGAGAGGATCTTGGGTGATTATCAATGTGGTTTTCAACCAAATAGATCAACGACCGATCAAGCTTTTACGCTGAGGATTGTGCTGGAGAAATGCTATGAAAAGGACATCCCTGTACACAGTCTATTCATAGGCTCTCAACAGGCATTAAGAGGAATACGTTATGAAACGTATTGCCCTAACATTGGAGTATGTCATTCGTCAGCTCAATATGGAGCAGCGTAGCTGCCTGTATTATAAATCAACCCAGCTATTAGCATACGCTGACGATATTTGCATTCTGGGTCGTAACATTATATCTCTAAAAGAGGTCCTCTTCCGATTGGAATTAATAGCGCAACAAATAGGCCTTCAGATCAATGAAGCGAAGACCAAATACATGGTGACCGCGAGAATGCAGACTCGTGGGGAGTTCATTTCAGGAGATACTCAATATGAAAAGATGAATGAGTTCAAATACCTAGGATCACTGATCTCTGAGCAAAACTCCGTTTCTGTGGACAAATTTGACAGTCATATGACAAATTTCCCATCAAACCGGAATCCTGGTGCTGGGCCTTTATTAAAATAAATTAGTGTAAAACACAGAAACCAATCGGAAAGTAACAGGGCCACTTAGGCCAGAGAAGTAGCCTCCTATAAAATTGAGATAAACAACGAAAGTTAAAATTCAAATATTCTTCTAAATGTTTTAGTAATAAATAAATAATGTTGTCTTGATCGCTAATTAATTAACATAGTAAGTTTATGTTGAAATGTGCTCCTGTCACAAAGAAATTTTGTAAATAAATACAGAAAACATTCATGTGAATCGTATTAAAAATGTTAATTAAATAAACATATAACATTTTCTAGATAATAGGTTTTCCATTATTAAAGGAAAGAAAAACATCTCTCAATACACCCACACACACACATCCACAAAGAGACAAAACAAAAAGCACACAAGACGAAACAAAACATTTTTTCTTTTTAATTTTATATGTTTTTAACTCGCATCTGTACTTGTGCTCTTTTAACTAAGAAAGTAGCAGCAGCAGCATCAGAGAAAATACAAAAAAAAAAAACACAAAAAAGAAAGTAAAGTTAACTAAAAGGACATTTATTTCGACGCTGATCTTTTTGTTTTTATTTTTTTATGTATTAAAGTTTTTTTTTTGTATTAGATTAAATTAGATTAGAATTTTACTTCTTATGTGTGTTCTTATTTTTGTATCCACATATAACATTTTTTTTATACTTTTCTTAAAATTTTCTTCTTAGCGTCTTCTGCTTTTACTTCTTAGCTGTATTTTATATATTTCTGATTCTCAGAAGGAAAACAAAATGAAAAAAAAAAAAACTTTTACCGATGTTTGTTGGTGTAGTATGGCTCTGATGTATGTATATATCGTTTTAAGCTTATATATGAGAGTAAAGTGGAAGCTTTTCCATTTGTTTCTTAAATTCTTGTTTCTTTACCTTCATATTTTTTGTTATTCTTTAAAAGCATATTTACGTATTTTTTCTTATATTTTGCAGCTATTCGTCATTTTTGAAAAATATTAGGCGATAGACAAAAAAAAATGTATTTTTTCAGTACTAAAAGCAGCTTATAACCTCGTATCAGGGCCATATATTAACGGGCCTGATTGTACAAAAATCGAAGCTTTCGATATGGGTACTCATTTGTCTATTTTATATGGAAAATGCATATTTTGAGTGATAAAATCATGATATTAACAGCCCGATTCCCTTAGTCGTATCACTTGTTACGCCAAATAACAGCCAAGTTATCATATTCTTTTTATAAACTCTGTATGGCTACTATGAAAAACATCATATTGCACTGACTTTTTACGATTGAAGTCATTACAAATGACTTTTTCTCAAATCGGATAAAATACGTCAGTTTTCTGGTTTGTTATCTGTCAGCAAAATGAAGTATTCCACGACACTACATCGTTGCTAGGCAACTTACTAAAAACAGTACTGGAAAGTATTCCTTGCCTAGGCAGAGAATACTTTCTAGTACTGATTATCATCTGTTTTTAAGAAATACATGATATAATGTATAATCGCACGCGATTGTTATAATTCTAAGGTAACTTTGATAGTGAAATCTATTGAAAATATAAATTGGAAAATTTTGCGTATTTTAAAGAATATAATGAATAAAATGGATAATCTGATATACTGCCGATTAGAGAAAAAATCGTATGTGCAACTCGTGGAAAAACTATAATTCCCGGACTCTTATGGTTGCTGGAACTCGGCTGACGCCTCGTCCCAGCAACTTCTATACTCGTCCGGGAATATATCGTTTTTCCTACACGTTACACAATATACTATTCCTTGTCATGATATATTTTCAAGTGATGAATAGCTCTGCTAGTAGTCACTTGAAATTACTATTGTCGTAAAAAGTCAAGGCAATATGATGTTTTTCATAGCAGCCATAGAGAGTTTATAAAAAGAATATGATAACTTGGCTGTTAGTTGGCGTAACAAGTGATACGACTAAGGGAATCAGGCTGTAAATATGAGTAATTTTAATGTTTGATGAATTTAAAAAATTACTTGTATTTTAAACCATTTGTCATTTTAATTTCGAAGAATGAATCAACCTCGAAATTAATAAAATAATTAAATAAACATGGTACCTTTATCATATTTTATAGAAAAAGTTTCATTATAATTGTGCTGCCAGATGCATAAATGTAAAAAAAAAAAAAATTAAAACAGCAACCCCTGAAAAAAATGCTGAATATTCGTCAGCTATAATAAAATGTCAAATTTTTGTTTTCGTTTGTTGTTGTGTTTAGAGTTTTTAATTATTTTTTTTTTTATATCGAATACTCGTATCCATGTATTGCTCATGAGCAATTAAATTTAAAAAAAAACACAAACTTTATTGGAAATAATAATATGTACATAAATATTTTATTGTACAATATAAAAGAAAAATTAATTTAAAAATCTTTTTTGATTGATTGATTGATACGGATGTACGACCAAGCCTCAGCAAGATTCCCGGATACGCCGGATCCACCGTACACCCTTTACATAAAACAAAACCGAGGGATAGGAAAGGAATGTTAGTATTAGAGACTCGACCCGGTTTCAGCCACCTATGCAGTCGATAGTTAGTAAACTTGTTAGTAATAAATATATTAAATTAGTTAGCACAGGACATCACAATTTCTAAACTACTAGTTTTAGCTTCTTGTTGATCTTGTGGAGATGTGTCAAAATATGACCTCATTCTGAAAGTCAGGGTTAAATTAAATATTTAATAAACATGATTAATTCTGGAACTGTGTAATATTCTGAAATAAATTACGTTATTTTCAGCAAACAAGGGTGAAACCCCATTAACTATTTAAAATTTGCTTTAAATTAATTATTTATCGCTAACTACTATTGTAAAATAAACTAAAAATTATTTGAACTCTGAAACCTTAATTTTTAAGTTGCTGAATCAGATTATTTTAATAGATATAATTAGTATCCGCTGCCTGACATTTGAATGCCTAAAGTTTCTGGTAATCTGCTCTGGGTTTCTCCACAAATTCCTGAAAGTCAAGATCGAAATTAGTTAATTATCACTAACTACTACTTATTAAAAATAAACTAGAAATTATTACATCTCTGAAATACTCGTGGTCTAGTTGTTAAAATTGTTATAGCATAAGTTAATAATTAAATTCATCATCATGATCATGGTCAATTATATCCCTGAAAATTTAAATATAAATAAAATTAATCAGTTATTTGCTATTTCTATGTAGGTGATTATCATTAAGTCAAACTACATTCAAAACCTATAGAAAGCAGCTCCAATATAACCTAGTATAGTAAATCCGAACAGTATCATTCACCCACTCAAAAGCTCCCCGCTACATCAGACTCCATCATTAAGTCAAACTACATTCAAAACCTATAGAAAGCAGCTCCAATAAAACCTAGTATAGTAAATCCGAACAGTATCATTCACCCACTCAAAAGCTCCCCGCTACATCAGACTCCATTTCAACTCAAAAATACAGTCGCTACTCTTCCACCAAAACTACAGAACTACAGAAGTTCACCCCGTGATAAAAGTGTAACAAAAATGTGATAAAACGAAATAAAACAAAACAACTTAGATAAGGATAAAGATGACACAAGCCATACTTTTGCTGCAGTCATTTTATGACTTAACCACAACTACTTCCATATACTTCATCATCAAAACTCTAAACCATCATGCTGCAAAAACCAAAACATTATGTCTGTATGTATAAGCCGACTTACTTTGGTAACTGGAGCATCACTTGTTATAAAAATACAAATGCAACTTACGGTCAAAATTCAAAACGAAATTAATTTATTTTATTTCATCAGTTGACATTAAATTAATTAAAACAAATTAAAACAAATAAAATACAAATAAAATTTCAAAATTATTGCCCGCACAACTATCTACCAACAAAACTTGGTTTGAAACCCTTCCAAAGGGCATGAAATACATGGCATTATTGTTATTGTTGCAAAAAGCCCCAAAGTAAGTTTTCCCCTATCTGATAATTTCCTTCATCACAACAAATCCTTCCAATCCATTCCCATTTGTATTTATATACATGTTAAAATTCGCAAAGTTAATATTCGCTATAGTATAAATAATTGATTAAATTCATCATCTTGTTTATTAATATCGCTGAAAATTTAAATCACATTAATCAGTTATTACTAAGATAGTAATCATCATTATTATTTATATTTCAAATTAAAATTTCATTCAAGAAACTTATATAGTATAACCCTGGTTCAGAGACGCCCTAATATAATAAATTCAGAAAAATTAATTTAAAAATCTGTACGAAAATTACACGGGTGTAAAAAAAACAAGAAAACCCCAAATAGAAGCAAGCATTTACCATACAAACTAATAACTAATAAAGAGATTGGAGGGAAGCTTCAAATTATTAAGCTGCGAAATATTAAATAGAAAATATGCAAGTATGTATATTTTTGTTGTTTTGAAGAATATTACAAGCTTAATAAACATTTGAAAATCAATTAATGATATTACGTTACCAGAACTAACAATACCGAATTTTAGCTCAAATTACCAAATTGTTTATAATGTCGACATGACGCAGATTGAAAACATAATCAAACAATAAACTATAATTAATATTCGGCAATTTATCTTTAGGCAAATTGGCGGTATTCGTAAAATGCTATACGAAATGAGAAAAATGTATCATTCCGAAATGATATGCAAAATTGGTGTGAATTGTAGATACAAATGTGACAAAAATTTCAATTATATTCGAACGCCTGACACACTGCAATAATGAATAAACAAAATCTTGAACAGATAAATAATAGATCAGATGAAATCATTCTCTCCATTGTAAAATTAATGCTAATTGTCTACAGAAGTGTATGTCATGTATACATACGGTCCTGATATGAAATGTCACGGAGAGCATAAAGAGTTTATACAACTTAAATATAAAGCACGCCATAACTTACAAAACGAATTGTTGCACAAACATTCTTACGCGTTAAGTTTGAATCAGTTTAAAGATGTTGACGTAGAACAAGGGTCGGCAACCTACGGCCACGGGCTGATACGGCCCGCCGGCTAAAACTCTCCGGCCCGCGGATCCCAACCGAAATATCATACATATACGGCCCGCAGACAAATTATGTATGTTATTTAATATCGACGTACATGCATATTTGGGCGAATTCCAAATAAAAACAAAAATACGTTATTTTTGGAAATTATTTTTACAAAATTACATCATTCGGTTAATTCGTGCAGCAGCTATCGATACAAAACTCTTCGGTTCTCCATTTAATGTGGAAGTGAACTCCGTATGCAATGATCTGTTGCGAAATAAATTTGAAGATTCATCTTTACTAGATTTCTATACAAAATATTTGTTTGAATCTGGGATTTATCAAAAATTAATAAATCATGCAAAACAAATGGAATCGATGTAGTACATATACTTACGAACAACTTTATCCAAAAATGAAATATACAAAGAACAAGTTGAGATCCAAAATGACCGATGGCCATGTACAAGATGTATTGCTTCTGAGCTCTTCGAACTTTCCACTTAACATTCACACACTTTCGAAAGCAAAACAACATCAAATGTCGCAGTAATTGAAACCGAAATAAACATAATTATAATCCTATCTCTATTTTTATTTTTATTACGTTCATTAATAAATTTTGAAGGCGGACCGTGATAGGCTCATATGAATAATATGAATAAGGTTGCCGGCCTCTGACGTAGAACTTCTTAAATCAGGCAAAACGCAAGAAATAGTTGGACCTATTAATTTACGGAAAGCCAGATCTGAAAAATGTTTATTATCTAGCTTAGTAAAGGGGTGTAAACTAATAGGTATGTTTTATCGTATTGACATGCAAGATAAATATATTTACTCAGTAAGAAACCCATCAGTAGTTACACTCATTAGGGAATCAGCTCTACAATTGTTGATTGAAAAAAATAGGTTAATACATATCGATGCAACGGGTACTTTAGTCTGGAAATCTAAATGTTGCAAAACACATAATTTTTCCAGGATTCATTACTATGCCTGTGTTTTAAAATAAATGGAATTATTATACGAGTACCAATAGCAGAATATGTTGTAAGCGAGCACGATTTTGATTCCCTGAGAACATTTTTTAAGGATTTTAACAAAATAATTCGCCAACATAAACCGATGTTAAATACTCCAAACATTTTCATCACAGACTGGTCCTGGTGTTTATCAATTCCATTTTACATGAAATGAATTTAATGGATATTAAACAATATCTCAATGCTTCTTTCAATTATTACCGGAAAAGTCAAAAAAGGAAAAATTTGTGGAATATTTATTTGTTGTGCTCATTTTGCGGCAATAATAGTAAGGCAAATCAAACAAAAAATAAACAACTGTGCTTTTAAATTAAAAGAACATATTATGATTATTATGTTTTTAATTATTGATAGTGAAAATTTGGAAGAAATTGACGAATATTTTAGAATATTTCGTGTGCTATGTATAGGTCTGTCCAAATTTCAAAACAAAAAATTTCGGAATGCACAGAACAGATTTACGAAACAAAAAAATTCTTCTCTAACAAAAATTCTGTGCTCCCTATATCTATGGAAAAAACTGCATCAATGGATCCAGATGATAGTGAGGTTTATTTATACTCTTTTACTGAACCGATCTTAGAGGATACACCGTTTTATGCACGATACACCAATATTTTAAATAATGTCTTAGCTGACACAGCTGAAAGTCAATTTGAAGAGCCTCCATTCAGAAAATAAACTGTATTGTGCGGAACTTATAAATGATATAGTTAGAAGGAATATGAAATTGTTACCGTTGTTTTTTTTTGAGAAAATTTGAAGTTACCAAGTGCGTCTCTAATGCAGTGGTCGAATGCTGGTTTAATCAGCTGAAAAATAACTTACCTACTCTGAGAGTTAAATTTAAAAATAGGCAGATTTGTTGATAAATTGCAGCATAGAACAGGGCTATTATTAAAATCTGTCGAATGAGCTCCGCATCTTAAAGTGAGCAATAAAAAACAGAAAAATGAACCAGAAAAAAGGAAATAACAAGGCAAAACTCCACGCCTTTATGAGTTTTGGCGGATGAAGAAAATCCCTACAATAAAGGGCTAGAAGAACTTAGTGCAAACAAAAACGAAGGGTACTCCTAGATATGCGGGAAGATTGGCTTTACCGACCAAAAAAAATGAGATTTGAGGCAGCGAATAAATATGAGAACTACCAAAAAATGTCTGAAATGAAATTTAATATTATCATATTTCAATTTCATTTTAACGATCTGTGGTGCTGTTTATAAAACGAATGTTTTAATTCATTGAATAAAAAAAATGTTTAACGACGGAGTTAGTTTATATACCCACCAGTGTTCTGACTGAAGGGACAAACAGCATTTGTTTAGACCATTATATTATAAGACAGTTATACAATCAACAATCACAATACACAAAAGGAGGTCGAACAGTATAATAAATATAGGTATGCTATTATACCTACCTGTGAAGCAGGTCACTGGACAATGGACATACTTTCAATCCGATAAACCCTTATATGCTAACTGTTCATATATTACGGGAAACGTTTACCGAATTTCGAAGTAATTTCAATTAGTTCGCTGCCGCAATAAAAAGATAGTTTTTATTACGGACCTTTAGTAATTTATGCAGCAGAACATATTATTTATTTCAAGGCCTGATATGAGTAGCTGCGCATTAGTTAATTATCGCAAATGTCAAACATGGTTGTCCTAAATACCCTAATCCCCTACTTTTTCCAAAAGTGAAATAATTTTCGATTAGCCAAGACTATAATAACTTAGCATAAAGGACATCTACGGTTAACGTAGATCCTTATGAGAATAGAGCCTTGAGGACAGTCGTTTAATAAATTTTCTTGAAAATAATTAAGTTTAACTGAATTGCAACTAAATAAATATCCATTTTTTTTATTGATTGATTGATAAGGATGTACAACCAAGCCTCAACAAGATTCCCGGATATGCCGGATCTACCGTACACCCTTTACATATAACAAGACCGAAGGATAGGAAAGGAATGTTAGTATTATAAACTCGACCCGGTTTCAGCCACCTATGCAGTCGATAGTTAGTAAATTTTGTTAGTAATATTTTTTTTTTGTGGCTCCACTATTTTCTCCACCGGCGGTTGTAAGGGTGGGGGCGAGATTTCGTTCCAACATCATTTTCCCATGCGGTCACCCAAATGTGTACTAACTGTAGCACGTGTTGCTTGACGTTGTTCGTGAAGTTGTTGCGCCTCTGCTGACTCTCCTACACGCCCCGTGCAACTCAATAAATATCCATTGCAACCAAATACGCAGACGTTTTTTGACCAGCATATATATTTAAACATGACTAAATCAATAGATTTTAATAAAGCTTCTATTCAGCAATCAAGTCATATTTGGCAATATGAAAGATTAAAACGGATAACAGGAACTACCTGTTACGGTCTGTTCACCTATAAAAAAACAAAAATCCTGATTGGGACTTTCTTAAATTATGTTGTAGGCCGCATGCTTGAGTTTTGTTCTGTCAATGAAAATGTAATTTTACAATTAAGCCCAAATATGAACAAAAATTCAGCTCCACGTCTTGACGGTTTTCCTATGGGTCTAATTTATGATGCACGCTTTAATTTAGTGTCTAACATTGCTGCGTTAGTCAACCATTTGCATTGCAATTGGTGAGTTCCCTTCTTTTGATTGATTGATTGATTGATTTAATATGTGCGACCAAGCCTAATGCAAGTTTCCTGGATACGCCCCGTACACCCTTTTACGAATAACAAGATCGAAGGAAAGGAAAGGTATGTATGTTAGCATTAACAGAACCATCTTGAAGTGAATAGAGCCGGCATGTGAAAAATGAACTTAAAATAAGGGATATAGAAACACTAAAAATTCATTTATTTTCATAGTGTTTATATGAAAAAACGCGATTTCGATTGACGATAAAATATGAATTAAAAGTTAAACCCAGTTAAATAATTTTTTAAGAAATCGCTAACAAACAACTCAATGTCTTACTCATTTAAAACACAGATTCTCAAATTTCTATATTTTCCAGCAATAATCAAAAGAAAATAAGGGAAATTAAATTAAAAAACATTCTACAACAACAACAATGTGTATTAAAAAGAGAAAATTTAGTTTAATGACGACATCATATCTCCAAATCTAAAACTAATGGTAAGAAAAAAGACAACAAGCCTCCGCTCAACAATTAAACTAAAATAAATCAGAAAGAGCAAACAGAAAAAAATAAATCAATAAAATGAGTGCGAAAAAAACAAAAAATCAAAACAATCTAGCATGCTTTGCAAATTCAAAATAACTATAGAAACATATTCGAATTCAAATTTGAATGGAGGCAATGAAAGAGATGATTATTGTATTTTTTATAAACGAGTTATGTTGGTGACGTAGTATATTACAAAAACAACAATATTTAAAATTTCAAAAGTACCTTATTTTCAATGACGATTTTCACTTAGAAATAAACATTTTCAAGACTCGATTTTTCAATCAAATAATATTAAATGTTTCATGAACATTTTCATATAAAAACAAAACAAAAGCTCACATTTCTAATAAACTAAAACTGTAAATGAAAATAACCGTTTTTCCATATAGTTTCATAGCAAAGGAAAAATTGTTTGTACCTTATTTTAAGCTTAGTAAAAAATACAGTCGATACTGGAGGCTCTTATTTATACAGTAGGCTCTGGCATTAAAGACTCGACCCGGTTCCAGACACCTAAGTAGTCGATAGTTAGTAAAATTGTTAGTATTTTTTTTTTCTGACACTTGTTAATCACAAGACAAAACAATTTTTTCTAATACAAAAATAACAGAAACCCTGTTGTAACTGCAGTATCTGAAAAGCATTAATTTAATTAAATATTAGTATTATTCCCAACGGCGGTTGTGCGGTGGGATGGGCGTGATTTCGTTCCATCATTACGTTCCCAAGCGGTAACCCAAATTTGTACTAACGGTAGCAAATGTTGCTTGACAGCGTTGTTGAAGTTGTTGCGTCTCTTCTCTCTTGACTACTAGCCCCCCTTGCAATTGGTGAGTTCCCTTCTATTTTAAAAAAAAGCATGTGTAGTGCCAGTGATTAAGAAAGGAAACTAAACGTGTTTGACCAATTATAGGCCTATTTCGACCCTTAATTCATCGGCTAAACTATTTGATTCCCTACTATTAGACCCATTTAGGCTTTCTTAAAGGATAATGTTATCATAAATGTTAACCAGTTTGGGTTTTTACCTAAATACAACACTGAAGCTGCGATTTGTAATTTAATGAATGAAGTATATAGTCGCCTCTGCTAAATAACTATGTCGCAATTTTGTATATAGATATTCAGAAAGCCTTCGATTATGTTAGACATTCCATTTTAATAGAAAAACTTAAAAAAATTAATCTCTCTCCGAACTCGGTAAGACTTTTTACCAGCTAATTATCTGGACGTACTCAGCAAACCAATGTTAATAATAAATTAAGCAGTGAATTATTTATCTCTGCTGGAGTATTTCAAGGTACTATAGTAGGTCCTATTTTGTTTAACTTTTACATTAATGATATTTTTAATTTGAATCTCACTGGTGTTTTGCAATTTTTCGCGGATGATGCGGCCATTGTTTATTCATCTGATAGCCCCAGTGTATTTCTCAATAATATTTATACCGATTTAAAATTAATAAATTTTTGGTTGGAATCAAATGAATGGTTTGGATTTAATTTGGATAAATGCAATTACTTAATTTTTGATAATAGAAAATTGACAATTGACTTCCCTTCCAAAATAACTGTGTATAACAAGGACGTTCAACAAGTTGCTAAATCAAAATATCAAGGGCTTATAACTGATTCCAAACTAAATTTCAGTAGTCACATTGTTCATGTCTATAATAAAATTGCTCCTTTCTTGCATGTTCTCTGGAGAATTAGAAACTATATATCTGAACCATACGCATTTAATATTTATTTTGCTCATACAACAGCCACTTACTGTATCTGAATATAATTTGGGTAAATGCTGCTTCTGCAGAATTCATTGATTCCTTACAAATACTTCAAAATTTGCTTCAAAATTATAAATAAATTGCCGAAATTAACATCTACAGTGCCCATTTACAATGATAAAATTCTACCGTTTGAAGTTATGGGATATTTTCAACAGCTCCTTTTTATCCATAAAGTAAAATGGCATTTAATCAAATGCAACATTTTGTTTAGAGAGGTTAATGACATTAATGGTTATTCTACAAGGAGTAATTCTGACTTTTATGTATCAGCAGTAGCCAAAACTAAGGGTGACCAAGTTAATATATTTTTTCGTGTACTTAATGGCAAAGAGTGTCATTTCTTGGCTGAAAACAGTAAAGAAAACAGCTACTTTTCTCCTTAGCAACACATTTCTTCACTATAAACACTTTTCTTCATAGAAACGCTTTTTTTCCAAATGATTTTTGAATTTTTGACTTGGTTTTTTTATTTCTGCAGCTGTATTCTGAAAAAAAGTAAAAAAAACGTGGCGGGTAACTCGATGTTCTTTAACGTGGACGTTTCTTTTTTGTCAAATTCCTATTCCGATATAAAAAACGTTCAAGAACATCGAAAAAACATAGAAAACTGGAAAACAGAAAAAATGTTCTGTCAAATTATGTCATTTGGCAACGATTTTAATATTATACACGTCAGTTTACGATTACAACAGGAAAAAATATATCTTTTGGCAAACTGACCATTTTAAGAAGCCCGCCGAACTCATTATTTATTAATTCTAAATTATGTTGTACAATAAATAGTGATGGTTTCACCGAATACAACAAAAAATTACAATTTAGTAATAATAACATTGCCGGATTGGCCGAATCGTGCTCGAATTTCTTATGAATTTTATATACGAAATAGAAAAAAAATTCAAATAAATTGTTTGGTAATAAAAGACATTAACATTACATATTCGTTAACTTAGTTCAAATCATCGCAGTATTTCCTCTATCCCGCTGTTTGCTTGTCTCTGTTGCGCGTCGCATTTTCTCTTGTCTGTTCTCTAAATTACTGTTAATTAATTATGAAATTCTAAAATTTAACGACAACCAAATTATAGTCGTTTTACTAATTAAAAATACAAATTTTTTGCTAAATTATTTACTTCTTTGTCATATAAATGAAAAAACGTTTCAAAAACCCAACCAAAAAACGTGGGTTTTTTAACGTTAGGAACGTGAACGATTTCTTTCGTTCAGAATAGGAAATAACGTTAATTTTGCGATTCACGTTTTTAACTGTCATATAAAACGTAAATCACAAAGTTACGTTTTTTCAGAATACGGCTGCTGATTTGTCATCAAGTAAAATTGTTAAACAATTAAAGAATTAAAGAATAAAGGCCGTGATACATGTTCAATTTTTGCCTTTAAGGCAAAAAAAAATCTTCTCGCTGATTGGTTAACTTTTTTTGCTTTACACGGCATAATTGAAATTTCTTTTGTACCGATAAATGTAACATTTTGCCGTAAGTGTCCTTTTGCCATCGTATAAAACATAACCTAAAATTTATTCAAATCAAAATTTTGAAATTGATGGTTGCCAAGTTTTAGTTTGCAGTGAAAATGAATAAAATGCTGAAAAGAAAGCAACGAATTATAAATATCTGTCTTTTATACTTATTTAAAAAAAATATTGAAGAAGAAGAACATATTTTTAAAAGGAAACCAAAGACTTGATGGGTTTCACCTATTTTGTTAAAGGGGATTTGATACCGAAATGCGATTAACCGATCACCACAATTTTAAATTGTATCATTGAATGAGCGTAACTCAATTTGCCAAGTTATAGCAATTGTAGGTCCAAGTATCGAAAAATGCTATTTAGTTCGAGAGCCCATTCGACCTGTATTAAGATTAAGGATTATAATAAGGTATTTTTGTATTTAAAAACATTAAAAACGTGTAACATAAATACAAGCAAAATTTAAAATCAACAGAACTAACTTTACACGTTCATTTTCAATTTTAGGTCTTTTAAATTAATTGTTATACAAATTTAATTTTTTAACCTTTGTAACCGACAAATCACAACATGGAAATTTCAAAATATTTTTAGGTTAGGTAATTTTTGCCGTATGAAAAATTGAGCAATGTTCAATTTTAAAATTTTGCCTTAAAGACATTTCAAGATGGCCAACATTTAACCAATCAACGCGCAGAATTTTTTTGCCTTAAAGGCAAAAATTGAACATGTATCACGGCCTTTACACTCGCTGGAAAACTATCACTTTTCTTTACTTGTAGAACAATCTAATATTTTTCTGGACTAATTCTTTACAACAAATTATCTGCTCAGCTTCGTGATATAACAAGTTTGGCTACGTTCAAATCAGCGTTGAAGAAATTGTATTTGTTAGTTGGTTCCCATCTCAGAGATTTACCCTAGGCGTTATTCGTAAGATTTAGTGGTCTGTTGAATGATGGTTTGTTTTATATTTTTGTTTTTTATTTTAGCATTTATGGATATTAAATTTTTTTTGTTAAAAAATAAATATATTGTTGTTGTCATTATTAGTAATTATACCAATATCAACATCAATATAATTTTTTTAAAATTTTTATTTTTCTCACATTATCGAGCATAATTAAAAATAAAAATTTTTTATATTCATAAAATTTTATTTATCTTAAATATTTCGCCTTGAATCGTTGCTATGCACGATCTATCACAGAATTTCTCTTATTAAACTTATTTGTGAAATATGAAAATTGTTCATTCTATGTATGTGTGTACAATTACCATCATATTATTGATCTGTAATTTAAGACTTTCCCCTACAAGGTGAGAATGAGTTTAAAATTTATGTGATAAGATAACAAACATTGAACCGTTATTTTCTAGAAAACTGCAATTGAATATGCAATTTCGAAAAGGGCACATCTCGAAAATTTTGACAAAACCGTTTTTTCACGTTAATGTGATGGAAATATCTCCCCGCACCTATTTTGTTTGAAATAGGCACATCTCTTGTATTAATACTGCTACTAGTGTTGATGTGTATGACAATAATTTCGAAAAGGTCACAACTCTTGGAGATGTGCCCTTTTCGAATTTAATGCATTTTACTAATCGGCGAAGGCAACATATCTCCGTCTCTTGCTGACGTGATTTTGATACATAAAAGTTTCGTAAAGTTTATACAGCACACTAGGTATAATATTATTGCAAATTCTTAATTAACTAAAAAACTGCTTATCAATTTTCAATTTTTTTTTTACTTACAATTAAATATAAAAATTCATATTTAATCACAGTTAATTTCAAAATTCATTTCTATTCTTATTTGTATATGATTAAACCTAATATGCATTTTTATTGAATAGTATTGGTCGTGTGATCTTCTTTCCGAATCACTTCACCAGCTCCTGGCATTTGTGAACGGTGATTTATTCCAAATTCGACAAATTTAAATCAAAAATTTCTTTTTCTTTTTGTGTTTCTCATTGTTCATAGACTGTTACTCGATTCCAAAAATGTTCAATCGAATTCAGATCAGGTGAGTGATCACGCCGTTGTAATTTTCCTAATTAATTCTGTCGTTTGCTCTGATTGAGGTATGGTTGGTCGTTGTTTTGCTGAAAATACAAGCCTACTGGGGACTTTAATTATCCGAACTGCAATGAAACATTCTTCTATCACCTCTAACGAATGAAGGTTTATAAATCTTAATTATTTAGAAGGCATCATTCACAAGCAGTTGCTCGAAATAGTTTGAAAGACCCGAGCCGTTCCTTGTTTATCCAAACATAGTTTTGCTGCCGAAAAGGAGGAAAATAATACTATGAATTGACAAAATAAAAGCTAATCTGTTTGGTTCTGCAGATCGACATTATAAATGATCTCACCCAATACAAACTTTCGCCCTAATATACGTGGTAGTGGTCTTTTTCTGGCATGGAACGTGATAATTTATTGTCCGGAAAATGGAATGATTGCGGTTATTTACATTCATATTATTAACTCATCTAATTCTTGTTTAAACCGAAGAAGATAAATCACCACGCTTGTGTTTTCAGCAAGATAGCGACCTAAAGAATACATCGAGGTAGCAAAATATTAGTTTAACGATTATGAAATGGGGGTCGCGCAATGGCCACCTGACACCTGATCTGAATCCGATCGAACAATTTTAGAATCGAGTAAAAGTCTATTAACAATGAGAAACACAAAAATAACCAGAAATTTTGGAATTGAAATTTGTCGAATTTGGAATAAATGACCGTTCACAAATGCCAGGAGCACACGACCAATGTTATTCAATAAAAACGCATATTAGATCTAATCATGCACAAATAAGAGTAGAAATGAATTTTGAAATTAACTGTGGTATTATTTTGAAAGTCACTGTACGTGTATGTTTCAGGAATTTCGAAAAGGGCACATCTCTTATGTATAAAATATATAAAAAAATATATAGAATAAAGATTAACATTAAATATTTATATAACTTTCGATTACTTTTTGACCACATGTAGTAACCTTAAAATAAATTGTATAAATTTATTTACTACTTTAGAAAATATAGTTTTCTTTAATTCCTGAAAAATTTAATTTTTCAGACATGTGCCCTTTTCGAAATTGCATATTCAATTGTAGTGACGATTTTTTGATGTATTATTCTTCAACATTAATCTCTTTTAATTGTATTTAATATATTGTAATATGTTTTATTTACATTGCAAGTATATCTGTTTTAAAATTTACCGCGTATGGTTTATTTGCAATAATGTTAGCTGATTCTATAAATCTTCTTTTTGTAAGGTTCTCCTCTCGATCTAAAATTTTGGTTTTATCAAATAAAAAGTTGTGATGGGTCTTTACACAGTGCTGTGCAAGAGCAGTGGAATTCGATTTATTTTTAATATTATTTTTGTGTTGCATTAATCTATCTCTAAGTTTATTTTTTGTTTCTCCTACATAATTGCATTCACACCCTTGACATTGAACTTGATATACAATATTGGTCTGGTTATTTTTATCAATTTTATCTTTTGGCAAGATTTTTTTGGCAGTATTGGAGCATTTTAAGCCAATTTTAGTGAAATTATTGTCATTTACAATTACCTGCTTAATCTTGTCTGTATAATGTTATGTAAATATGTCAACGATCCAATTACTGAATTATCTTTAATGTGAGTTTGTAAATTTGATGTACTATTATAGAAAACTAAGGTTGGTATTAAACCATCTATTGGCCAACTATCACAATTATCAAAATCATCATCCAATTAAAAATTATCTGGTTGGTTCTCCATTAATCTAACATTCTTATACCAAAGTGATTTAATTAATTTAGTCGGAAAATTGTTATCCTGTAGCATTTCAAATACTATTTTCTTATTATTTTTGTGGTATATTTCATTACTAAGAAATAGTGTCCGCTTAATTAAAGCATCTGCAACATTTTTTCTATTACTGAATGGATGAGAAGAAAGGAAATTCAGTATTCTGCCTAAAGATTAAAAAAAAAAAAAAAAAAAAAAAATTTATCAATATAATTTGTAAAGTTAATATTAATTCTAGATTTCTAGTTATTTGTTTTAAAGAGTTATTTATAATAAATTTACTGTATGTCATTTTATAGTAATTAGTTAATTACTAATTATCTTAATATTAATTGTTTGGTACAGTTTTGTAAACTAAATGAACAATAAAAAAAAACTTAGAAAAAGCCATCAATATTATGGCGAAGTGCAATTAAATATGTTTTTATTGAACTGCGAGACAGCGGATTTTGTAATACAAGTAGATTCCGGTTAATTGCGACACATCGGAACAAAATAAAAAAACATAAAAACATTTTTGTTTTGTTTGATTTCCCATGTTTATCATGTACAAATACATTTGTTCCTTAATTTAACATGTTGGAAAATTTGGTTTGTATTCTTAATTGGATCCCGTTTTGCAATAGATGGACCATATAAATAAATAACCCGTTTAACTGATGGCCTAATTAACCGGATTCTACTGTATATGCAAAGAAAAAATACGAAATTTTGGTAATTAGTGTTCCTTATGATAAACGATTGGTCATTGAAATGGTAACGGCTTTAAAACCAATTTATTTTGAAAAAATGTTAACTTATTTTTTTGAAAATGATGTATTTAATTTAAATGGTTAACTTAGTTTAAATATTTTTATTTAATTTTTATTTACATTTATATTGGACGAAGTAAAATTATATGTGATGAAATGATGAATGCGATAAACTTTTAATAAATGCTTTAATATTTTGTAGGTTTAATAAATAAATATTATTATATTTTATTTAAATTAGAATTTATTATCGTCTAAGCTACATATAATATTAAAGATATCATCTATTGCTGGGAACAAACAGTTTTCAATTTTGGTGCTTAAAATTTTATATATTTTAATTCTCTGAATAACTCGTTCCAAGTGAACATGAGCCGAAGCGAAATTTGTGTTGTATTGTATTGTATCTATCTTGTATAACGTTTCGCTCCTTCCGAATTTTCTTTTGGAATCCTTAAAGCCGAATTTAGTTACTTTCTGTGTTGTAAAACTCCAAAGTATTACTACTGAGAATAACAAAGAGAGTAAAAACTTCATATAAAAAAAATTTCATTTGGTAAACCAACTTCCCCTCGCGCCGTAATACTCTCCAAGATTGCAACCTCAAAACAATAAATTTCCAAATTATTGGTTCTCATTCCGTGTGTGCGCTGATGGCTTTTTGACAGAAAATACCTGAGTTTTTGACTGATTTTACCTCCGCAAAAATCACATCCCTAAAAAACACGGGTTTTTTTGATGGCATCAACGAACAACTTTTTTACTTTGACAAACAATTTTGGTGTTTTAAACGTCAAATAAATAAATTTTCAAGTGAAAAGATAATTCAAAATTGGTAGTGTTCAAAGTTTTTTAATTAAATTAAATAAAAATACATTGTAAAAATGATTCCGATCCGGATGATGAAGTATTCGTAGTGGCGTTCAATGAAATTCATCCGAAAATTAAAAAAATATTCCTAAGTACTTGATAATTACACCGACGCTCATTTTAAAAGCCATTTTTGTTTATCGAGAAAAACGCTGTAAGTAGTTATGGGTAAGTTAAGAAATAGTAACAAATTAATTTTAATACATGTTACAATAATAACTTTCAGATAACTACACAGCATAATATTGTGCCCGAAACAACAAGGAGTTTATTCAGCTGACGCCAAAAATTAACGTTTATACTTATATACGTTTGGTATTTGGCTAATAAGGAAACATTAAGGCAACTTGGGGATCGATTTGGGAAGGAGTCATGCCTATAAAATTATCGTTGAATTGGCAGTTTTTATGGCTAACGAGGCCAGTAAATTTATTAAATGGCCATCAAGCAGATGTATAATGTCGTGGGAACTATCGATTGTACTCATATCGAAATCCCACGGCCTAAATTAAATCAACAGCTGCATTACAATAAAAAAAAAATTCCACAGCTTTCAAATGCAAGCTGTTGTTAACCACAACAGGAAATTTTTAAGTGTTTCTGTTGGAGAACCCGGATCAATGCACGATGCTCGAGTTCTAAGAAGAAGTGACTCTTGCAAACAGCTTTGCAACAACCAACAAAATTGGATACTGTCTGGAGCATTTATACTCGGTGATTTGGCGTACCCTAAGACATATTTTTGGCCCGTTCCACCACTCAAAAATTATGAAAGTTTAAGTATCCAACAACAAAAATTTAATAAGCTTCACTCAGCTACAAGAATATTGTAGTTGAGCAAGCTTCCGGTTTATTAAAATCTCGATTTAGCCGAATCCAAAAATTTAATAATATTAACCACCGTCTCATAAAGCTACTAACATTAGGTGTATGTGTATTGCACAATTTATGTATAGAAATGGATGACTTGGTTGATGCTGACTTGGAGGAACTCAACTTTGAGTCTACTATTCACCAAGAAATGAATTTAAATGAGGTTTACTCTGCATCAAGGGTGGGAAATAATATTACAAGGCAAAGCGAATTATTTAGCGAATTAGTAAGAAAAAACAAAATATAATTAAGTGTAATTTTAAATTGTTAACTTTTTTATTATAATATAATATACATTAATTAAATTTAAACATTTCTGTTTTTTAATGCCTCAGCGACATGGTGTAGAGCTTGGCTCATGTTGCTAAAGCATTGCACCAACTCTTGGTGCCTCTGTTGTTTCTTTTCACTTTCTCTTTCCTTATATTGTATAAATTTATCAATGTTGGTTTTGGGTTTTCTTTTCCGACGCCGAGAATTTGTTGATTCATTTTCTATTGCCGATGGAGGATTTGTAATTTCGGTAGGATCATCTATTACATTTTCTATTACCGATGGAGGATTTCTAAGCTCGGTAGGATCATGTATATTAATAATTGGTTCATTTGGCTCTGACGTTTGACACATTCTGTGGTGTAATATAGCCCTTCAACCATGCTAACTTCTACTGTTTCCGCCTCATGTCCCATTTCTTCTGCTTTGGTGCCAAATATTTCGTCCATTCTGTCAAAATTTGATTAGATGTAACAAAAATTTGTTATATGAAATTATATGGAAACAGTGTCTAAATAAATTAAATTTTTATTTAGTAAAATTGAAATGATTGGAAAATTTGGAGCGACTTCAAAAATTAACTTACATCTTTTTTGCTCATATTCTCATGCAGTAAGTCAAATTTTGAAGTAAAGATAAAATTTTTTTAATGAGTTATTTTAAAGGAATTATATCGCACTTATCGCTTATAAATTGTGTTTTGATTAGCTTAATTCGTTGGGTTAGTATAGTATCGACGAATATATTGAAGCGAATTGGGTATTAAATTTAAAAATGCTTCGTCAACCTTGCAGACACAGATCAAAGAAATGTTATCGCTCCTATCGTTTCTGCTGATAGTTTTCCACAAAGGTTTTAAATTGTGACGAAGATCTAAATATGCCTACCTATAAAATAAAATTGATTTTTTTTATTTATTTTAAACAAAATATTTTTTCTGGATTTTTGTTTCCAGTAATTTGTAGATTTTTTTTCAGACAAATATGTACACATAATGTGTAGTGATCTCTAAATTAAAATGAATAACACTAAATATAGATAGGTACCAGGGACGAAGCGTCCATATATTGAACGGAATGAGTGCTTCCGTACAAATATTTAAACTGTTAATAATATTATTTTAAACCTATTGACGAATCATTAAAAATTAAATTAAATCATATTGAATTTAATTATTCTTTCTTTTTCCAAAAAATATAAAATTTATGAAAAATTTTACTTAAGTCGTTGCTTAAAACTATACATATTTAGTTTTCAGCTACTAGCGTTATATATTCAAATAACCACACGGAAATGATTATGAAAGATTGATCTACAAAAATTCATTCCCAGTTTCATGTTAAATTTTATATTACTGTCGTGACACTATCGCACATCACGTAGAAAAAATAATGATTTTTATCCAATTTTGAGACATAAAAGCCCGATAACTAGACTGATTTCAACTAAAGAAAATGTAAAATAACCCATTGTTAGTGTATAACCCACGCTGCTAGGGGCAACGTGAGTTATATTTTATATAACAAAATATTGAGTAGTCATTGGAAAATTATTCATAGGTTTCGTAATTTACGTCAAATAAACACGTCACATAAATTTAAAGAACGGTCACTATGATAAAATGTATTTCAAAATTTAATGCTACAGTGTGAAAACACAAAATGGAATTATTTCTTATTAATTTACGATTATTTGCATTTATTTCAACAAAATTGGATAAAACGTTGTATGCCACTCGTGAGCAAAGAGATATTATCCACTCGGGATAATATCCCACTCGGCTATCGCCTCGACAAACTTATCCCTCATGGATAATATCTAGTTTTGCTCACTAGTACCATAAATAACTATAGATCATTCATTATTTTTCATGTTGCTTTGCTCTTCCTCTATTTCTTATTAAATTCCAATAGGAATTGTGTAAATGAGACAACTGTACAGTTTATTCGGCATAAAATGAACCATTTTACTTTTAGTTTTGATAGAACCTTTTGTTTTATTTCGTTTATTGATTTTTTTAATCTGAGTAAAATATAAAATTATAGGCTGTCTCTTTTAACCTTCACCTTGTCGGTATATACCCGGGTAAATATCGTGATTTTGACAATTGAATTTCTCCGCGATTTTTTAACTAATTTTAAATCAGCTCCGACTCAGGACTCAATGTGCACGAAATTTATGAAAAATCAGTTATTACGAAAAATTATGTATATTTAAGTACATTTTTTTGAAAATTTTACAGTTTTTCGACCATCTTCACAGTATATACCTGGGTATATAATTTATTGTTCCATATATTTTGTATGAAATGTCTCATAAGTTTTATTAAATAGTAGACTAGTTTAATTGTCATAAATAGTCGACTAGTTTAATTGTTATCTGTAAAGCCTGCAGATAACTATTGAACTTTTAACTAAAGCAGAGAGTAAGTAAGTATGTATGAATTCCGAAATGTGTAGATGCAATAAAAGATTCTGTTATGTATATTTTTTTATTCAGTAGGGGGCATTTTGCCGACCAAGGAGTACCCCATATCGGAATCGCAAGCCCACTAATTTTTAATACCGTACTTCTCTGGATTCGAAGGTATATATTGCGTGAACTTCGTTCGACCTCTAGAGGGGAACAGCTGCTCATTGATAGTTATGCTTTTATTTGATCTGTAATTGCTTTTCTTCGTAATAGGTACTGGCTTATCGGATTTTATTATGGATTGCATGGTGGCATCAAAATCTGAATAAAACACGTTAAACTTTAGAAACGACAGACGGACATAGTTGCTCGATACAGCAGGTAGGAATTTTTGTTTTCAAAGTTGCCGAACTGCTATATAATTTGATCTTGCGTCCAGATTATTTGTTTTTTATTCGGATTTACCGCATTTTATTTGATAAATTCATTTTCAGCCTTCTTATTTGTATGTCTACAAATTATGTCCTGCATCGATGCTCCAAACAAAGTGCAAAATGTATCCACATCGTCCAAAATCTTGATGTTAGGATTGGGCCCAATAAAATATGGCTCGCATATTACGTCATGCGCCATTAACCCTTGTAAGTTTGTGGAAGTTTTCCTCCGTTTGGTTCTATCTTTATGCATAGTAAACCAATGGTTGACCGACAGAAATCTAAACTGATCATCTTCCGAGTTTGAAGCTAAATTCTCCACTATCTTTTGAAAATATTTTTACGGTTCTTCATACGAGAGTCTAGTGAATAATGAAAACGTTTTACTTTTTAATTTTTGCTTGTGTTAAAAGGAATCCCATACGAAATTCACACAATTTACATTTATATACCTGGGTATTTGAAGTGAAGATTAAGGATTCTTAATTGCCGACAAGGTGAGGGTTAAGCAATTTTATTTGAACGGAGGAATATAGTTTCGCATTCAACAATGTTAAACTACGCCGGGCATACATTTTATTAGCATCTAGCGTGCAGTGTATCAATTTTTCTTGTATTTCTAGTTCTTTATGAAATAAATGATTTAAATTAGAATATTAACATAATTTAATGAATATAATCTGGGGTGAGATTCCGGAAGGTGACAAATGATTATCAACTGTCACTTTTTCAAAAATGAAATTCACGATTATCACCTTTCAGTGCTCACTTTTTGGTGATTGTATTTAAAGCTATCACTTTCGTTATCACCAACAAGAGAATAACATACAAAAAATATTTTAGGATTTATTTGTAGAAATCTTGAGTATTTATGAACATTTAATAATTTTTTTTAATATTAAATGATTAAAGAAATTTAACGCAAATGGCCCTTAAATAAAATCAGTTACTGAGCGCCAAATGGTATTTTTAATTTTGTTCTTGTAATTATATGTTTAATAAAATTTTAGCTGAGTACCAAGAGACAATAAATATTTCAACCAAATTATTATTTTATTTAAAAAAATTGATTGTCCGTTTAAAATATCTTTAACTCTGTTGAGGAACGTTAAACCCATTTTCATTTTCCTTTTTACCAAGTTAAAATTAAACATTTCTATCTAGTAAACGTCAAATGTAACAAGTTGACAATTTTTTGACGTTTCCCGTTTTTAGTTGCCCGATATAGCATTTTTAGTACTTTTAGTAAAACTTTTAGTGATCCTGTATAAAGTACCAATTTCACCTTATAGGAGGTGATCATCGAGGAGTGATCACTTTTTACTATCACCAAAACAAAAATCACAGACCACTTTCTGGAATCTCACCCCTGTTTACCCTTCACTCTGTGTATAGCTTACTATCACGTTGTCTGTGTATAGAGGTCAATCTGACCCCATGGATAACTTCCAATATTTCATATGGAAAGTAAATACAAATTGTTTATTTTCTTAGTACACATTTATATTTTTATCGAAAAAGTAACTACATTCACAAAAAATCACATTTTAATTAGTCAAATTTATGTTTTAAACAGATGCGTCGTCTGAAACCACTTAATCTTCATCCGAAACTATTTCCTATTCTTTGATGCCTTCTATGCATAGGATTTTGGTGTGGTTTGGACAAGATGGCTCATTACAAAAATGACATCTTGTTTTGAGGCGCAAGTAACATCTTGGTCGTTTTCTAACGGTCTTAGCCGCCAGCCGCCACTTATTCGCCTAAGGATAACAATCGACCTAATAGGTTATAGTAACTATTAGGTCGATTGCTATCCTTACATTTTTTTTAACTTTCGAGGGTTGGAGAGCTGGCTTGCACCAGTTGCATAACCAATTCTTTTAGAAACGATTTTCTTTAGGATAAAACTTTCAAGTGTTAGGTTGTTATCAAAACTAAATTTTTAAGATTTTAGTTCTCGTTTTTTTAGAATTCCTTACTTGTACTAAGCTCTTTAGGCAAATCGGGTTTGATTTGTAAGGATTGTTCCAATTAATGTGGATTTTTTTCTGCAAAAGGTGCTCGGCTAAAGTACAAAATGTTCTACCTTTGTTGACGTAAGGTGCGGATATCCGATAGACTAAATTCAAGGCGTAATTAACCAAATGAGGACTCCTTGGTTGCCCATCAACATACACTTCTGCGTTCAATGGGTAAAAGATCTTTGCGTCGCGTAGCCAGAATATTTAATTCCATACTTCCCTGGTTTTTATGGTACGAACTGTCGGGAAGAACATCTCCCTCATGTTAGAACCAATTGTTCATCAATAGTTAAATTTGCTGATGGTTTATAAGGTTCTCGAATGTTTGCCAAGAACATTTTCCATAGAATTCAGAATGCTGCAACTCTAGCTGTTTTACCGGTTCCTGTCGGATATCATAGCTCGATAAAATGAAGGGTTGTCCCAGTTCTTAAGAGTGGCAGCGAAAATTAAATACAGATCAAAGCAGACATTTCCACCGAATTAGTATCGTACAAAGCACGGTGTTTTCTGTTATTTTATTATTCATTTCATAAAACTACCGCGCTTTTCTATTGGTCTGAGCCACGATAATATTCACCAAAATTTCTGGGATGGTTTTTTAGAAAGCTAGTAACTGATTTGTTAGATTTTTTGCTGTTTGCACTGTGGAGCCTTCCATTTCCCACGTATAGTAGAAAGTCGCATGGTCTGGTCACAATTGCAATATTTAGGCTCCACTTTCGGATTCATTTTCCATTTTGGGCATAATACCATATACCAAGGTAATCGCTTCTTCATCCTTAAAAAGTGGCAGTTTCAACATTAATTCCTTTCCTCGATCGTCAGCGCAAAGTTCAAAATTGTCATCATCATTAAAATTTATCGGCTTAATATGCTCATCATCATCGTAATCATAAACTTTTATTGGCTCAGCATGTGTACCTCTCGTCGCAATTTGAAAAATCCACATCAATATTATCGTTCGCTATTTCCTCTTCATATGACAGTCTCACAAACTAATTAACAAAAAAATGCAAAAACATCACAGACATACAGTACATTCATAAACATAAAAATTAAGTCATTTTTTGATTTATATAGAAAATAGTAGGTATCTACATGGAAATAATTTGGGGTCATTTTGACCCCAGTACACAGAAATGCTCTTGGTTTATTTTAGAAAATCGTAATTACCAAATTTACAAGTAATTTGGACCCGCTTTGCATTGTATTGCGTGTATAAGATATTAGTTGAGGCTTTCTTTTAGGGCATGAGCCATTCAAATAATAAGAAACGCAGCTTTTTCATTTTAAAATCGACTGGGGTCAATTTGACCCCAATACACAGAGAGAAGGTTAAAAGAAATAGTTATGTGCATCTTTCAAAGAAAATGAAATGCATATGATACCAATTAGCAATCAATTTGTAAATTGATGAGCTTCCGCTTCTGAAAATTTCACGCTTCGTCCCTGATAGGTACATGGCACGATAAACTGATACTATAAGTATGATCGACAGCTGTTTCAAAATAGTCTTTTTCTGCGCAGCACCGTATGACGTGCTAAAAAAACAAAACAAAATAGAGATTTGTACAAAAACAAAACCTAAAAATCAAATTAAAAGAAAAGAGAACAAACAATTTTTTTCAATTTTCAATTTTTTTTTTTGCTTTTATTTTTTTACATAAAAAAAATAAATAGTACATTGTGTCATTAGGATTAAAAGTGATACTTTGTTTGACGAGCAATTATATTTGCATGCGAGGCGAAGCGCAGCGTAGCCGAGCAAAAGCAAAGATTGCGAGTCAAACAAAGTCACTTTTAATCCGAATAACACATACTATTTTTTCTCCAACGAAGAGTTCATGTCGTGTAGGTTGTTTATTACTAATTATACGAGTAAGTACAAATTATGTAATTAAAACTTCAAAATTGAAACTAATTTTGTTGAAATATTTTGTGAAAAAAAAAATAAAAAAAGATCATGACTTTTGTTTGGTTTATGGTTTGACTATTGTACGCGTCAAACTGCAAAGCTGTTATTACAATATTTTCTTTCTTGCGAATAAAATGTTTGAATCAGAAGATTTATCCAATCTACCACCGGATGTGGTTCAAACAGCAAAAGAAATTGTGTTAAACCTGTACTATTTTCCGAAATAAAAAAAAAAAATACTTATTTCATATACATTATACATATTATTGGGTCTTCGCTATAATATTTTTCTCCTTGTATTATAAGTATCTACTTTTACACCAAGGATTAAAAGTGTAGCTTAGCAACACACACATTTTTAAAATAGTAAGGAAAAGGCCAACTTTAATACCCAAAAACAGTATTAAAACAAGAGGCTTTTAAGACGTTGGGAGAAAAACATTATTATGTTACAATAGGCCCGATTCTGCCTTCCAAAATTTTATGTTATGTTATGTTATTTTTGTTTTTTCAATACAAATTCATATAGGAAGCGGGGAAATAAAATAACATAACATGAATTTTATCGTTCCAGAATCGGGCCCAATGATTCTTTCTTTGGTAAGTTAATTTTTGAAGTAGCCCCGAAAATTTTATTAATCTAATATGTAGTTTAAAGTGCGACTTATGTGGATCTGATTCATTTGGGACATTCTTATCCTTTTAAATAGCAAATGTGCTTAGAAATAACATAAATTCAATGTTAAACTCCTCATAAATGTATGTATGTATACATATCGTCAGTAGATATGACGGTGAATTTGATGAATTCAACTATTTTACACCAAAAAAAAATTCAAATCGATTTCCTCAAAAATATGATATTTTGAGATGTGTCACTGTTCTCGCAAACCGACGATATGTGTAGACCGCAGTTGGAACGTTTTGATTTATCTAAAATTTAATTTTTTTAAATATTTATGTTTTTAGTAACACTCCCGAGTAACCAAAAATGGTGATCACAAAATTTTACACCAATTTGTCACAAAATGTAAGTTCCTTTTTGTCACAAAAAAAAGTTGACAATTTGGAACTTATTTATGCGGGTAATTTGTGACAAAATGAATGTTGATTTTACCACCCAAAAAAAAAAAAATTGTAATCACCAATTTGTCACAAAATGTAAGTTCCTTTTTGTCACAAAAAAAGTTGACAGTTTGGAACATATTTATGCGGGTATTTTGTGACAAAATATATCGATGGCTTAATATGAATAAGGCATAACATCAAATTTTTTAAAATTGGGTTTTTGTTTTAATCTGACGTTTCTGGTTGATTTATACAATAAAAAATAATAATAAAATTAATTAGTTTTTCGAAATAACACCTATTTTTATTTATATCAACATTATTTATTATTTGTGTCTCATTTTTTACCAAAATATTAAGGTTTTTCGATCTCCTGCAAAATTTCGAAAATGCGACTTACGCCCTATTCTCATTAAGGCATCGATATGTTCATTTTACTCCCCAAAAAATAAAATATTTTGATCATTTTTGATTTAATTCGCTAAGTCACTACGTTCTTGCCTCATACTTAATGTATGAAGTTGGAATTTTGTTTTTGTAGTTTGTGTTTGGTCGTTGCTACCTGAGTACCTGATGAGTAGACCGAAGTTTTTGTTTGTGCGAGCTTATCTGTACGAAACCAAACTACCAGTCTACCACATAGAAAACTCAAGGAAAGTTTTAATTTTTTAGAGTCAAGATCGAGACATTTTGTATTGACTCTCGACTCGGGTTAAAGTACGGGGGGGGATTTTGATATTCCTACATTTTTGGTAGATATTTTTTTTAAAATAAATAATAATAAAAATATCAAATAAACCATACAATGGAGTATTTTTTAAAAAATTATTTAAGTAGGGTCAAAAAAAATTTTCTTACGCATAATTGCATCAATAAACCAACAAATATCCACAAAATTGTTGATAATTAAGTGATATTATAAAAAAACTATTGAATTTGTGGTTATTATTTCAACAAATAGTTCATAATTAGTTCCACAGTTAAACCGCAAATTATTCCGAAAATATCGAGAAATATTTGACTTTATTACTATAAAAAAACTGTCGAATTTGTGACTAAATTTTCAACAAATATTTCAAAAATATTCCACCAAAAACCGACAAATTTGATTTACAAAATGTTCGTTTATGCGTGACAATCGGCGTCAACCCCATCAACCATTTTTCATCCATATTATAACAACTTTTTGTCACATTTTTTTCCACCAATCACCATTTTATGTGAAATTTTTGCCGCTTTTTTGTGACATGTGGTTACTCGGGCTTTTACTTGGTTTTTTTTTGAAACTCGCACAAACAAAAAGTTCGGTCTACTCATATCAGGTACTCAGGTAGCTACGACCAAACACAAACTACAAAAATAAAATTCCAACTTCATACATTAAGTATGGGGCAAGAACGTAGTGACTTAGTGAATTAAATCAAAAATGATTAAAATCTTTTATTTTTTTGGGAGTAAAATGAACATATATTTTGTCACAAAATACCCGCATAAATATGTTCCAAATTGTCAACTTTTTTTGTGGCAAAAAGGAACTTACATTTTGTGACAAATTGGTGCCTAAATTTTTTTTTTTTGGATGGAGAAATCAACGTACATTTTTTCACAAAATACCCGCATAAATAAGTTCCAAATTGTCAACTTATTTTGTGGCAAAAAGGAACTTACATTTTGTGACAAATTGGTGACTAATATTTTTTTTTGTGGTAAATTCAACGTACATTTTATCACAAAATACCCGCATAAATATGTTCCAAATTGTCAACATTTTTTGTGACAAAAAGGAACTTACATTTTGTGACAAATTGTAACAGATGACTGTTACCTCCTTAGTGGATAGCTTTAAAATTGTTTCTACACACATAATCATCAATGTACAATTTTTTCAATATAATTTCGTCGCGTAATGTACCTTTATCCATAATTGTGGTACAACAACAAGGTATAACTCATTTAACTATAAATTACCAAAAAAATAAAACCAGTTTAAGATGCATCTATTTTCCCCTTCTTTTAAAAAATAAAATAAAAAAATTGAAGCTTTATAGAACGGTGATTTTGGTCCAGTCATTATTTATCTGGCCATTAAATTAAGAACACATAATATAGTATGTCTGTTCGCCAATTTAGTTAATAAGTGAAATAATATATATTAAGTTAAAATTAGTGGTGATGAAATATAATATATAGTGCAAGTTTAAGTGAATCCGAGAGCCTATATATACATTTAAAAAAAAAAGTTAAATTCATTTTTTTTTGTAACACTGGGTACAAAAGTGAACAGAGAACCATTTACATACCGATATTTTTCGAATTGCTTACCAAGGTAATTTCATATATATCAATTTTGTTTTCTCTCTATGTATTTGGCTTTATAGAGAAGTGTAACCGTGTTTGTTATTTCTTGACCCTTTTAGAACCGAATCACAGAGTGACAAATCGGGGCAAGTAAGATCGTTCTTGGTAAGCGTAAATTTTAAGTTCTGTTAATTTCGTTGAACAAAATAATAATAAGCACGCTAAATTGCGTATTGTATACAAACGGGTAATTCGGATCAATTAACCGCTCCGTAATAAACGATAATGGAGAATTAATGTTGTCAAATGGCGTTCATCACCAACAATTTAAAAGCTTAAAAAAAATAAAAACTTAGATAAACTAAAGATATACTAACCCTAATTCTAATATTAAATAAAATTAATTTATGTTTCAATAGTTATCCTAAAAAAATAATAATAAATAGATATTATTTGTAATAAAAACAAAAACAAAAAGTTTAATTAGAAAATAATAAATTTGTTAACCTAATAAGTGCCGTGGTACCGACATACTAAATTGCGTATACAAAAATTTGTATATAAACTTATTTATTTGCATGCATTATATTTATTTATTTATTTATCTATTTTATAATAATTAATGATTTATTGATTTATCTATACTATTTATAAACAATTACATACCTTATAAGTTTATAACATTATAACATAATTTCAATTATTAAATGTGTTCTTAAGTTAACCGAAATATTAACGTTATTCTTAATTTTCTTATTTTATTTTTCGTGTTCAAGTTAAATGAGTTTGTCGAGAAAGTGAGGGTTCGTAGTTCGCTTTGGTAAAAATTTTAAATTGATTATGTGTAGTGTTGATGCAGTTTTGTTTTAGTGAATTAGTGAATATAAAAAGTATGCAACACCATTAAGTAGTGCGAAGATGATCTAAGATCTAACCGAAGAAAAGGGGGTACATTATGTACTACATTTCGGAGGTTGGGGTATAGGTGTCGTGGTCAAAACACCAAAGATCACGAACATCAGCTGCAAATGAATCAGGTGAGCAGGTAAACCGTATTTTTGTATGTGTGTGTGTGTTCATGAACGGGTCAAATAAGCAGCATTACTAGCTCTTGAAGGTTGATGGAAAGATCCCATCCCATACGACTGCCACCTAGCTGGCAATATGCTGCTCCATCATCCAAACCGTCAAGAGATCTGTTAACATTTTCAGGCTTCGTTAGTAAACAATTTTAAAATAAGGTAGAGGCCAAGGGAAAACGTTACAAAATTGGTGTAAAATTTTGTGATCACCATTTTGGGTTACTCGGGAGTAGAGTTAACAACCCGAGTAACCACATGTCACAAAAAAGCGGCAAAAATTTCACATAAAATGGTGATTGGTGGAAAAAAATGTGACAAAAAATTGTCACAATACGGATGAAAAATGGTGGATGGGGTTGACGCCGATTGTCACGCGTAAACGAACATTTGGTAAATCAAATTTGCCGGTTTTTGGTGGAATATTTTTGAAATATTTGTTGAAAATTTAGTCACAAATTCGACAGTTTTTTTATGATAAAAGTGTCAACAATTTTGTGGATATTTGTTGGTTTATTGATGCAATTAAGCGTAAAAAAAGTTTTTATGACCCTACTTAAATAATTTTGTAAAAAATACTCCATTGTATGGTTTATTTGATATTTTTATTGTTATTTATTTTAAAAAGGTATCTACCAAAAATGTAGAAATATCTAAATCCCCCCCTAATTTAACCCGAGCCGAGAGTCAATACAAAATGTATCGACTCTAAAAAAATGAAAATTTTCCATGAGTTTTCTAATGTGGTACTGGTAGTTTGGTTTCGTGCAGAGAAACTCGCACAAACAAAAAGTTCGGTCTACTCATCAGGTACTCAGGTAGTTACGACCAAACACAAACTACAAAAATAAAATTCCAACTTCATACATTAAGTATGAGGCAAGAACGTAGTGACTTAGCGAATTACATATAAATTCACCAAATCAAAAATGATCAAAATCTTTTTTTTTTTTTTTGGGAGTAAAATGAACATATATTTTGTCACAAAATACCCGCATAAATATGTTCCAAATTGTCAACTTTTTTTGTGGCAAAAAGGAACTTACATTTTGTGACAAATTGGTGACTAAAATTTTTTTTTTTGTTGGAAAAATCAACATACATTTTGTCACAAAATACACGCATAAATATGTTCCAAATTGTCAACTTTTTTTGTGACAAATTGGTGATTAAATTTTTTTTTTTGGGTGGTAAAATCAACATTCATTTTGTCACAAAATATCCGCATAAATAAGTTCCAAATTTTCAATTTATTTTGTGACAAAAAGGAACTTACATTTTGTGACAAATTGGTGACTAAAAATTTTTTTTTTGGTTGGTAAATTCAACGTACATTTTGTCACAAAATACCCGCATAAATATGTTCCAAATTTTCAACTTTTTTTGTGACAAAAAGGAACTTACATTTTGTGACAAATTGGTCTAAAATTTTGTGATCACCATTTTTGGTTACTCGGGAATACACCAACCCTTTTATGAGTTCGTTTTTTTGCTCAAAAAAACTCCGATATGAAGCGTATTCGAGTGGACTGAAGAGTACAACTCTTCATTTTAGTTAATTGAGGTACTCTTCACTTAATTGAGTTACTGAAGAGAAGAGACTGTTCGATTGGTATTCTTCACTTCAGATAAATGCCAAAATAAAAATAAAACAATTTATTTCAGATTGGCTTGTGTTTAGAAAAATTGTTTCAAAATGTAATTTTCTATTAATTTCTAGTAATTTATTATTAAAAATTATTTTTTTAGGTCGCAAATTCCCAACCAAACAGCCTCCCAAATCAACACGCGAGAATAAAAACAAACGAAAACAAATAAACTCAAAAAAGAAAAACAAATAACTCATCTGAAGTAACTAGATAAGCAAAATATCTCTTCAGTTAATTCAGTTGCTCAATTTTTAACGGAAGTGAAGAGTTGGCAATCGAACAGTCTCTTCACTTCTGTTACTTCAGATACAGCTACTACTTCAGTTAATTGAAGCTTATGTTTTACTCCGGTGGTCATCAGCGACTTAGACCATATAACATATGGACTGATAATCGTTTGAAAATTTTATACATTTTGTTGTTGTAATGCGTATCGCCAGTGATACTAGCGGTCAAGTGGAGTCGTGCGGCCAATTGAGGAAACACACAACAAATTTAGACGAATTAAATTATCGACAAATAAAAAACAACCAACTTTAGACCATTTAAGACGATCAACGATTTTAGGATTATCAGCCATTTTTTTTTCCAATTATGACATTTCAATTTTCTGTTTGGAATTTGGTTTTGTGTTCGTTAAATAATATTTATTTTTTTGTGTTTTGTTATTGTGTGTTTAAATTTTTAATATATAGAAACGATTATTAATTTTCTTTGGACGATATTTTATTACGAAAATAATTAATGTTTGATTAGTTTTTAATTTTTAAATTGCCTTGAAAATACGCTAATGGTATTTTTAGACAATTTATAGTTAAAAGGTATAATTTAGTACCTCAATTGGCCGCGCTGGTAGACTTTACCATGTTTCCATGTACCGAGTCCAAATAGGTTTAGGTTTCGTTGAGTTGAAAACATGGCGGCGCTAATCTGTACCGTTTCCATGAACAGAGTTAGGATTTACAGACAAAAAAAATATTTCGATAGAATACAAAAATAAAATTGCATGTTGAACAAAGCTAAATTCTTTATTTTGCTCTGGTATATCATCATTACGTTGACAACGACATTTTTGTATATTTTTTTTAATTATTTTGAGGAATGAACTTTGACAGATAGAATCTAGCTCAAACGAACAAGATTCGTCGAGTTTATTTGGATTTAACGAAACTCTACCCTAATAAATAAGCGTTTCCATGCACATAAATCGAGTTGAACCTAGGTTAACTCTATCAAGGAAACATGGTACTTGACCGTTAGCGTAAAGGCTAGAACAGCGTGTCAGTAACAATCAGTAAGAAACCTTACGGAATTTAACGAAAAAAAATTCTTACAGAAAATTTGACATCTTGGCTAGCCAATCTGTAAGACCGGTTGGGAACTAATAACTAAGCAAATTGCATAATTTTGTACATATGCTGCGATGCATAAATTGAAAATTGAATAAAACCATGGCAAGAATTTAAAGAATTATAAGAACCATTTTTATTTCATTCATATTTCATAATGTCGCCGTATGACTCTTGTAATAAACATATATCCACTAAACACTGCACTGATGATATCCATTTACCTATACATATTTAATTTGTTATTTACCATTTTACTTTATACAAATTAATATAACAAATATATTGTTATCCTATAATATGCCCATATTGAACTAATATCTAACCCGGTGCTAGGTTTTTTGACATTACCTTAAGTTTGAGCGAAAAATTTCGCTCTGTTAAGTTGGAGTAAAGTGACAACTAAATTTAACGAAACTTAACGAAAAGTTCTTAAAGTTTCAGTGGTCGGTTTTATGCAAAGTCCATAATATCTTATTCTTACGTTAAGTTCTTACTGACTCGCTGTTCCAGCCTTAACTCGTAATACAACCGTGAAATTATCGCTAGCAGTCCATAATTATATGGTCTAAGATCAGCAAACACTACTTAGGATTGTGTGTATTTGCTCAATTGCGTTTTGCTAATTTTGATTGTTCGCCATTTTACAACAACAACAAAATGTTTTACTAATTTTTTTTTATTTCGTAAATTATTTAAAATAAAAGTAAGATACAAATAAGTTTTGGCAGGATTTAGGAAGAAATTAATTTGGAAATAAATACATAATTTCGAATTGTGACCGAAATGTAATGAAGGAATTTTTTCTTCTCAAGAACAAGTAACATAAATTAAATTGATACAAAAAGATTTCTGCTGAGACTTGGTTAACAATAATAGAAATGATGCACATTAACAAAAAATTAAACTTAAACTACATACTCAATCATCAAAGCGTAAAGGCAATCTAAAATCTTACTGAAATGAAATTATTTGTGTTCCTTTGACAAAAATATACTATTGATCCATGAAAACCAATTAAAGTAGGTATGATCAAGCGCATGTATTGCTATCTCTTTCACTAAAAAAAATTCTGTCATTCGGTGCTTTTTTCTTGCTATACTTTTTTTTATAATCACTAGTTCATAGCAAACAAAAATAAATCGAATTGTTTTGCGGTGATACTTTTTGTGAAAACAACGAAGCCTTGTGATTTTATCGCACCGAATGACGAGATGCGCAAGAAAAGACGAATTTGAAACAGCTGTCAATCATACCTATTAAATTAGTTTATCATGCTATTGAGCGAACGTATATTTGGAGATGGTTGCTCAGTTTATACCAATTTAATAAAGAAAAAATCAACGATATTCGGCTAACTTCATTTCAAACTGTGGAGTAATACTTCGAAGTTTTACGACACAGAAAGTAACTAAATTCGGCTTAAATGTTGGCTTGTATAATTTCACTACTTTCAGTCTTAATTTTTTGTTGACCATTATCGCATCCTCATATTCGAGAAAAAATTGAATTTTTCAGACGCTTTTCCCGAATACCCTTTACTTATGTATGCTAATAGTCCAGCTGGACTGATTACAACTAACAATTTCACTGTATTTGTCCCTTTGTAATGAGAATATGAAATTATTTTACATTTCGAACATTTAGACTGGCTTATTTCTATTTCGGTACATAGCTCAAACGTCGAAAAATTCCTGAAAACATTGAGGAATATTCATTGGTACTTCACCCCTAGAAGGCCAGCAGAATAATGATTTCAATCCTGATCTCATCACATCCTGATCTCATCACAGGAAGCAATTTTGACAAATAAAATTATTTTTAACAAAATAAATTTAATATTTCTTAATAAAATAGATTTTAATTGTATATTAAATATATGTAAACAGAAAAAAATTATTTACTAACACAATCATTTTGTCAATTTTAATTTCGCAAAAATCCGATATCGCATTTTATTAAGCCACCTAGAGCGCATTTTTGTGAAAATGTCGTTTTATAATACCTAAATGCGATATCTCATGAAAATGCGAACTGACATTTTTATCATAATAGGGGCCCAGTATAAGCTCGTAGACCCGAAATAAGGAAAATAATACGAGAGTTTAAGACGGGTTATTATTTGGAGTGCGTTCAAAATCTGGAAACGAGCAACAATTTTCGCTGTAGGAAATTCGCATACGACTTTTCCAACTACTCGTATAAATGTACTAAAAATGATGAAATTAAATTTGTTTTCCATTATATAGGAATACGTACATACATATATACATATATCCTTACCAAAACAACAACAATAGAAGGACACAAAAAACTATAGGATAAAACAAAATAATAACAAAAAACTATTTTTTATATAAAAGTGAGTAAGTACATATATAATGTACAAATATACCATAAAGTTTATATATACAAAAGTTTTATTTTTTTTATCATTCTCACGAACTTTTCAACAAATTTTTTTCCATCATTTTTTTTTTTTGGAAAATAAAACAAAAAAATTAAACAACGAGAAAATTGTAAATATAATATATTGTACATACATATTACATAAATACGAAGCTTTATATATAAAAAAATAAATAAATAAATAACAAAATATCAATAAAGTATCCACAATCATGATGATGATGATGGAGAGAACGCTTAAAGCTATGTTCTATTGAAATTAACAAAACAAAAACAAAAAAAATTGAAAAAAAGCGAGCGATATTGTATTTTATTAATTCCACCATTTTGTCCAATCCACTTTGCAAAATGATAAAACAAAGAAAATTACCCCTTCACGTTCTTTTTTTTTTAAGTTGAATCAATTTTTTTTTACCCGAACCAAACACTCACAACATTGTCATAGAAACCGAAATATGATGGTGCGCGCTGATTGGTTAAAATGTATTCCTTTTTTATTCTCCCCTCTTTTTATAATTTATATTACAAAATCCTTGAATGCGAAACCGAGTCGACAATATCGTGATAAACATATAAAAAATAAGGTACAGTCCATCGAAAAATAACAAACGTGTTTGCATAAAAAAAGGACGACAAATTTACAGTAGTGCGAATGCTCATGCGTTGAAAAAAGAAAGCAGTGTATACATTTTTTTTGAATTAAATGATTGACATTAATCCTCCTACACAATGAAAATTATCCTATCGCATTGTATTGCCGGAACGAGTAAAATATATTCCAAGGACCTCGATGCGATCTCGTTTTCTCTCTTTCTATCTCGCCAAATATTTAATATTGACGGGATACGTGTACAGTAGATTATGAATTTTAACAAAGTGAATTTTTTCTTATTCGATTTATATTTCAAATTTGATGATCGACAGCATGGTTTGTGTTGATTCGGTTTAATAAATAAATAAATAAAAGTAATATATACACACAATAATAAATATTTATATAAGAAATCCTTTAAATTTATATCCTTTAAAAGAAATTCAGGAACAATATTTTATTTGTTTATTCAATCAATTTGAGAAAACGGTTTTTGAGTGTCGCGGTCGCGAGTGAAAGTTTTGTTATATGTGCAGGATTTAGTGTGCCAACATTTTTTTTTATTTTTTTTGGTGAATTAAGAATAAAATTTATAACATAAAAATCATAAAAATCAGGATATCAGTGTTCTACATACATGTGATTTTCTGCACCATTATGATGAAATAACAATTTTTTTTATGTTTTCAAGTTATTTAGAAAAAAATAAAAAAAATATTTACATTCAGATACCTAGTTTTTGTTTTTTGTTACAGTTGATTTGGTTAACAAAAATAAATTTTTAGTGAAATAATAAAATTAGTTAAACATAGCTATTCAAACTGTATCTTCCGTCGGATTTGTCTACCCACTTGAACAATAACGGTTCAACAGGGGGGCACTTATTAACAGGCACCAAATTGGATTTTAAAAATAATTGTGTTGGTACCGTAGGTACTGGACCTGGTGGTGGTGGTGGTGGTGGAGGTGGTGGTGTCGGAGGCGGTGGTGGTAATAACAGTGGTAGCGGTGGTGGTGGCACATCATCATCATCAAATCTAGGCCTTAGCCCGTCGAGTCCTGATTCACAACAATTTAATATATTCCCAGCGATTTTTAGTCGCCAATTAAATTTTTCGACCGGTTCGTGCGGCCAAGGTAAACTTATGGACGATCTGCGGCCAAATTTAGTCGGTGGCCTTTTAGGCCTCCAACAAGGACTACTCGATGATCATGCATTGGCACACGGTAACCTGCAACATAGTACACAAGATTCAAAATTTATGTCACTGCAGGACAATAGGCTGATGGGAATTTCATCGCATGAAAATCGTTTATTAGGTTTATCGCAGGAGGTACGGAATTCGTCGGGCAATGTACTAGGTAATGATAATAAAAATTCAGTGCAAAGAAAGTGTAGTAGTACACCGGAAGATTTTAGTGCGCTCTACGGTGGCATACCAAATTCTGGGATTAACGATACATCATCGCATCATCACACACCAGCGCATACGCCTCCATCACGGATATCCGATCATACAGGTAATGATAATAAGTAAAACTAGAGTGTGTATGTGTGTGTGTGGGTTTGTGCTTATAGCAGCTGATTTTTAGATACATTTTCATTATCCTTAATCCTTTCGACATTATACATATACGTTTATTGTGATTTATCTCTCTCAAAATTGAACAAAACATTTGGACTGGATAATACAAAACCAAAAGTGAACAAATAAATTACGGTTAATAGGATTTCAATGACCATTAAATGATTTATTAAGAATGTGCACGCGTCAAGGATTATAAAAAATTGTTTTGGTTTGAATATAAGTACAGATAATTGGAAAGGTGTGAAGTGTGAATATTGTTTTGGACATAACAACGAGTTTTTTTTAGTGATTTTTCGGGGTTTGTGTGACCGACGCTAATAATTTTTTTTATGTTAATCGTCCGACAGCGTACTTTTGTGTAATTTTAGTTTAGTTAATTCTGAAATATTATAATATAGTTTACTTTTCGCAGCATTGTCAAATCCAGGAAATAATTTTATATTTTGAAATTAGATTGTCAAGCGATCGTATCATAACAAAGTTATTAAGATTGAAAGCAACAACAAGAATTTTATTTTTGTTTTGCATAGATTTAAGGGAATTATTGTGTAAGGCCACTTTTATGGAAAATAGTTCAGGCATAAACTCTAAAAAACTGAATTGAAACTTTCAAGATTCAGGACAAAAATCTACCTTAGGTTCATCAATATTTCGAATTTGGAAATTTAAATTTAATTTTTATTAAGAGATTTATTGTATTGCAGAGTTTATTGTAAATTACAGATTTAGAGTTTAAGAATTTTAGTTGAACTTCGAAACGCATTTTCATTTAGTTTGAATCTAATTTGTTTCAAGGATTTTGATTTTATTTTGTTTCATAGATTTGGAAATTTTGGGATAATGGTATAAGTTTAAGCTATAAACATGCCGTCGGCAACTCGTTTTCTAATTGAACCCTATCCCATTTACAAGAGTCAAATGATTTTAGTATTTAGCCTCTAAACTAAATTTAGTTTTATTTTGATTTTTTTTAAATCAAATCTAGAAATCATGCTACTTCAGTTCAATAATTTTTTGTAATAGTCTCGGTACTGCGATTTAGTAAAATGAATTTAGTATGCATTTACCAGTTTAGTCATAATGACAACCTCGATTTTAGCCAGTCGCGTTTTAACAAGTACATTCCTAATTTCGCAAAAAAACAATTATCTAACCTATAATTTATAAAATCTCAAGCAAATTAAATATATTTAAAATATTTGTGAAAATATAGGGAACGCCTCTGTTGAGTCAGAAAGCTCAACGTAAAGTTACCGAAAAGCTATTTTTAAAAGGCTATTTTTTAGTTATAACAGTATTTGTTTAGAAGTTTTTTTATACTAGATCATAATTTTCATTATACGATTTTTATTGTTTGTTAGAACCCATTCCATTGGGAAAGATCATTTTGCGAAAGTAGAAATTTTGAAAACTTTCTAATTAAAAATAAAGAAACACTCGTTCCAAAAAAATGGCATGGTTTTTATAAATCCCTAAAGAATAAGTAAACTGAAAAAGAAATTTCGCGAAAACCAAAATCTTCGAAAAATAAAACCTACGTTCATTGACCTTTAAAACAAAAAACTCTCTCAATATCAATATACATAATTGAAAAATTTCTGATAAGTGGGTAAATTGTATAGCGAAACTTCAAAGTTATTATTTTCCAAGACTTCGTTTGCAGTACACAAAGCTCGGAATAATTGAAAAACTGGATTTTTTTACGTAACTTTTCCTGTTAAGGGTCTATCACATCAAGCGCGGCGCGTCGGCGGCAAATTTAAATAAATTTAAATACACGTTTTTTTGCTTATCAAGTGATAGTAAATCATAGCTTGAACAAAAATAAAATTATTATTCATAAAAAAATTTACAAACTTTATATTTTTAATAGAAAAATTACAATTTTAAGTAAATGGTATAAAATGAAATTTCATCCGCCGCCCGCGAAACCCAGCGGCAAAAAAAAATCGCGTTTTACGCTAGTTTATATTTTTGCACAAGCTATGATTTCCTATCACTACATTAGCAAAAAAACGTGTATTTAAATTTGCCGCCGACGCGCCGCGCTTGATGTGATAGAACCTTAAGTCATTTGAAATTTAAAAATTCCCAATTGAAAAATTTAGTAATTTGAAAACAAAAATTTTGATATTTGCTCTGTGCCTCACGTCGATATTTTCGACTTTTTCCTACTAAATGGAAGGAAGCTGTCATTACTCCCGTGTTTAAAAGTGGTAAACAATCCAAAATCAGTAACTATACACCTATTCCTATTCTCAATACTTGTAGTAAAATTTTTGACAGGATTATTTACGAGATTATTTTTTCAGCAGTATCTAATCTAATTGATATAGGCTTTTGTGAAGCATAGATCCACTCTAACTAATTTAATTGAATTTTCTGATGATTTGTTTCAAGGACTTGGTGATAACCTCCAAATTGATTGTATACTGATTTCTCAAAATCGTTTGACAAGGTGAATCATTGCATTCTGATCCAAAAGCTCCAACTTTATGGAATTGATGGTAACTTGTTGAAGTGATTTGCCTCCTGCATTGGTAACAGAGTAATCATTCCAACGTCGGGTGTACCGCAAGGATCAACTTTGGGGCCACTTTTGTTTGTTTTGTTTATAAATGATATTAGAGTATTACTTAACTCCAATTATTTACTCTATGCTGATGATCTGAAACTATTTCGTTATATTTCCAATGTGAATGATTGTAGTTCGTTGCAATCTGAATTGGATATTATTTTGGATTGGTGTATTACCAATTACTTGAAATTGAATGTTGAAAAGTGGTGTGTTATTTTATTTAGTCGTAGACGTAATCTAATTAAATTTAATTATCGGAATGATAATATTGCACTTAAACAAACTGAACTTGTCAAAGATCTTGGAATTCTTGATCAGATATCACTTAAATCGTATAAATTATTAGGTTTTATTATTCGTTGCTGCAAAGGTTACACCAACCCGAAAACTGTAATTATTCTGTTCAATAGTCTAGTTAGAAAAGTCCGTTGGAATATGATTCGTGTATCTGGAACCCATTTTACAATGTTGATGCTATACAATTGAAAGGTTTCAGCGAAAATTTACTAAATTTCTAAATGCTAGATATGGGCTTTTGGATAGCTAGGCATCTTATGCCCAGAGACTAACCGCGCTAAATCTGTTGAGATTGGAGTATAGGAGACTATACTTAACACAGTTGTTTTATACTCAGCCTTTATCCATTAAAACTAATTTAGATCATGTCAGGCCAATCTTGAGAATGCAAACACAGCATAATGAAAATTAATCTACCCTAAATATTTTTAATACTTCGATAAGTAGCTTTAAGAATGATTTGTTGAAAGTTCTACATGACATTTAGTTATTTACATCAATTAGTATTTTGGTTAATTATTCAAAAGTTTAAATTATTAAACAATTTAAATTCTAATATTATTATTATTAATTTGATATATTTTAGTTTAGGTATATTGTCTATATAAGGTTATTGTTATTATTATTATTATTTTTTTCTCTTTTTTGTTTCTTTCATCCATTGAATGTTGATATATGTGGGGCATTTGCATTTAAATCTCACATAAAAAAATTTAAAATATAATTTTTGAATCATAATTTAATTAATTTTTGAATTAAAAAAAAATTTAAAATATAATTTTTAAATCATATTTCTGTTTCTTTTAAATCTGGGCGTGAGAAGATTTGTGTTTTGCATTTTTTTAAATAATCTTTTGTGCTATTTTTAATTTTTCTGTCATGAACGTTACCTAAAAATCGTTATTACTTTATTTTTAAAATTATTAATTTGCAAATACAAAAGATTAATATACCATTTGGAAGTAGACATATCACCAATGTGAATAAACGTCGATAAATTAAATTTATAATTTTGAATTTCACAATTTATCTAAAATAAGTAAAGTAACGTTCATGACAAAAAAACTCGTTTTTTTAAAATAAAAGGCCCAAAATAATTAAAAAAAATTCATTTTCATAAATGTCTGTATTGTGATCAAATACGTAACTTATACCCATTAAAAATTATCTGTAAAATGCTAAGGGGACAAAAAAAATGCTTGGGGACAAAAACATGTGAGATTTAAATGCAAATGCCCCATGTACATATGTGTATACACATTTAAAAATGGGGTAATATGTAAATTGTATTTATACTGTTTATTGTCCAAGCTGAATATATAAAACAAAATAAAATAAAATAAAAATAAAGGTCCAGTCACAACGAATCCGCCCCGTTTCATTCCGTCGTTCTACATCTCGTCTTTTTCGTTCGGTGGTTACATTGAATCCGTTCCGTTTGTTTAAACTGACATTTGAAAACAAATAAAAATATAAAATTGGAAGACTACGAGACTCTAAACTCTTTAGAAATTCTCTTTGATTTATACATTATAGAATTTAAAAGAAAAAAAGGAGATGGTGGGTGCGTCCATTAAATCTGGATAGGGACCAATCCGGGTATTTTAAGACTAGCTTTCACCAAATGAAAGAATTATGTTTTCAAATAATCGAAAATCACTATGTAGTTTCAGCCTACTTCTCACGTTGTCAAAAAAAATTTAATTGATTTGTTTGGTTAGATGTTCCGCCTTTCCGTAAATTCTAAATTTTTTGATAAAGGGTGATGAGCTCCTCCGGCCCTTTCCGTTTTATTATAACTAACCATTCCGTTTCTTCATACAAAATGTACAGAAAAGGTCTAAAACTAGTTTTGACAGAGAAGCGGAACGAAACGGGACGGATTCATTGTGACTCGACCTAAATTCAATGACTTTTCTAAATTGATGACTAGCTAATAAGACAAGCTGTGCATGTCTTTTCATTATCCTAAACAGCGACTTTTATGGAACGTCAACCGAAAGTTATTATTCTTTGACGGAAATATCCAGGCTTACCCGAGTTTTACACCCAATAAACTTTTTATTCGATAAATATTTTTGTAATCAAAACATCGTTGAAGCTTGAGGCATTAATAGTATAACATACAGTTATAGTATTTTTTGAAACTTGTGTCTAAATAAAATCACCACGTGAGTTCGACAAAGAATAACAATACAACAACAAAGTTTATTAAACAATAACGGTCAAGGCGACAAAAAAAGATTTTGGGATTCGATTAAGCTTGTATATATATATCAATAAAACGGGCTTTATTGGATAGAAAATTTTATGACATTAATGTTTAAATATGATTTCGGCCATGTGGCCGCCACGGCTGGCGCGTACAAATCGCAATCTGGAACACCAATTTTCACAAACTTTTCTCAGCATTTGCGGCCGTATTTCGCCAATAACTCTTCGAATGTTGATTTCCAGGTGTTCAATTCTCTCAGGTTTATCGACGTAGACAAGTGACTTTACACGGGTAAATTAAAACGAAATTCCGTTCCCACAATCTTTTTTCATCTAATAATGCTCCTTCGGTTAATCATACTGTTTCTTCTGGTATTACTCTCAGTACTATTATGCAGAACGATGACAAAAAGTCGAGTAGTTCTTCAGTGGTAACAACTTTACTGTATACCAAAACGAAAGCAGTATTTGTAGCATTACTGTTTACATCCAATTGCACTTATAAGGGCTTACAGCCGTTCAAAGGCTACATAGAATCAGACGGTAACTCCATAGAACGCCAATGCAATTTTTGTAATTTTGGTCCAACATCGAAAAATATTGAGTCAATTTTCAATAATCTCGGAAAATCCTCATAGTGTGCAAATTGCATGAAAAATATAATAAATTACCCGTTTTATCATCTAAAATATTTTACGGTTTTAAAAGTAATATAGCCTAAAAATAAGCAAATTTTTCTATGATACCTAAAATGTAAAAATTACGACCAGAAAATTAAGCGCGATAAAATCACTAAATATCTACGACCATATAATGTAGACATTTTAAGCATAAATGAAAACACCAAACAGTTTAACTAAATTTTACTAAATATGCGGTCAAAATTAAAAAAGTGGCCCGATGAATCGAAAATTAGCAAAATCTTGAGTTCAGCGACCTTATGTTTGATGATATTGAACGGTAATTTTACGTGCTTCTAGCAAATTTGCATGTAAAAGTTCATCCAATTTTACATGAATATTCTGGTACAAATTTAAAGATATATAAAGTTATTCTCGCAGTTTTATTAAGGAACCAAAATTTTTATAATTGCATCAAAGCATCAATTGTATGTATATAGAAAATATGAACAAACGAATAAGTTAACCCTCCGAGAACAGACCTATTTTTTTGAATCACAGACAACAATCTGGCTCAATCTGACCCTAGACAGTTTTTAATTACCATTTTAAATTGGTGAAAGCGATCAGCTTGAAAAAATTCTCAAATGTACTTGAAACAGTGATAAATCAATAATTAATATAATTCAAAAGTGCCGATGGGATTACAGTAGACTCCCGTATAACGCGAATAATATGTTACGCGTTGTATGAAATCGCGTTATAGGAAATCGCATTGAACGAAATGAATTAACAAAAAAGAATGGATAAAAATGAAATGAATGGAATATTCCAGATTTTTATTCTATAGCGCGTTATACGGGAATCGTGTTGTACGAATAAAGTAGTCGCACTTTTTTTAACGCGTTGTATGAAATCGCGTTGTATGAAATCGTGTTATACGGGAGTCTACTGTATTTATATAATCGAAAAACAAAATATTTTTCCTTTGAAAAACCCGTAATTTGCAAAACAAATGCATTTTGTTTATTTTTCAATATTTCTGGCTAAAAGTTGACCCGTATGTATGTTCCGGAAATGTAGTATAATCGAGTAAAAGGTTGTACTTTAGTGTTTCTTTACAAAAAGGTATTTATTTCGCTTGGTGACGAATTTTAACGTCAAAAAAATTGAACATTTTTGTGAAAAATTAAAGAAAAAATTTATATTTTACTACATACAGGTACATATTCTATCAATTACATGATGTGTAATAATTATTAACTTATTTATTCACTTCCGGCGCAATCATTACATAGATAGACACAAAGTTCATCGCACATCGGACGCAAGCAAGGCGGACATTGCCTTTCAGTTTTTTTATCCTTCGCGTAAGGGCAAATTAAACATGTTGCTCTTTTTTGTAATTGCGGTCGATCATCTTCTGTACGTAAATTTTGTTCGCAAACCGAGAATTGAGAGTAGAATAACCGCAAATTTTTAGTTGTGGTAGATGTGTGTATATATTAGTGGCCACGTGAGTGTTGTTTATTTTTTTATAAATTGACGTCATTTTATTTTCTTCTGTCTATCAAAAGTGCTTGTTAAACAACCGAAAACATTTCATTTAAAATTTTTTTTAATAACAAATATAAAAAATTATTTATTCCTTTAATTAAAAAAAACAGAATATAAAAAAAAATATGTTACTCCAAATCATAATCAAAAACAATAACAAATCAAGTCTCTCAAAAATTATTTTGTTTGTAGGATGACAAATCTCAACTCAAAAGCAAGGAAAAGTATAAAACACGAGAAGAAAAATGAACATAAGCACCGAAAAATTCAACCGATTTCGCCCGATTTATTTATTTTTAATGCTTAATTGCTTACTCCCATGATTCTATAAATCCCAGGTTAGCTCGATTTTTCAAAACACGTGTTTGTGACGTCATGCAATTATTTTTTACTTTTCGTATTTTTATTTGTTGTTGTAATTTATATACGTATTGAGAATTGAGTGACGTCAAAAAAAAAAGATGGCCATTTGTTTACATATTTCGAGCTAACCTTTTGTTTTATTGAATCATGGCTTACTCCTAAAAAACGCACAAACACAACAAACAAAAATAATACAACACAACCATAAAAGTGTATACTACACATCGTGTACGAATACAAAATTCTCAATTCTCGTGTCTCGGTTTGCGAACAAAATTTACGTACTGGTGCAGCTAGTTTTTGATCAACGAATTGTTGATCTGTATTTTTCGGAGGGTTAATGATACTCCATGTTTCTAATTTTATTTATTTTCTTAAGATCAAATTTCGTACGTATGCAAAACTTTAATATGTATATTTTAAAAAATAAATTTTATAATTTTATGTTATCAAAGTTTATGCAAGATTTTTTTTTTTAAAGTTTACCACTTCTGACTTATAATTCATTTTGATACTACTTTATTATCGTTCTCGATTTCCAAAGCATTATTTTTGGTTCCGATAAATTTCTTGCATTTTTGCATTCTGATTGAAAAATACACTTAATCACCAATTTTACTGAATATTGAAAGTATAATCAGAGTCGTATGGTAACTTTTGGTGGTCCGGTGCAGAATAAAATTTGGGGCCCACAAATTAAAAATACAATAAATAAAAATAATAATTTTTTGCAATTACAAGAAAAAACCAAATATATTTTAAATTTCAATTAGATTCGAAAGAATTAATTGCTTTTTTCAAGAATTCTGAAGCACTTTTGCAGTCGGGATCAACACAGTTTTTAGTTCGTCAAGAGTAAGAATAATCTCATTATTTTCATTTTTTACTGCTTTAAGACTTTAAAGCGTATTCCTAGCGAGTATTGCTTGGTGGTTTGAGACTTATTTGTAAACGCTTTGTAGATGCAGCAAATATTTTATAAAGATTGTTTATGCAAATGAAAAAGTTCTTTGTTTTAATTTAGCAAATTAACGTTATGTCCCCCACACGGAACATACAATACCCTTTTATTTTGCTCTAAAATTTTAGACTCGCATTGTCATATGGCTGGCCTCGACAGTCGAAATGTTTATGCCCAGCAATTCTAGTTCATTATAAAACCATTGCCAAGTTTCTCCGGTAGAGGACAGAACATTAGCAAAATTTAAAAAATTTTCTTCGACAATTGAATTTGGTTTGATATATTTTATATGGATAATTGGTTCTTACGAAAATCTGGTGATGTGCAATTCATTATAACGAAATATTTCACCTTTTTAACGTTTTACAGAAGATTTTCCAACATTTTTTTTTTGGCTAATGATAATATTACCTAATACATTTTGTATCAGAGGTGATAAATATAATTTGGTTTTCTTTTTCTCGCTCTGAACAATAGAATTTAAATGTAAAGTAATTCAAGCATCCCCAAAAAATTTCCATTGTTTGGTTCATAGAGTTTTCCATTTGTGCACCTAACTGTGAGTTCGCGACAATATTCTGCGGAAAAATTTTCAGCAAGCAACCAATCAAAGTAGTCTATTTCGTAAACAAATTTCCCCTTCCGAATAAAATATTTTTAAATCGCATGCAAATAACTCGGACTCAAAGGCTAAATTTCTTTCACTTAAAAATAAAATCGCTTTCAAAATACAATTAAAAATAGTTTTCCATTTCCGTTTTTCCTTATTAAAAACATCTTCACTGATATGTAATTCCTTTTTGATTTTTAACACATTAGCTGCCACGTGACCAACACGTTAATGACTTTTATTGAATACTTTTAAGCAAAAAATTGGATTACTCTCACATTGCCTGTAATATATTGGTAATACTACCTTCTAAAATCGCGAATGCGGGTTTGGCTTCTAATGGATGGTGGCACTCAATGTGTTAAGGTTAAATCTGAAAGTTCGCCATTTATAAGCTGACTAAGTGTTCCTTTGAAATTTCGTGTTCGGATAATCGCGTACCTACCTGTATGCCCATAACCGAAAACCCCAGTTCTAAAGTCAAATTTTAACGAGGAGAACAATCGACAACAAAAACAAAATCTTCAAGCGGTAAAAGCATATGTCAAAAATATATGTCATTGAAACATCTCAAATGATAATTTTTTTATACTGAATTCCTTTCGGACTCTCCGTTAAATTCTCAACCAAAAATGTCCGCTTTTTATCATTAATTACTTCAGGCCAAGTTGCAGGATCTTTCACATCTAATTTGGTTTTATCGAAGGACAAGCTGCTACTTTTCATTTGAAATTGATTGTTATTATTAATTTCAGATATATCATCTGGAGATAAAACGTCAGTTAAAGATTAAGTAAAATTTAAATTGCTGATTTGTTGATCATTCATTGATCCTGTATAAGTATTCTGATTCATATCGATCAGATGAGGCGTTCTTTCGCTACAGTGGTCTCGAGCATTGCAAATCACTTTTTTATAGTTTGTAATTTGAATTAAAATTTGTGTGGCAATTATTTATTTTAATTGAAAATTAATTAACGGCCACTGTTTCTTTACGCACAAATTGACACCAGAATTGTTCCTATCAGATGAGCCGTTCTCTCGTTAGCTCCTCCAAATAATTTGATCCGCCCAAGGGGACCGAGAATTCTTCTTATGATCGTTAGAATGGTTCGAGCATTATGAGGGGTAAAACACGGTGTGCTGGAAACGAATTTTAATGAAAAGTTCTGTCACTAAAGAAAATCATAGTGACCCTTATTGAAGGGAGTGTCCTGAGCTCGGAGCAGTTGAAAGTAAAATCATTGGAAGTGCCGTTTCTTTTTGGCGGCAATTTTAAAATTTGAATAAATTTCACAATATGAATGCTTATTACGTCGATTTTCATTTAGAAGTTGGAGATTTGACTGTATTATCAATTAATATGATTTTTTATAGACAAAATATATTATTTTTAACAGCATCCCCATTATTGTAAATCAACATACTTTATTTTGTTTTTATCCGGCATACATTTAATTTATTTACGGAAATTTCTTTAAAAACCAAATTACAAAATACATAATGCACTAAAAGCTAAATATGTATGTATTGTATCTATGCATACTATAGATGTAATAAATATATACTTAAAGCAAATCATTCGTGCACTTCGTTTGTTGCAGTTTTAATATGAATCGGGTTTTTTCATGAAAGTCTAAGAGCTGGTAGACAATTTTGAGTAGGTATTTGAGGCAGCATGAAAATTTGTGTGACGCTTCTTTAGCAATGTCTAAACACAAAATCAAAGACCTGGCTGAAGGGTAGCGGGGCATTGTCAACCTTTGATTTTTTTAAGTTGCGAAATTTTTTTTGCAAAAAATGTATTTGAGGCATTCTGAAATTTTAATACCTGTTAGTTTAGTATTTAATAAAATATAAAATTAAAAGGCCAGATCATTTAGTCGGGTCCAAAATGTTGCCAGGCGGTTTCAAAGTTGAATTTTGTAGACTTCTAAAAAATATATTTGAGGCAAGCTAAGACTTAGACAGATAAATATATACATATACCTAAAAAAACATAACTTCAAAAAGACAGGTCATTTTGGTGGGGCTCTCTACCTGCCAGGTGGTCGGGAATGTACTGAGTTCTTAGGAGCTTTTGTCGTAATTCTACTTTGCAGTTTTCTATTTCGCTTATTCTATTACATCTAGTTATCATAAACACTACTTTCTTGAACCTTATTACCTGTTTCAACAGTTTTTTTTTTCAATATATAAGCAGAAAAATTCATAATTTTTACCTTTGAAATAGATTTTTCGAACCTATCAGCAGATTCGTTACATTCAGAAATAAACTTTTCACGTAATTTTGCATCTACTTCTTCAATATTTATCAAAAAATCTTGTTCTGCATTTAAAGCTGCTTTTCCACTCGAAATATTGAAAAGTCGTTGCTGGTCGATGCTAGTATCGAATGGATTCATAAATTTGGAAAATGCATTGACAAATAATTGAATTTGTTTAGTGTCTTTGTTTAAATTATATTTTTCTAAATCAGCTGTAACATGTTGCCGTTTCCGTAGACAAGTAGCCTCATATGTATATGATATAACAGTTGATCGAATCTCGTGGCTCTTACAACAGCGCTGCCGAGCAGAAATGGAGTTAATAAAATGTACTGCACCGGTTAAATCTTCTTTCAGCATCTGCGTTGATTGCCTGTTCCAGAGTCAGATCAATTGGCTGTCTACAGAATGACTTGTCCGTTCTTTTAATTCCAAAATAACTTCTTTCCATGCGGATTCTTTTAATCGTGGATGAGTTTGTTCTAGTTTAATTAAAATATCGTGATATTTAACAAACCAACGTAAATAATTTGGCTGATTAAATACAAAGAAAAGATTGGCCATTTTTAGTTAAATAAATTTAAATAGATCAATATCGCCTGTTCGTATACTGCGGCTTAACTTCTGACAATAATTGACGAGATTTATGTACGGCATATAAAATTGAGGCTTTTTACCATAAGCTCCATTCAGACGGGCTTCTTTATGTTGAAGATATGAGGTTTGAGGCATCACTATTTTGTAATAAAGCACCATAAGATAATTTTTGATCATTAAACTCCATCAGCTCTATGTATACGTAAATTTTCTATAATCGTTATATTTTCATTTTTCAAGAAAAATTGAAAATGCAAAATTTCTAATCCAACTGCCATCAGTGGGTGAAATCGTTTACAACTATTAAAGTGCTTGCCAGAAAGGAATGAATCAACAGATCCATTTGCTATTTTTCATTTTCAACAGCAATATTCATTGGTCCACAGCTTTGAAATATGCAAGGATAATATGAAAAGATCCAAAATGAATAAATATGTTATCAAATAATGGCTGCTCACTACATAGCTTGGATTTGCATCGCAACTTTAGCAATAGCTTAATCGTAAGTAACTTCAATATGAGACTGCAGTACTTCTTCAGCGATTTTTTAACTTTCTTTCAGTGTTGCGAGAACAACATTTTTAGAAGTAGTGTTGATGATAACTAGATGTAATAAAATAAGCAAAACAGAAAAGTGCAAAGTAGAATTATGCCAAAAGCTCTTAAGAACTCAGTACATTCCCGACCACCTGGCAGGTAGAAAGCTCCACCAAAATGACGACCTGTCTTTTTGAAGTTATGTTTTTTAGGTATTATATTTATCTGTCTAAGTCTTAGCTTGCCTCAAATATATTTTTTAGAAGTCTACAAAATTAAACTTTGAAGCCGCCTGGCAACATTTTAGACCCGACTAAATGATCTGGCTTTTTTATTTTATATTTTATTAAATAATAAACTATAAGGTATTAAAATTTCAGAAAGCCTCAAATACATTTTTTGCAAAACAAATTTCGCAACTTAAAAAAATCAAAGGTTGACAATGCCCCGCTACCCTTCAGCCAGGTCTTTGATTTTGTGTTTAGACATTGCTAAAGAAGCGTCACACAAATTTTCATGCTGCCTCAAATACCTACTCAAAATTGTCTAACAGCTCTCTATCTATTAGAGCTATGCAAGAACAAAAGATTGACAAAACGAATAACATTTACGCTAGATGCAGACACTGAATTTTATAATTATAATTAGTAAAGATTTATACTTCTTAGCAAAGACAATGGGTAACATGGCAAACTTTTTTTTTTACTCACACAATTGTCGCTTTTATCAGTGATTTTGTAAAATTTCATAAATTTCTTTGTCATAAAGCATCTGTATATATTAATTTGTAGATAGATGATGTCAAATCGTTCTGAATATCGCTCGATATTCCCGAAAACCCCTTTAATGTTTCTAAATGATTCGATAACGAAGAAATGTGCCGCGTTAATAATTATAAAAGTTCGATATAATTACCGCGATTCTTTGAATCACGAGATTCATCATTTTCCCTGGACGCGGTTCCTTGCATTTCCGAGAAACAAACGGTGTCAAAAGCAGAAGGATTCCCCAATTTTATTCATTTTCTATTAAATTGTTCAATCGCAATGATACGACTTGAATCAATAAAATTTTCAATTTGCCCTCTCCTGAATGTTATCAATTGTATTACATTGTTTAAATGATTTTGTGATTGTTTATGTCGCTTGGTGGGCTGCGAAAAGTAGTCAATAAAATGTTTCATTCCACACACTTTTTTCTAGGAAAAACATAAGACATGGCCAACAAAAAATTTCATTTAATTTAGCACAACCCGTAAGGCACGGTAGTTTTTCTTAACTACCTAACTTAGGTAAATCGGGCCTTGGTCTTATTTGTTTTATAATCGTCAACTTTTCATCCAAGTTGCGTTGTTTAAAACAAATGTTTAATAGATTCTCTACCATACAATCACAATATTCCATCTTCCCAAATGATAACACTTCATGATCCAAAAATAATTCAACGAATTTAATAACCTTAATAAATCACATACTTTAGTTATTGCACAAATTCAAAATAAAATTTCTACCGGTTTATGAATCCAACATGAATAATTTCGTTAATAACAAAAACCAAAAACAAACTTCCCGAGTAACCAAAAATGGTGATCACAAAATTTTAGACCAATTTGTCACAAAATGTAAGTTCCTTTTTGTCACAAAAAAAGTTGACAATTTGGAACATATGTGCGGGTATTTTGTGACAAAATGTACGTTGAATTTACCACCCAAAAAAAAAAAAGTTTTAGTCACCAATTTGTCACAAAATGTAAGTTCCTTTTTGTCACAAAATAAGTTGACATTTTGGAACGTATTTATGTGGGTATTTTGTGACAAAATGAATGTTGATTTTACCACCCAAAATAAAAAATTTTAGCTACCAATTTGTCACAAAATGTAAGTTCCTGTTTGTCACAAAATAAGTTGACATTTTGGAACGTATTTATGTGGGTATTTTGTGACAAAATGAATGTTGATTTTACCACCCAAAATAAAAAATTTTAGCTACCAATTTGTCACAAAATGTAAGTTCCTTTTTGTCACAAAATAAGTTGACAATTTGGAACATATTTATGCAGGTATTTTGTGACATAAAACACACAGAAATGAAAGTTTTTTGATTTGGTGAATTTATACATAATTCGCTAAGTCACTACGTTCTTGCCTCATACTTAATGTATGAAGTTGGAATTGTATTTTTGTAGTTTATGTTTGGTCGTAGCTACCTGAGTACCTGATGAGTAGACCGAATTTTTTGTTTGTTCGAGCTTATCTGTACGAAACTAGACTACCACATAGAAAACTTATGGAAAGTTTTCATTTTTTTAGAGTCGATACATTTTGTATTGAGTCTCGGCTCGGGTTAAAGTTCGGGGGGATTTAGATATTTCTAAATTTTTGGTAGACATTTTTTTAAAAATAAATAACAATAAAAATATCAAATAAACCATACAATGGAATATTTTTTACAAAATTATTTAAGTAGGGTCATAAAAACTTTTCTTACGCATAATTGCATCAATAAACCAACAAATATCCACAAAATTGTTGAATTGTTGATTAGGTAATACTTTTATCATAAAAAAACTGTCAAATTTGTGGTTACAATCTCAACAAATAGTTCATAATTAGTTCCACTGTTAAACCATCTATTATTCAGAAAATATCGAGAAATATTTGACTTTATTACCAAAAGAAAACTGTCGAATTTGTGACTAAATTTTCACCATATATTTCAAAATTAATATTCCACCAAAAACCAGCAAATTTGATTTACCAAATGTTCGTTTACGCGTGACAATTGGCGTCAACCGCATCCACCATTTTTCATCCATATTGTGACAACTTTTTGTCACATTTTTTTCCGCCAATCACCATTTTATGTGAAATTTTTGTCGTTTTTTTGTGAAGCGTGGTTACTCGGGTTCAAATCATTGCAAAGCTAGGACCAGCGATATATATACATGGATAGGGGATAAAACAAAATTTATGGAGAAACCGAAAAAGTATTTAGTGTATGACAGAGAAAGAAAAAACCTTCATCCTTGTCTTTAAATCCGAATTTTCGAATACCAAATTCAAATTTATGTGTAGGAGGCGGTAAAGCAAAGTAGCTGTAATCTAGAGATGGAATAAATAAACGTTACAAATCAAAAGCATGCCAGATACAATAATATAAAATTAGCAATAACCATGGTGACATATTTAAAAAAAATCTTAAAAATAAAAAAGGAAAATTCACTTGAATGTTTGTTTATGCATTTTTGACGTTTTACTCGAATTTTTTTTGTTGTTGTTTATTTTTCAGGGATGTATTTGAAATTTAAAGGAATAAATGGTTATTAATTCTTAAATTAGTGTACGAAAACTAGTACCGTAATGTTTAACTATTCAAATTTGATATAATTAATTTATTTTTTTTAACATAATTAAACATCCGATATTTATTCCACTCAATTAAAAAAAAAAAATTTGTTTCGGAAAATTTCGAAATGAAATTTATTCTAGTACGACACTTATTCGGAAATACTTTTTTTGATAAAGAGGAGTATACATATAAAAGAGTAGTAAGACTATAAATAAAATTTGCTCTATTTTTTGTGACGTAAATCAATGTGATTTTTGATCAATCCCCTATCCATGTATATACCGGGTGATTTTTTTAACCTGATACACTCAAATATCTAGGAAAATATGCACTCTATGAAAAAAATGGTTAAGATCAAAATTTAATTATTCCGCGGGGGAAATACATTAGTGTTAAAATTAGAACCCCCTCCCCCTCCTTGTAGGTGGGGCGGGGGGTAACTTTGAAACTAAGATAGGAACCCCTATTTTTTATTGCAGATTCGGATTCTACGACTAAAAATACGTAGAATTTGGCTGAAACATTTTTTTCCATTCATGATAGATGGCGCTGTAATTGACGATATTAAATTTTTTTTTATTTCTCCTACTGAGAACCTACGCAACCTACGCAAACGATTCTGCAATTAGTCTGCAATAATAATACCATGGTTTCGTTATAAATTCACGAAGTTAGTCTTAAACAATTTATTCATTTTGCAAATTTGGAATAATTGGGAAAAGGGTGCTCGATTTACATGAGTCCCCTTGCCTCATCATCTTTCAATTAAATTAAGTGCTCAAAATGATGGCCTTCGACTTCAATGCACTTATTAATCCACATTTCAAATGACTGTACACTACTGAGGAGTGTATCTGCTTGAATTTCAGCACAAGCATTTCTGATTCGCTCAATCATATTCTCACGTGTTGTTGCTTTTTGTTTGTAAACTTGGTCTTTGAGATAGCCCCACAAAAAGAAATCTGGCGAAGTAAGATCTGGTGATCTGGCAGGCCGATTTACCGGACCAGCTCTCCCAATCCACCGACCATTGAAATCACGATCAAGTACTACACGTGCTACGAACGAATGGTGTGCGGGACAACCATCATGTTGAAACCATATGTTCCGTCGCACTTCTAAGCTTAAGTTTTCAAATAATGTTGGCAGTTCATTTTCTAAAATATCTCGGTACATTTGACCATTAAAGTTGCCTTCAATAATGTGGGGGCCGACGAGTTTGTTGCCAATTATTCCACACCACACATTGACAGTCCAAGGACGCTGATGTTCAACTTGGCGAAGCCAGTGCGGATTTTCAACACTCCAATAATGCATGTTGTGGCGATTAACCGTTCCATGGTTTGTAAAAGACGACTCGTCGAAGAACAATACGTATTGAAAAGAATTTGGGTTTTGCTATATTTGTTCACGTGCCCACTGACAAAAAGTTACCTGATTTTGGAAATCAACGCCATGAAGATCTTGGTATAAAGACATATGATACGGATGATACTTATGACGTTTTAAAATTTTCCAAATACTGGTCTGGGACAATCCGGAATCGCTACTACTGCAGCCAATACATCAATTTCATTATTTTCTTCGGTGACTGTTGCTGGACGAGCCCTTTTCTCGGTTGAACACTTCTATCAGTAATAAATTGTTTGACAGTACGCTGAAATGACGCACGTGACCGAATCCTATCCGGAAAACGCGAAGCGTAGAGAGTGATAGCATTATCAAGACTCCGGCCAGCTTCTCCATAAACCAGAATCATTTCAATTTTCTCTTGTACAGTTAGATGCACCATTCTGAAGTAGTATTGATAGCTTGACACAGGTATTGTTGTTTACGAAATAATCTTCGGACTGAATCGGTATTTTTAAAACAAAATACAAACAATTTCATTAATTTGAAAGCTGATTTAATCGCATGTTCCTGAGTTACGATAATGACAAGCCATTTTTCAGTAATTGAAAATTTAAAAAATAAAAATTCTTTAAGCCTAACTTCCTGTATTTACAACGAAACCATAGTATTTTTATTTCAAACTTATTGCAGAATCGTTTGCAACCTACGCAGTAGGAGAAATAAAAAAAAATTGAATATCGTCAATTACAGCGCCATCTATCATGAATGGAAAAAATGTTTCAGCCAAATCCTACGTATTTTTAGCCGTAGAACCCCAATCTGCAATAATAAATAGGGGTTCCTATCTCAGTTTCAAAGTTACTGCCGCCCCACCTACAAGGAGAGGGAAGGGGGTTCTAATTTTAACATTAATGTATTTCCCCCGCGGAATAATTTTTTTTGATCTCTACCATTTTTTTCGTAGAGTGCTTATTTTCCGAGATATTTAATCCGTGATAAAAATTGAATATCGTCAATTACAGCGCCATCTATCAGGAATTGAAAAAAATGTTTCAGTGAAATTCCTACGTATTTTTAGCCGTAGAATCCGAATCTGCAACAACAAATAGGAGTTCCTATCTTAGTTTCAAAGTTAACCCCCGCCCCACCTACAAGGAGGGGGAGGCGGTTCTAATTTTAACACTAATGTATTTCCCCCGCATAATAATTAAATTTTGATCTTAACCAATTTTTTCGTAGAGTGCTTATTTATTTATAGAGTATTATATTTGAGTGTATCAGGTTAAAAAAAATCACCCGGTATATCGCTGGCCAGGACCAATGTATCTTGTTTAATTTTTCTATTCAACGGTGTGTTTAAAAAAGCAAAGACTAAACATGAGAGTATTTTGCTTGTTTAATGCTGGAAGCACATGAGCAAAATTTCTGCTAGCAGCGCTGCCGGCAGAAATGCTTGTGAACTACATGAGCGTCGTTTTCGGCACGCAGAATATTTTTTTAGTAGCATTTATTTGATACATATTTAATTTTAATGTACAATATTTTTAAATGAATGATGCCTTATTTTGTCACAAATTAATTAATTTGTATCCTCTATTTTGGACTTATCACACAAAACTTAGTTTCTGTCAATAAATTAAATAAATTGATTGGAAAAAATAGAAGGTATACAATTTGTACTAGATTTGTTATCTTTTACGTCATGTAGCCTACTAATTCGCAGCAAAATTAGAAATAGTGGCAAAAAGAATCCATGTATTTCATTCATTGGTGAAGGCACCATTCATTTAAAAAAATTGTACATTAAAATTAAATATGTATCAAATAAATGCCACAAAAAAAAGTTCTGCTTATCAAAAACGATGCTCATTTAGTTCACCCGAATTTTTGCCGGCAGTAATGCTATGTAGCAAAAATTCTGCTCATATGTTTCCAGCAAAAATCATTTCTCGATAGTTTAGTCTTTCACATTATGTTTGTTTTGTATTTTTTTTTTTTCAATTTGGTTTTGTTGTGCAATAATATACCCCACCAGAAGAATCAATGATTCTTTTTAAGGGGAAATTGTATGAAATAAAATGTAAGCAATAAAAAATTTGGAGAAATGATCTAAATAAAGTTTCAAGAAACCTGTGCAGCAAATAAACAGATTAGACTTCTAATTATTTCTAATTGGAATAACGAAAATACTTATAGGATTTTTTCTTTCAAGTTGGACTAATTTGGGTATTACATTATTAAAGGTTGAATGCAACTGTTACATTATTCTAATGGTTTTAAACTGGAAAATATCAAATTTTAAGGGAAGCAGTACTTCCCTTGCTTCTATGGATACCTCATCCCTGTAATCCATTTATATTAATATAATAAGGCTTGGTTTTGGTGAAATACCTATTATATACAAATATTTGTTCACTTGATAAGTACAAAAGGAACATAAAATATCAACAACCAAAATGAATGCAATATTTTTGTCGATAGAATATCCAAAGATAAAACATAATAAAATACATAAATTCATAAGAAATTAATTTGTATTTGATAAAACAATTTACAAACTATTTCTTAAAGCAACAAATTAAAAAAATTATATTTCTAAAAACAAAAAAAAAACAAAAAAAAATCGGCCACGTGAATGTATTGCAAAGGAAATCTATACGCATCTATAGCTTTGGAATCCGACCACCTAAAGATCTTAGCCAAACCACGTTTTTCTTATCTGATCAAGGTCTACAAGTCTGTCGTTGATTCATGAAAATCGGATAAGTACTTTTCGAATTAATATTTGATAACAGACATAAATAGCGGGGATACAAGGCATCTCTCTCGCTCTAGCGCTTTGCTTGAGTTCAGATGCCTAAAATATCACTTCGTTTTTCTTAAATAAACTGGAGAAAATTGCCCTTGATTTAGCGCCCACAAGGTGTTATTACCCCTTATTATTATAACGTCTAAAATAAATTTGCTATAGACGGTTAAACACCATGACCTATTCATCCATTCTCTATTATGAAATATAAACTAAGCTAACCAAATAAGGTGGTAAGTCGTAGGCCATCTGTAGGCAATATACGTATGCTAAAACAATTTGTTTTATTATTCTGAACTATAAATTAACCTAACATTTTGTAGGCAATTTTCAGCACGATATGCCAATAACTTCTAAAAGTTACAAACTAACACGGTAAATTAACTCACGTGCAAGCCAAAACGAAAAGCATATACCCGCAGGTTTAAACACTATGGTTGGTTATGTTCGCCAAACGATAATAATATTCGTTTGACGTTCCAAATTTCGCACCCTATAATTAAGTGGTATGTACTTGCCAACAATTTAAAAATGTCAATGATTTAGTTCTAAGAACGGAACAGGAAATTCTTCCTTTGCTCCTTCAATTTGAAGATGCAGTACTTACACCAATATTAAAATAATAATTATCATCGACATTTTGTCAATTTTTTACACACTTTATCACACTTTAACTAAATATTTTCAAATTTTATTCATAAAATAAAAATCCAAAATTGAGTTTTAGAAAAGCTTTCTATAATTGTGATAACTATTAAAATTTATTTATACGTAGACTAGTTTCGAGCATTACCTCTCATCATCAAGTACATATTTATAATAATTGAATTTTAAAGTTCTTCTGGTAAATAACCAGATAATCATTACGATTTGTTACGAAGAGCGAAATTATGAAGAATTTTACAACTTCAGTTTCGATCTGAATGAGAAACACGAAAAATTTAATTATTTTCCAGTCAATCTCATCACTCATCACTCATCAGGATATAGCGACTGAATTGTTAATTACATGATTGATTATTTTATATATATAGAAAGCAACATGTACTTTAAGCATTAGCGAATTGTACGCAATACATATTAAATTCTTCATAATTTCAATTTTAAAACAAAATTACAACTACAATTCGCTAATGCTTAAAGTACATGTTGCTTTCTATATATAGAAAATAATCAATCATGTAATTAACAATTCAGTCGCTATAGCCTGATGAGATTGACTGGAAAATAATTAAATTTTTCGTGTTTCTCATTCAGATCGAAACTGAAGTTGTAAAATTCTTCATAATTTCGCTCTTCGTGATTTATAATAATGTTACTTTTACATTTAAAATTCAATATTAGCGGTATATTGCTTTCAGAGTAACTTTGCTTGGTTTTGAAATCGGCGAGACTGATAAATAGGTTCTTGTTTTCAATCTCGTTTTAAGTTATTAACATCATAACTAAATTTGGAAGTCTCCCGGAGTGTTACTGACCGCGTAAACATCCCACTGAAATCTGGATAATTCCGGTACACTCGTAAATGTGGAAATTTTCTTCTTTAAAAAATAAAAAAAATTTAAACAAATAAGAACGTTAATCTTTATTTTCCAAGCTATACTAAGTTTTTACATCAAATATGTACACTTCTCGTCAAAAAATTCCGGACACTACATTTTTTTAGTAAATTTTTGTGTTTACGGTAACTATTCGCATTATTCGAGTTATTGTTCGAAATAATATAATACGCGCCAAAAGGTACTAACGGAACAAGTTTTTGTTTAATAAAAGTGACCACAGGATGAAAACAAATGAAATAACAAAATTACCGAAAAGGGGATATTGATATGTCTCCATCTTTATTTAAATAATAATCAAAAATCAACCTAAGCGGTCGGTACTCTAATATCGAGTATTTCCTCCACGAGCTCTGATCACATCTAGCATTCATCTTGGCATACTGTCAGGTTTGCAACGTACTCCTGAGGAATCATTTCCCATTCTTCCTGCAGAGCTAATTGAAGATGATCCAAGGCTTCTGGAACGACTTCTCTTTGCATTAAACAACGCCCTAACATGTCAATGGAATTAAGGTCAGGGCTGCGAGCGGGCCAAACAATTCTATCAATTCTCACCTCATCCATATAATTATTGACAACGATTGCACCATGGGGTCTGGCGTTGTCATGCATTAATTTCCAATAAATGGGGCGTATGGAACCCCAACATCTTCTAGACAGTCCACGATATATCGTTCGGCAGTTATGGCGCCGCCGCGTAGAAACACAAGGCCCGTACGGGTATCTATAGAAATGCCTGCCCACAACATAAGTGAACGGCCATGAAATGGGACTCTTGGGGATATGGCACATTGCGCATATCGCTCTCCAGATATCCGCCATACTCTCTCACATCCATCCGGTGATCGCAGACTGATCCTTGATTCATCAGTGAGCAACATGGACTTCCATTCGTCCGTAGTCCAACTGACGTGGTTACGGGCAAAAGTCAAACGGTTTCTCCGATGAGTTGGGAGAAGCTCTGGCCCTGTAGCAGCCCTCCTAGACTGCAATCCATATTCGTTTAATCTTCGCGATGCTATACTGACTGAAATATTGACACCACGTATATACCTGTGCTAATCGACCAGCGACGATTCTAGCTGTTTGGAAACGATTCTACAGTACCATTGATAACATAAATCGATCGTCCCGCTCGTTTGTTGCTCGTTTATGATCTGATCCAACTCTTCGCTGATACTGACCAGTTTCACGATATCGTTTAATAGCGTCTTGAACTGCACCTCGAGTGAAATTTAGGTGGGCAGCAATATAACGCACGCTACGGCCATCCTCACTCAAAGCGACTACTTTTGCAACGTTTTCTGGTATCATATTTATAATATTGTCTAATAACAATTACTAAGCACTGTTTACGTAAACTATAATTTTAATACTAAACTAACAATAAAGGCCCGATTATATGAACGAGGATAAATGATTAATTCTCTGATTTAGCGTAGTTTGCCTTGTATGAAACAATGAAAACTACGCTAAATCAGAGGATTAATCATTTATACTCGTTCATACAATCGGGCCTAAATGCTACTTTTAACGTTTAAACACAATTGATTGATGCTCATTTATTTAGAAACGTAACAATCCAAATTTTAAATATTTTTCATTTATTATTCTTTGCTGCTACGATTGAATTTAAAATAAAAAAATACGATTTCTGTTACACATATTTTTTGGTTATGTACTGTTTAATATGACAGTGCTTTTAAACAATGCGTAATTGCTCTAAATTGAAGATTTATGAAGAAATTCAAGTGTCCGGAATTTTTTGACGAGCAGTGTAGTTACAATTATTTTCATAACTGAGAATATTGATAATTTAGGGCTCTTCTTAGGATTTTACTTATGTAAACATTGCCTCAATAACTCGAGTTGTGGTTGTTAAACCCTATTTCAAGCCAAGGTGAGTGATGAGATTTATTTTGGCTTCAGTGGTAGTTCTGATGATCTATTAACACAATTTAAAAATATAAAGGGCTGAAACCTCTCGAGGTGATCAGAACTTCGGTCTTTGGTGAGTTCAATGGTGAAAGCATTCACCTGTGTCATAAAGTTGGTGTGACAGTTTAAAGACCACATCACTAACACGGGATTACTTGCTTCATAAGCTTGGCCTTGCATTCAAATCAATCAATCAATCAATATGTGGTTACAAATCAAAAGAACACAATTCTAAAATTCGCATTTTTCAGGAAATCGCTTTTAAAACGAACAATCATTGAAAATCGTATGAGTTCTTTTTTAATTTTAGCGTTTGTAAACAGTTCTGTTGAAAAATTACGAAAAAATGATTGGGCCCAAGTTACGAACAGTGACTAAGCGGTCTCATTCTACCATTTTTGGTAATTTTTTTTGTTTTGTACCGAAACTAACTGCATCGTAAACTTTTAACATAAAATTCTATATGAAATATTTTTTCATGAAATATTTTTTGAATTTAATTAGATTGTTTGTTCTAAAGAATATTTAATAGTTAGTGTGCATTGAGTTGTTCTCGCGATATGTAGTGTTTCAGCATTTTCTGATTTTTTTTCTTTAAATTAGCAGCATACAACCTATGCTAAACAGGCTCAATAATATTCCCATGAACGGGTTTGATTACGTCGAAGAATTAAAAACCATAGCGCACATAGCAAAACAAAATGGATTCACTACCAACATGATTCACAAACTCAACACGAAAATAAATTACAAAATTCAACAACAACGCTTATCTACATTATACACAATAGAAGACGACATCAAAAAATACATCACAATTGAATACAATAAAAACACGAGCCATTTTTTGAAAAAAACATTCGGAAAACAAAATTACAGTGTTACGCACAAAACATTACAAAAGCTGCAGAACAAATTCTCATTACAATACAATCATAGCTGTGACAGCGGTGTTTACAAATTGAGGTGCAATGACTGTCCGATGTTTTATTTAGGGCAAACGGGGAGATCATTTGATTAAAGATTTGGAGATCTCACACAAGAGATCAGAAATTCCTAAAAAAATTTACATTCAAATTCCGAAACCGGTCTACCAAAAGTATAAAATTAATTATTACATTTTAGAAAGTTTTTAACTGTTGATTAATTAAAAGTAGAACAAAGTTGTATGTTTTGTATTTTAACTTTTTTAGTAAGATGTTGGCTCATTTCTAGTCGCAGTACTGTTGTTTCAGAAGCGTGTGATATTTTTATTATCATGTTTATACCGTTCTAAGCGTTTAAGCTAATAAAACCAGGAAAAATACTTTACATATGTATATGTATGTACCTAGTATACAAAATAAAATGTTTAATTTAATTAAACATTTGATTAAAATCATGTTGTAAATGAATATGATTGAGAAATAGACAAGTTCCATCATACATGGCCATATTACAGAACTTCATCTAAAAAACATTTCAGAATCCCATTTCCAACACAAATGTCAAATTTCATAATAATCGATTGAGAAATAGGCAAGTTCGGTGCTACTTCAAAAATTAACTTACAAAAGAAAGAAACGTTGTAACATCATAATGTTTTTTATGAGAGTAAAAAAAAATAAAAATTGAAACATTTGTGGAAAACTATCAGCAGAAGCGAATTGTCAAGCGAAATTTCAATAAACCTTTAGTAAAGTAATGTAAAACCTTTAGTACTGTACATAAGTACATGCAAAAACTGACTTATATATAAATCGGTTACTCAACTGCTCACTCAACCCTTATCCAACCTCAACTCAACCGCAGTTCAACCCGCAAACCGAACCCAACTTCTAACTCTATGCCAAACTTAATCCTCAAACCAATATTTTAAAAAAAAATGTTCAAATGTTCACAATATGCTAATGCAGCCCCAACCCAACTACAACTCAACTTATTCCGCAAATTGACTTCTAATTCAACCTTCAACTCAACCCCAAACTCAATTCCCAACTCAATATTCAAACCAGCATTTATAAAAAATTGGTAAACATTTATATAACCAGGTATTTCGGACAAATTAGTTTGACAGGTACTCGATTCTTTTGGCGTACAGGTTCCAAAAGCTTTTCAAGAAAGAAACTGATTACCCCAAAAAAAATCGGAATCGGAGCAGCCGTTCCCGAGATACCATGGGTACAGATATTCAGACATGGAATTTAACACGAAAAATACTTTGGTCTTTTTAGACCGAAGTAACCGTATTCTAGAACTTTACACCGAAAGTAGTAAAAAAAGTATACTGATATTTCTAACTGTGTAACTAGCCATATTCTAGAACTTTATCCAAAAATCATTTTAGAATCCCATTTGCAACACACATGTCAAATTTTATCATAATCGGTTAAGTAATAACCAAGTTTCATCCTACTTGACCATATTCCTGAGCTACTCAAAAAATTATTTTAAAATTCCATTTCCAACACACATGACAAATTTGGACATAATCGGTTAAGGAATAGCCAAATTTCCTCCTACTTGGCAATATTCCACACACATCAAATATTCCCATTTCCATACACATATCAAATTTCATTATAATCGGTTAAGGAAAACCCAAGTTCCATCCTACCTGACCATATTCCAGAGCATCATCCAAAAATTATTTTAGAATTCCATTTCCAACACACATGTCAAGTTTCATCATAATCGATTAAGAAATAGCCAAGTTCCATCATACTAGGCAATATTATAGAGCTTCACCCAAAATTTTAAAATCCCATTTCCAACGCACATGCCGAATTTCATCATAATCGATTAAAAAATAGGCAAGTTTCATCATACTTGGCCATATTCCAGAACTTCATCCAAAAATCATTTTAGAACCCCATTTCCAACGCAGATTTCGAATTTCATCATAATCGGTTGAGAATTAGCCAAGTTCCATCATAATTGGCCATATGCCAAAATTTCATCCAAACAACATTTTAGAATCCAATTTCCAACGCACATGCCGAACTTCATCATAATCGGTTGAGAAATAGGCAAGTTCCATCATACTTGGCCATATTTCAGAACTTCATCCAAAAAACATTTTAGAATCCCATTTCAAATGCACATTTCGAATTTCATCGTAATCGATTGAGAAATGGGCAAGTTCCATCATACTGGGCCATATTGCAGAACTTCATCCAAGAAACTTTTTACAATTCAATTTTCAACGCACATGTGATGAGAAATAGTCAAGTTCCATCATACTTGCCCATATTCCAGAACTTCACCCAAAATTCATTTTAGAATCCCATTTCCAACGTACATGTCGAATTTCATCTTAATCAGTTGAAAAATAGGCAACTTCCATCATACTTGACCATATTCCAGAACTTCATCCAAAAATCATTTTAGATTCCCATTTCCGACACACATGTGTCATATAAAAAATTTGTTAATTACTCACTACATCCTAATCAAACCCCAACTCAACTTCAACTCAACCCGCAAATTGTCCGCTAACCTACCCTTAAAATCAATTCCCAATTCAATAATCAAACCAGCATATTATATAAAAATATCGTAAATATTTATAAAATCAGGTATTTTGGGTCAATTCGTATGGCAGGTACCCCACCCTCTTGAAGTACAGCCTCCGAAAGCTTTTCAAATCTCCGCCTTGGCCATAGAAACAGATTGGCGAAAAAAAATTCAAAATCGGACGAGCCGTTCTCGAGATACCACTGGTACAGACATCCAGACAGACGGACGGACATTTTTTTTTGTTGTTGCTTTTTCTGACAGGGACTTTCAAAACGTCGAGAAAAGTGATTTTGAACCAACCAAATTTTTCATCATTTTTGACAGGATTTCAATACTTTGGTCTTTTTAGACCGAAGTAACTAGTATAAGTTTATAGAATGTATTTTTTCAAGGATTATCAGTTCAATGTAAAGTTGCATTCAAGAAATAACCTAGGGAGGTAGTAAAGGTAACTCTTTTCTGAAACAATGACTGACGGAAGTTAATAATGTATTATGAAATTAATTGTTTAGCACTAATGGAATTTTCATACATACTTATTTTGCAACGGTGCCCTTTCCGAATTTATATTACAAAATACTATTTTGAACGAGCCAGCCAAAAATGATGCTACACGATTTGCAAATTGCACTACACGGTTTAAAAAATTATTCCAATTTTTACATTTGCAATGATAATCTTTGCGACTTTCATTATTATAATATATTATTTCCTAAATTCAGAAATCTTGCATTGTTTAATTGGCAAATCAAAAATGTATTTGACGTACGAAGGTATTTATTTCCCTACATTTATAACAATAACTCAACTGTTTAAATAATGTACAAGTATTTACGTTTTCTTGGATATGTTATTAAAGTGACGATTTTTTTTTGTTTTATTTTATAGCAGAGATGAGAGTTCTGTGTTTTTAAAAGCAAAATTATTATTCTACCATCTATACATATAATTTTATTTTTGAATCGGGTCTTAAGTACTTGTAGAAACAACAAAAAGATCAACTATAAAGAATAAATTCATAAGAGCAACATTACATATTTACGACTTCAACAATAATAGTCATAAAGACATATGCCGACTAATTTTAATTTTACTGTTTATCATCAGATTCAGCGAACTACTGGTATCTATAAGACTGTGTGACGATAGCAAAAGATTGGAAGCCGTTTTAGCCCTTCGAAATTATCTGATAAAATAATTGAAGTGGGTTCAGGCACACAGCTGAAGTAGCTTAATAAAAACTATGAATTTCTATAAAACCTCAACAATTCCAATTTTAAGTGAAAATTGAACTTTAGTTAAATTTTTTATTATTATTTAGTTAGGAACTAATGTGTTGGTTACGACTGTTACGAGGGCACTTTCGGGGATCAATGAAAGTGGTACTTCGAATCACTTACTAGTTCAAATCATTTTTGTCATCAATTATCAAAAAATCAGATACATGCTATTAATGATACATCTTACACAATAAAATCAAAAATTGACTTGTTTTATCTGACACAATATATCCATTCGGTACACACATGTTTACTTTAAATCAATTTGTCAAATTTCAATCAAAACATCATCCCACCCGTACCAAAAATATCACCGATGAAAAAGAAGCAACAAAAAAAACGAAACCAACAAGCAAACCCAAATCATTATTTACAAATTAATGCTCAACAATAATCAACTCAACAATTGTTACTTTACACTTGTAACCCTCATAATTTACAAAACTTGTATTAGTAACAAAAAGAAATAAAAAAAAAATCGTTCCCTTTGTAGTATTTATACAAATTGAAAAGAAGGAAATCTCTTAATTCATCAGTTAATTCTACAGTAACCATATGCCCATAAAAATTTATGAACTGTGTGTCGTACTATATAATATCGGGAATATATTTAGGACATTTAATAATATAGTAACTCATTGAATACAAAAAAGGATTCAGTGAAGTTGTATTTCAATTGTATTTACATTGACACCTTGAAGTTTTTGTAAGTCTATTCCCCCCGGCCTCGTTTCCATTTTTGGTACCTACAACCAATTTTATGAATGAAAAAAAAAATTGTTTAGTTCAATTGTCTTTTGATACTTGACGCTTGGATGTCCATATGAAAAAAAGATTAAGATACGGGAATTTGAATGCAAACCGCTGTGATTTCATTGATTGGAAATTTGTATTTTATTTGTTTGAGTCATGCGGCGTTTGACTGTTTATCACAAGTGGTTTTTAATTTGCTGAATTTATAAAAATGTGCACATACATAATACTCTAAATTTTAAGTTTCATCATCACCCATATACAGATCACGATCCGGTTCACGAAAAGGCTAATTACAAATCAATAACACGTATGCACAAGCAAAAAATATATAGGAGATTATAATCTTATCGAAATTATCTATCATCATCCACTTTATCTGACATAATCATTTTAAAAGCTTTAAATTACATCTGCTTAAATAATATCGTTTTGTGCGACACAAAAATATCTCAAATTTATAGATACCCTCAATTCAATCCCCCTTCCCTATATATTTTTGTTCGCTTTGTAAATATATAAAAAATAAAAATTAAAATCAAGTGCGGCTAATTTAAATTAGAGCAACCCTCCTTGATGATTTTTTTTTTAAGTTCATTTTCCGCATTATTTATTCATTCATCGTGTGTATGCTATTTTTGAAGGATTTACAATTTACCACCCAAACCGAATTAATGTACATAATATACACAATGATAGAAAAGAAAATAACAACAGCAAAAAAAAGGACACCTGTCGTAAATTGTTTCTCAAATTATTTGGCTTGGTTTCAACATCTCACGGAATCTTTAATAAGCGCAAACCGTAAAAATAAATTTTATGTAGGTTTGGTTTAGAGCAACAAAAAATAAATAAATAAATAAATTATCATAAAATTTTAATTAAATTAAATAATTATTTTTTTGTAATTTAAAATTTTATATATTTATGTACGTATTATACATAATGAGGATAAATTAAAATATTACAAAATTTTAGAATTTTGTACAGGACATTTTTTAGAAATTTTTGTTCGGAAAAGGAAAACATTTGCATATATTATCCTTTCTATTATTTTTTTTTTTGTTTTTGTTTTGTTGCTAATTTAAATTTTGAAATCGGTAAAGGCGAGAAATTATAATTATTTCGACTAGAAAAATACCTGCTTTAAATAGAAAGGATTAGTTAATTTTTAATGTATAAACGCAGACAATTGGTTAATTATTAGTTTGTACAGTTATGTAAATATGATTCCGTAATGCCTTATATTTTTGAATAATGATATTGATATAATGAGTTCAATAAAATATGTAGGTATTCTGCAGCAATAACCATACTTCTAATCTAGGTTAAAGCAAAGCACCCATTTATCAATTTTCTAAAACAACAAACCGTGTGAAACGACAACGTGTTAAGTCTTATTTGAAAAGTGAATAACAACACGTTCACTAGCTGCTGCAATCGGCTTATTGGCGACGGTCTCAACTTCGTTCAGATGCTTAGCGACCACCATTATTGCTATGTTGTTGATAAATTGTATAAATTTTCCTTCGTTCGTTGATTTTTAACTGATAGACGTTTTACATTACATTTACATTCCACACAATTGAAAATCTTGCGATAAATGTTGACGCGAGCTTTGCGTCGAGGATGATTTTAGCTTACATCTTATTCTGACGTAAGACTTACATCAAGAATATATTGCATAATTACTAGCATAAGCGATGCAACGAGGCACGCAAGGTAGGCATTCAAAATAAATTTGATTCAAATTGTTACGATATTTATTGCAAAGCTTGTAACGAAAATAAACACTCATGCGCAAGTATATTTGGTTTTCAATTGTGAATATGTAAATTATTATTTTGATGTGGTTCATATGAAATTTTTGTTATAGGGTTGCAACTTGCATCATATAATAAAAAATTGCGTTTTAGAGAGATATATCCAGTAATTCTAAAATACTATGATTGTTTCATCAAAATAATGGAAATTTTGAAAGGTTTCAGCACTCAAGCCACTGTAGTTTTCGAAATATGTGATTATTTTTTATAAACCACCCAGAAATCAAATAAATTAAATCATTGGCCGCATTTTGTTAAGCAAAATTCTATTTTCATTTACAGTTTTAGTTTATTAGAAATGTGAGCTTTTGTTTTGTTTTTATATGAAAATGTTCATAAAACATGTAATGTTGTTTGATTGAAAAATCGAGCCTTGAAAATGTTTATTTCTTAGTGAAAATCGTCATGAAAAATAAGGTACTTTTGAAATTTAAAATATTGTTGTTTTTGTAATATACGTCATCAACATTCAACATATTAACTCGAAATTTATAAACAATACAATAATCATCTCTTTCATTGCCTCCATTTAAATTTGAAATCGAATATGTTTCTATAGTTATTTTGAATTTGAAAAGCATGCTAGATTGTTTTGATTTTTTGTTTTATTCGCACTGAGTTATTTTTTTCTGTTTGGCCTTTCTGATTTATTTTAATTTGATTGTTGAGTGGAGACGTGTTGTCTTTTTTCTTACCATTGGTTTTAGATGTGGACATAACTGAATTTTCTCCTTTTAATACACAATAAGTGTATTGCTTTGGTAAATTTACAAAAAATACAACAACAATTGCATTAAATAAATCCAAAAAAGATTCAGCTAAATCCAATTATTTTTTGAGTTTACTTAAATCAAATCCGATTTTTAGTTTCAATACCTACCACTAGAATTTGCTTCATATGAAACACATCAAACAAAAATTAAATTCAAAAATAAATCTTTGCGGGTTGCTTTCTAAAATTGTAAATCCAAACCTAAATCTAATCCTTTTTTACCAAAGCAATACACTAATTGTTGTTGTTGTAGAATGTTTTTAAATTTAATTTCCCTTATTTTTTTTTTTGAATATTGTTGGAAAATAGGGATATTTAAGAATCTGTGTTTTAAATGAGTAAGACATGGAGTTGTGTGTTAGCGATTTCTGAAAAAATTATTTAACTGGGTTTAACTTTTAATTCATGTTTTATCGTCAATCGGAATCGTGTTTTGACATGATATTGATAACGTTTTACACCGCATGTTCAGAAAACTGAAACTCAATTACTCATCATTCATCAACTATAAGCATAACCTTTAATTTAAAGATATGATTGGTTAGATTGGTCCTTTGGCTTTATGTGTCACGCATAATATTATCGCAATGACGTCATCAGGCAGCAAAGCAATCCGCGCCGTGAACCTCTGATTTCGACCGATTTAAATGCTTGAACCAGTGTAGCGAGAGAATGGCTCATTCGATCGGAGATCAGATGGTGTCAATTTTTGCGTAAAAAAACTGTGCTTTTTAATTTATTATAAATTAATTTAATAATTTTCCACATAAATTTTAATTAAAAATTCAAACTACAAAATAGTGATTTCCTATGCTTGAAAGCATTGTAGCGGGAGAACGCCTCACCTGATCAGAACAATTCTGGTGTCAATTTGTGCGTAAAGAATCTATGTATTGTAAATTAAAATAATTAATTTTCACATAAATTATAATTAAAATTTAGATATACAAAGTGGCGATTTACAATGTTAAAGAGCACTGTAAAGGGAGAATGCCCCATCTGATAGGAGCAGATGAGGCATTCTCCCGGAGCCAGTACGTACCGCCATATGTCAGTGTGGACTCCGTTATACCTCTTGTGCTCTGCGACGATTTCAACATCCATGTCTTCGCTAAACCCGAATTCGTGCACTCCATGAACGACACCTTGGACCTAGACTGCGTCTCCAACACACTAGCCTAGAACTTTGGGAGGCACTTGTCTGGATCTCACATTGGTCAGGCACATCTCCGCTGAGACCCTGCGCTTCAGATCGTACTTCTTGTACGATCGCCTAGTATTTAATCGTTTACAAACAACCACTGTACTCTCATTTCATGCCGCTAATTTTAAATAAATTTATTTTAACAAACCTATACATGTTGCAATTTCTCGCATCGCTTATAAACGTTATCACGGAAAACACCTACGGCCGTGTAGAAGATAGCCTACCCCGATTTTTTTTTCATACAAACTCTATGAAAATAAATGAATTTTTAGTGTTTCTATATCCCTTATTTTAAGTTCTATTCACATCAAGATGGTTCTGGCACAAGTCGGTACGAAATGGTTATTATTATGAAAAAAAAACAATACCGTTGTACTCGTTAAAAGAATTTCAAGATCATTTTAGAATGAGTCAATTTACAGTAGAAACCAATTATATGTAAATAAACATAAAATTAAATGAATACTATTTGTAAAAATTACTGGCAAACATTTTTGGTAAAGAGGGAGATCGTTTCGATATTTCTAAAGAAACAGAACGCTACTTCATTGGAGTTACTGGTGCCTATAGATGGCTCGCGCATTGAAATAAACCAACTACATAGTAGGAAATTCAAATAAGTATTGCAACAGAAAAGGGTCTCAATCGATTTTGTGTGTTGTAAGGTATTAATACCTTGATAAAATAACATAAATTAAGGTGTGTATACATAGTTATTTGTGAGAATCCCTCCAATGGATAATTACTGCAAATACTGCATTATTAATACCCGAGGAGCATTTGTGGCTTAGGGTTGTGGTAAGCCCATTTTGCCTAATTTACTAGCAGCTTATAGCGATAATGGAAACTTAATAACAGTCCAAACTAACTTTAATATCAAACTGTCGTCAGTACGGGTGTTAATAGAGAAAGCGTTTTAAATATTGAAAGAGAAATTTAGAAAATTAAAAGTTTAGAAATTAGTGACCTGGGCAATAAAATTATCTCAGCAAGTTGTATATTGCAAAATAAGAAAAGAAGCCTCAATCGGTAATATTACAAATTAGGCCTATAATAAAGGCAGTATTTTTGGGAGTAGTCAGCCACCAGGAACCATCGAAAAAAAAAAAAATTATTTCTGCATCACTTTAAAAGAATTTTTTAATTAAATAATTATCTCATTTCAACAACCAATTTGGATATTAAAAATTCTAAACAAAAAAATTAATATTTATATTATCCAAATTACTACTACTATCATATGAATCACAGTATTACTAATACTACACAAATATTACTACTTATTAGTAATAAATAAATAAATCTTTATTTTTGACCATATTATGTACCTTCATCCTTCTTGAAAATCAGCCATTTTGCTACACAATTTTTTATTAACAAAAAATTCGAAAGTGTCAACAACACAAAAGTTTAAGCACGTCATTGCATAAGCAAAACCAACGACAGAAAGCTTATCGCTACATTACAGCAATCGGTGCGCTATACTAAACGCAGCCATTGCTTTTTACTTTAAATTAACCTGACTTTTACCTATTTAAATTATTTTTTTATTATATAGAATTTAATCTAGTGTTTAACTGGATCTTACTTTATTGAAAGTTATGGGAATCCATTATAGAAGTAAAACCAGATCCGAAATTAAGGACAACGCGACACATATGCATGTATAAAAGTATTCTAACCAAATTTCAAAAGCAAATATAACCCATATCTTAGAGCCGAAGTAATCTTGGAGAGGACACGATGTTTTTTATTCGTAAAAGCATAAATAAATAAATAAGTATTTGATTGTGACTTAACTACTGAACTAACACGATTTCAAACTACCAAATTAATTTGGTTATTAACAACACACAACACACCTTTAAATTGCACTGCAAAATTTATATGTAGGTACTATAGTGTATTTCGGTAGTCCAACAAATTAAAAATATTCGTTTAAAACTTCAATAAGTTTCCTAAATTTTATAAATTCTGAAAATTCGATCAATTTTACACATCCAAACAATTCTTTAAATCTCAAAAATTCTGTAAATTCTACAAATTCTAAAAAATTTATAAATTCTATAAATTGTATGAATAATATAAAATGTAAGTTTTGATGGTTCTTTGAATTCTATAAACTATTGTTTCAGGTCTGCTTGCTCCATAAATTCCACAAACTCAAATTTTACTTATTCTAAAAATTCCATAATTTCTATAAATTCGGTAAATTCCATAAATCCTATTTTTTTTTTTTTTCGCTGGCGCTACATCCCATAGAGAGATTTGGCCGCTTCATTTTTTTTTTGAAGTTTCGTAATCATTTTTGTTAACGGATAATGAGTGATTAATTCATTCCCTACCCTTAAACCCGCCGTGATTTTTTCATCACCCGCCGGGAATCGAACCCGGGACCTCCGGAGCGTAAAGCAAGTATGCTAACCACTGTGCCACCGGGGCGGCAAATCCTATTAACTCTATGAATTTTAGAATGCTTAAAAAATCAGTAAGTTCTTTAAATTCTATAAATCCTAAAAATTCTGTAAACACGACAAATTCTATAAATTTTTCCATATAAGTCTATAAATTCTATCAATTCTATAATAAATTCTTTAGGTTTTGAAAATTCTAAGTTATATAAATTGTTTTAACTGACAGAGTTCTATAAATTCTACAAACTCAAATTGTTTTTCCAATTTTTTTTTCTTCTAAAAATTCTCTAATTTCTATAAATACTAAAAATTTTATAAATTTTTTGAATTTTGCAAATTTTATAAATTCTATAAATTTTAAGAATTCTACAAATTCTTGAAACTCTGTAAATCCCATATTGTTTACCCATGAAGTTTTATAATTTTCGAACCATCAATAATGAACACCTCCGTACCAACGACAAACAGTTCCCCACACTTATACAGAGAAAAAAGTAAATAAAAATCAAAAATGCAAATTTATGTTTAGAATCTTTTTATTTAATAAACATTTTTAATAATTTGGTGTTGCTGATTTTTATTACTTGGATGTAATTTTTATTTTTTTTTTAAATGCTGCCAATGGCTTAAGAAGTAATCAAATCTTAAGCTAAAATTATTACATACTTTAACCAATATCAATAACTATTTTGTTAGTGCTCACAATTTAATTAATCTAGATTATACTTATATATGTATATTATATACAAGTTCACAAGTTCACCAGTCCGAGTGGGTTTGTTCAGTCGCCTAAATCGCGGCTGTTTTATTATATCCCTGGCCAATTTGTTGGGATGCGCTTTTATTTTTGAATAATATTTAGAACTGAATTCTTTCCATCATTCATTTGCTGCGGTAGCACGAAATAATTATTTTCCTTGTGTGGTGCGAAAACTGTTGTTAGATGATCAGGAAAAGCACTGGCTTTTTCTTCATCACTTCTCGTCCAGTTTCCAGTTGGTAGTCTAATCGGTGGATTAGAATTTGTTAGCCTTTTTAAATTTTTTGTTGCCTTCCACAAAGAACAATCGGTCCTCTCGGTTGACGAGAGATCACTTAAATAATTCTGGACGCTCTGGTTTTCTTATTCCCGCTCAGATGTGATTGAAGTGGCTGCCCTCGTATGTAAAGTGTAACACTAATACTGTGATACATAGATTAGGGTTTGTGAGTTCACGGTTGGTTGATATTTCCGTTGATCCAGAATTTATTAAATCATTATATAAATGCCACAAATTATTCGGTCGTTTTACGTAGCACGTGTAGTATCCGATTGCTCCAACCGCACACCGCGCACAAGAATTAAAAGCAACATTTAATTTCCTGAATGAGGACTTAGAGCGACCGGAATAAATAGGGGCACAGTAAGTTATATGTGGAATAACTAATGACCGTAATAATTTCAGCTTAGCGTCCCGTGGCGTATAACTTTCATGGGGTCATAGTGTTCTTAACGTAGCATATATTCTACCACATAATTGGGTTATATGGTCATCCCAACTAAGTTTGTTATTCATCAATAACCCCAAGTACCTAACTGTATCCACAATCTCGATATTCGCATAGCCAATTTTGATATTATAACGCGGAAGGTTGGATAACATTACTTTATTACTTGTTATGAACATGGCTTTAGATTTTAAGGGGTTGATTTTAATATGATTGTTGTTGCCCCAAATTAAAATTCTTTCAAGTGCATCATTCATTCTCCGCACGCAAGCATCCATATCGCTAGCTACTGCTGAGTCATAGATTTGCAAATCACCCGCAAAAATATGAAATTTTACAGGAGCTAAACTGTTTCTGATATCGTTAATAAACATCATAAATAACAAGGAGCCCAAGATTGAACCCTGAGGAACTCCAGAAGTGAACAAACTCTTAATGGAAAACTTTTCATTGAATTTGACTTAATGGCTAACGCTGTAAAAAGCTTTAGAAAAATCTAGAAGCACAAGCAAAGGCACTTTGCTTTCTGCAACAGATAAACTCAAATTATCTATAATTTTAATAAATGCAGAAGTTGAACTATGTCTTTCTCGAAACCCGGATTGTAGATCATCAATTAAGCCCAAGCTCGAAATATGATTCATCATCGGAGACTTCATAATTTTTTCAATTACTTTAGATAAGCAAGCAAGTATACTGATTGGTCAAAATTCTTGTATACTTTCTGGCTTAGGCACCTTCCCAACAGGGGTTATATGTGCAATCTTCCATCCCGTCGGAAAAACGGATTTTGTCAAAGCAGTGTTAATTATATCTGTTAAAACAATGCTTATTGACGGTAGTAAAAGTTGACTGAAGCATATAGGGATACCATCAGAACCTTGAGCTTTAGAATGAATATCATCAATTGCATTACATACTTCCGTACTGGAAGCATTCCCAAAACAGAAACAATGATTATCAGTTGACGAATTAGCAGAATTTATAAGAAATTGATGTTGCACAGCTACTTGGGAGCAATTTGCAAAATGATTTGAAAACTCCATAACTGAAAAATCCGGCACGGCAGTTCGTTTGTTTTTTGAAAGACCATATTTCTGGAAATTCCTCCGTAAAATTCTATTGGGTAGGTTCAAATTAAAAATATTACTTTTAAAATACTGGAGTTTTGCTGCTTTAATCATCTCATTAACCTTATTTCTGTACTTCTTATAATGTCTAAATGAAACAGGATTTTTATTTGCTCTCCAAGTTTTATAAAAAAAAAATCTCTAATATTTCGATGGTGCAGTATAGAGTGATTTAATGAGAAAGAATTGCACGGTGACTTCATGAATGAAACAGGATTTTTATTTGCTCTCCAAGTTTTATGAAAAAAAAATCTCTAATATTTCGATGATGCAGTATAGAGTGATTTAATGAGAAAGAATTGCACGGTGACTTCAAATAAACTTTTCGTAGGGGTGTAAACTTATCGAGAAGATGAGACACTAGTGCATTGAAATGATCCAATTGATCATTTATAACCGAGATGAGGGAAATTACTCCCCAATCAAGCGAATTGGCTTCAGTAAGCAAAACAATTTGATCTACGTTATGCAGTGATCGGCAATATCTAAAAGAGTATTTGTCATAAATATTTATATCAAAATTGTACGAGACAAAAATCATATCATGAGTTGTGAATAGCCCAGGAACTGAAATTTGAGTAAAAAAATTTAATTTAGGTCGATTATTCATTATCAACAGATCCAGGACAAGTCATACTTTTATCCACAAAATTAGTGGGGTAATATGATGCAATTTCTAGGCCCAGTGAAAGAGTAAAATCCCTGAATGTTCGTACATATTTTTTATTAGAATTGACATCCAGATTGAAATCACCTAGAATAAGAATATCGCTATATTGGCCGGCTGAATCTGTCAAAAACTTCCTCACTTTGCTTACAAATTTAATACACAGAGGACGATAAACAACACCAACTAAAATTTTCTCATTTAGGGTACTACATAATTCAATGAAAATGAAATCAAACGAAGAGTCAACAGTACTTTTCTTGATTAATTTGTAGCTCAAGTTTTTTTAGTGTAAAGGGCTAATCCTCCGCCACGTCTTTTGAGGTTATCAATTCTATCCTTCCGAATGATGTTATAACCATCTAAATTTACCTGAATATCAGAGTATCTTTCTTTAAGCCACGTCTCGGAAATAGCAATTAAATGCAAAGGCACATCTTACTTTAACAATACAGATACATTTTCAAAAATTAGAAACTAGACTACTAGGGTTCAAATGTGCAAAATTAAAGCCACCACTTAGACACGAATTGAAGCACGTCGCCATTCTGTTATAGGAAACCAATTCAATAAAGCACAAATAACTTAAAAACAAACAAAAAAACAATAAAAGAAAAAAAAAATTTAGTTGTTAAATTGGCAAGTTCAAATGAAATGCAACCAAATCAAAAAAATTTTTTTTATAAATGCTGCCAATGGCTTTATTCTTGAATCTTTCTACAAAAGAAACTAACAAGAAGTATTCAAATCTTAACCTAAAATTATTAAAATTTTAAATATTAACCAATGTTAATACCTATTATTTGTGTTCACAATTCAATTAATTTAGATTATACATATGTGTAACCTAAACATTAATAAATTTACAGGTTCATCAGTCCGAGTGGATCTGTTCTTCTTAGTCGCCTAAATCGCGGTTGTTTTAGTATATCTCTGGCCAATTCGTTGGGATGTGCTTCTAGTTTTGAGTAATATTTCGAACTAAATTCTTTAATTGTTTCTTTAATGGTTTTAATTCCAAGGTCGACGTGTATATTACTATTTCGAATGTACCATGGAGCATTGGTAATACTGCGAAGTATTTTCGCTTGGGTTCGTTGAAGGAGTTCTCTGTTTGACGCGCTGGTGGATCTCCATAACTGAATACCATATGTCCATATGGGTTTGATTATCACTTTATATAGTAAAACTTTGTTGTCTAATGACAGCTGAGATTTTCTTCTCATTAGCCAATACATTTTGGAAAACGTCATTTTTATTTGGTTGCGCTTTGCTTCAATATGTTGTTTCCATGTCAGCCGTCTATCCAGGTGCAAACCTAAGTATTTGACCTTGGTTTGTTGAGGAATATTAATATCGTTTAGTACCACTGGTGGGCAGGTGCGTTTGTTCAGCGTGAATGTCACGTGTGTTGATTTTTTTTCATTCACTTTTATTCGCCATTTCTTCAGCCAGTCCTCGATTTTTTTCAAATGACTCTGTAATTCCTTTGAGGCGGTTTCGGGAGTTTTGTTTGACGCCAGGATGGCCGTATCATCGGCAAATGTTGATATCATTACTTTGTTGGTTACAGGCAAATCGGCTGTGTACATCAAGTATAATATTGGTCCTAGGACGCTGCCTTGTGGGACACCTGCGTTTATATCGTAAAAGCAAGTAGTTGCACTATTTTGTTTAACCATGTATTGCCTTTCAAGAAGGTAGTTTTCCAGAATTGAGTGAAATTTTTTAGGTAAAAGTTCTTTAATTTTGTAAATTAGCCCATCATGCCAAACTTTATCAAATGCTTGAGCGATATCCAAGAAGATAGCAGAACAATATTTCTTTTCCTCGAAGGTTCTTTTGATTACATTTACAATTCTGTGTACTTGCTCTATGGTACTATGTTGATTTCGAAACCCAAATTGATGGTCTGGAATAATATGGCGCACTGTTAACACTGGTTTCAATTTCGTTAATAACATTTTTTCGAATAGCTTGGAAATTGTGGGCAGCATGCTTATTGGACGATATGATGGAATTTGTGTTTCATTTTTTCCTGGCTTAAGAATCATTGTGATTACCGATACTTTCCATTTTTGAGGAATATAACCGGTTCGCATGATCGCGTTGAATATGAATGTTATTAGTTTTATGCAATTGTCTGGCAATTCCCTTATCATTTTTCCAGTAATAAGATCATGCCCTGGTGCCTTTTTAGGGTTTATACAATTTTTAATTGTATTCTTAACTTTCTTCCAATTATACTTTATAGGTTTGTAGGATAAACCATCATCCATTTGCTCGGGTAGCACGAAATTATTAGCTTCTTCGTGCGGTGCGAATACTGTCGTTAGATGAGCAGCAAAAGCATTGGCTTTTTCTTCATCGCTTCTCGCCCAATCCCCAGTTGGAAGTCTGATTGGTGGATTCGAGTTTGTTGGCCTTTTTAAATTTTTTGTTGCCCTCCACAAAAAGTAGCCTGTCCCTTCGGTTGCCGAAAGTTCACTTAAATAATTCTGGACGTTCTGGTTTTCTTCTTCCCGCAAAGCAAATCTAAGAGTCTTAATAGATCGATTTAGTTCCCTTTTTAATGACGGTGATTTTGTTTGTTGCCATTGACGGCGAATTTTTCGCTTTTCCTGGATAAGTTCCTGAATACTATGTGGCAGTTTATTAACTTTTTCAAAACTACTTATGACAGGTGTAGCCTTTTCAGCTGACAACGCCAGGGTATCTTTTAAATTTTCTGCTGCCGTATCAATATCTGCTGGTGTGGTAAGAGGAATATTCAGTAGACAATTTTTTTCGACTAGTCTCCTGTATTGATCCCAATTAGTTCGCTTATTTGTAAGACGTTTCGGAATTTCTGTCCTTAGGACGTCAGTACTCATTGTTACTATTACCGGCGAGTGATCGGAAGACAGATCATAGCAATTGGTTGCATTCACATACGTACGTGGAATGCCTTTAGTTACACAGAAGTCAATTAGATCAGGAATTTTCTTTTGATCCGTGGGCCAGTAAGTGGGGTGACCAGCAGATAAATAATCCAGAGACTGCTCCTCTATAGCTTCGTAAAGTTGTTTGCCTTTTGGTGTCGACAATCTTGATCCCCATTCCACATGTTTAGCATTGTAATCGCCACCCGCAAGGAATTTATTGCCCAGCCGGTTAAAATAATCGATAAATTGCTGCTTTTTAATTGCATGTTTTGGAGGGCAGTAAACGGCCGATATTACACATTTTCCAGACCATTCTTCTAAGCAAATATTAGTTGCTTGGATGTGCTCTTTCTCATACTTGCTGTGTACATAATGCTTTATTCTTTTTTTTATCAAGACAGCAGTGCCACCGTGTGCTTTTCCATCCGGGTGTTGGGTGTCGTATACTGAATATCCGTTAATTTTAAAAAACGTTTTATTCGTGAAGCTTGTTTCTGATATTAGCATGATATCTATACTGTGCTCAATGAGAAAGGCTTGCAACTCAGCTTTATGCTGTGAAAGACCATTCGCATTCCAAATAGCTATTTTTAGGACAGTCATTTTTGGTTTTTGACGATAATTTGCATTAGTGTGTTCATATTTTGCATCATCATGCTCATTTGTTTCTCCATCATCATCATAAAACTTTGGATCGTTTCAGTTAGTTTGTTTACGGTTGCATGAATTGAGACTTGTTCTTCAATAAAATTAACTTTTGCTTTCGAAGTGGCACCTTTCAGAATGTTTGCATAGGAGATCCCAGGTTGCGCAAAACTGCTGAGATTTGCCCCCAAATTCTCGGGTTGTTGAACAACTGAAGTTCTTGGCGTCAAAGTTCTTTGGTTGTAATTTGCCTTGAGCACTCTTTGCTCATATCGCAATTTTGGATTGATTTTGCGCTTTAAATCCAAGTATACTGGGCACCCTCTATAGTTTGCGGTGTGATTTTCGCCACAGTTACTGCAGCGTTTTACTGAAGGATCGTTTTTCACCTTGTTGCACTGTTTTGAATCGTGAAGTTCACCACAAATAACACAAACATCGTGTAAGGTACAGTAAGCTTTGGTGTGGCCATATTCTTGGCACTTGATGCACTGAACTGGTCCGGTCCTCTTCTTGGGTTCCTCAACCGTGATTTTACGATAGAGTAAATATCGTAGGTTATATATATCGCGCACTTTCTCTTTTCCTGCATCTGGCTCTAGTTCTAGGCGAAACATAGGTTGAGGTATCTTTTCACGGTTTAGGATATTTGTAATGGATTTGGCATGGAAACCTTTTTCCCTAAGCGCAGAGTGTATTTCGCTTATATCTACAGAGCTCTCAATACCTCTTAAGATAACAGTTAGCCCCTTTTGACTTTTTAACTGGTATGTGTAATACCGTTTATGGGTTTGGTCGAAATAATTTACTAAGGCTCTGAACCCATTAGTTTCGAATGGCTGTATTTTCACTTCATTTATCTTACCCCTCTTGAGTGAGGTAATATAAAATTTTGAATCGGTTAATGATTTGATTTTTTCCACAAGCTCATTATTTGATGCCTCTCTTAAGTAAATTGGTGGCGGCTTCTCGTTCTTAGCATTATCTGCTGTAGCTTCGGGAGCTTCTACCTCTAAACTGGAATACCTGTTGCTCAGAGGTATTTGGTCTGCAGATTGTTCCATCCTTGTCGCTTTGCTTCTGTTAGCGAGTTGCGCGGATTTTGGACTTCGTTTTCGCTTGGCTTGAACAGTAAAATACCTATCCAATCCCGTTTGCACTAACTGTGTTTCATTACACTGACCTATGTCACTACCATCATTTTTATTTTAGGTCGACGATGAGTTCGTCGCACTGAGTTCATTATTTTTATTTTCATTTAAATTACAATTTATTAAATTTGCTGTTGACGCAATTTTTTTTCGCGGTGATTGTGTTGCATTAAACGGCGGTATAGTTAAATTTGTCAATTGTGCATTATTTTCCTCGTGCATTGTTGATTGTTTCTTTGGGCTATGTTGCACTTTGTCCATTTTAGTTTCACTGTATAGCCATGAGCTTTCTAAATTAGTCCCGTTAGAATTTTGGCTCATCACTTACACATTATTCACTTATTGTTTTTTTATGTTTGGAAAAAAACTCACACACACAAAAGAAAAAGAAAAAAATAAATAATTAAAAAGAACTAACACTGCACTTTTTGATTATTTTAATTTAATTTTATTATGCGCACATCGATTTTACGTCTATTCATCACGACGGTGATACCGATTGAGATCAAAAATTATAAACAAAAAAAAAAAACTAATAATAATACCAACAATAACTATGTTAGTTTATGCACGTATTCCATGGGAAAAATTGACCGACAGTAAAAAAAAAACGAAAAGAGAAAAATAATTTGATGCCCCATATAAGAGACAGAGCCAACGTGTTTTTTATTTTATAGCAAAATTGTTTTTCTATAAAATAAAAAACAAAAAAAAGCGTTGTCTTTGTCTCTTATATGGAGTATCAGATTATTTCTCTCTTTTCGATTTTTTTGACTATCAGTCAATTTTTCCCATGGAATTAAGGCATAATACCGTAGACAGACACAGAGTTAATCGCAATTTTCAGTTGTCATTTTTGTCAAAAATCGCGTTGTGGAAACAAAATAATCCGGTTTAGGTGAAAATCGTGTAATGACAGACGACTGTTATTACACAATCTTCACAAAAAACTGGATTATTCCGTTTTCACAACGCGATTTTTGATAATCGGGATACATGAAAATCGTGATTAACTTTGTGTCTGTCTACCGTATAAGTTAGACAAATGCAGTATTTAAGAAAATGTAAGCACTATTCTTAATTATATAAAACAATAGGTTAGAACTTTTGAAATTTTGAAACAATTAATAATAATAATAATAACAATAATACAATATTCGTTCGAAGAATTTAATATGTATGTCCAATTATGTTTTTCCGACCAAGAAAACATAAAATTATTAGAATATACATACTTGAGCATTATGAGGAAATCGCTGCTTCTAAACATGCTGCCGAGGAGAAAAATGTATATTGTTGATGATCCCTGATTTTAACTGCTACTCGACCACTAATAATTTTGGTATTAATAATTTTCTTCTCCTTCTTCAATACCATAGCCAGCTTATGTTCCTTATAATAACCTACAGGTAAATTGTGTTGAATGAAAATACGGCCATTACCCTCAAAACCAGAAATGTTACGCAATTTAAGGGTTTTGCGAACTTTAAGGTATCTCTGAAAGTACAATTTTTTTTTTTAAAGTGAACTTATTGTTGAAATCTGATGAAGACATCGCGATTTGTTTGGAAAGGTCAGTTTTAATTGCATCAATTTGATGACTAAGTGTAGCCAACATGATATCCATATCCCTTTATAAATCATCAAGAGATACCACTTTATTAATATCGACCCCGTTACTAGAACAAGCACAACTAGCCGCTTTGGACCTTGTATTGGCAGCATTGGACGCATGATTCGAATTTGCTGTATTTTTGCTTGCCATTATAAATTTAATTTAGCAAAACCGGTAGTTCAAAGTAAAACAAAAAAAAACCGTTAGAAAAAATGCGCGACAAATCCAATCACCAAAAATACATATAACACAATACAGTAAGCGCAGTACTTAGATTTTTCACAATATTAAATATTAACGATAATAGAACACACTACTTTAATTAGAATAAATTTCACTATTACTTAGATTTTATACAACATGTCCTACACAGAGCTCCTTTAACGAGAATGACAACAAGATTAATGTCACTGCTTGATTTTAACAGTTCACTTGAGGCTTTTAGTTACCGCGCACACACAAGATTAGTATAAATAGTTTTACAAAAATCTTTCATCACATTCAGGTATCAAACATGATGGCACACACAATGAAATGAACAGTTCAGGAATATCTAAATATGTTATCTACCACATAAATAACACAATAGTGGCACTTTAACCATATTAAATTGCGATTAAAAAAAATAAAGATTTAATAATTTTAATTTTCGAGGTCGCAAAGAAGACTTGTTACTCGTTCGACATTTCAATCAAGAATATTTAAATATTATTTATTAAGCGTATTTCCTTGACAAATTTACAACAACAATTGCATAGGCTAAACTAAACCCAATTCTAATTGTTGATTATGATACCTGCCACTAGGTCATATTACATATTAAATTTATATTTTATTTCGAAAAGTTGGCTTTGGCCAATTAAATCAAATTGGCTATTTTCTTGGGGAACAAATAAACAAAAAATAATTCGAATTCAATTTTGTTCAACAAAATACGCTTAATATTTCTTGTGGCCAATGTTTCAACTTGTTAGTTGAAACTAAAAAAATAGAAACTTTAGAAACTAAAATTGAAAGACCTAAAGCCCCTTCACAAACACACAAAGTTAAATATAATATATTAAAATTATTTCATAATTATATTCTCAAATAAATTACTATAAGTATAAATAATCTTAAAACTTTAAATTCTAAACTTAATAATATAACCAATAAATGTTTACAATTAAAAATAAACAGTATTACACCACATAAAAATAAAAAAAATTGGAAACCCTCAATAAATAAATATTAACATTAGTTTTAATAGTTTAACAAAAAACATTGGTCTTGTAAGTCAAAAATATGAAATTTTCTGTTAAACATCAGGAAAAAAGAATCTCTTTATCATTAATCACAAAATTAATATTTTAACTAAACTATTTTCTACCCCAGAAAAAATATTTTTAATATTACTTTCTTTTACGTAAGTAAGATAATAAGATTATTGAAGATTTATCTGTTTTGAGGTCCCCAGAGTCCGAAAAAGTGGGTTTCGAAATGATGTCTATCTGTCAGTCTGTCCGACTGTCAGTCTGTGTCTTCTCGACAGCCCAGATGGCTTAATCAATCGAAGTGAAACTTCAGATTTAAGCTTTTTTGATAAATTGGGAGATCCCAGTGAATTTTACTCCAAATCGGTCAACCGGAAGTGGCCACTCCCTTGGACCAGAAAATGTGTTTTGCAAATATCATAAAAATTATAAGGTTTACAAAAAACAACTAATACAAATTCCAAAAAATTAAAAGAAAAAATTTAAATTCATAAATATCACCTTTTATTTCTTTTACGTGTGTAATAATCCGAGTCCAAAAAATTGGGTTTTGAAGTGGTGTCTGTTGGTATATATATATCTGTCAGTTTGTAGTCCAGATGGTTTAACCAATCAAACTGCAACTTCATGTTTAAACTTTTTACATAAATTTTGGGGTCCCAGCTCCCAGATTCCGTGAAACAGAAAATTTATTGTGCAAATATTTCAAAACTATACAATTTACGGAAAACATGAAAAAATAAAAACACTCTTAAGTTTGCAAGGAATTTGCATTATAAAAGTTTCTCAAAATTCGCTGTTCGTAAAAGAATGTCGTGTGTTGGCCACACCTCAATTTTTTTTTTAAAAGTCGACGTGTTCATTTGATCTAATAAGTTTCCTTTTAATCATTATATACAGTGGTGTTCAATGAAATAGCACACTCTAAGATTTTTTTACAAATTCTTCATTAGCTAAAAAACTATTTATCCATTTTCAATTACATATTATGTATATTTTTTTTATTTACATAGTAGAATAATATAAACTTACAATTAAATATAAAAAATCATATCGTTCGCAATGAGAAATTAGAAAGAGATAATACATGCATAATTGCATAAGCATGTATTATCTCTTTTTAATTTAATATATCGTTCTCAGTTTAATATGTGTTTTAACAGTGTAACTCACCAATACAAACGACTAATATAAAATTCCAATTGGAATCGTATACGTATATGTTATTTTCGTTGTATAAACTTCACAGGCATTATAAATATGTGTATTATGTACGCTGTACTACATACATACGTTGTATAGAATTAAAAGCTGAAGCTTTAGGAAAATATCGTCTAGCTGTCCGCGATTATAAGAATTTTGGTCTCCCTAAACGCAAGGGTATCTGTGCTTCAAAGATTGTAGGGGTTTTACTCAAAGGTTCGATCATTGAGTTCGACCAGAGTTCGACTTGGTACCCACATTTGTTTTCGGTCCATCAGTGTAACATATAAAGGCTTACCGATGTAGGAAGTATACGATCTCTATCGGGTAACCTGATTTTGAAATTCCTCCGACAATCAATTGTTTTAAGCATCATATCTGAAACATTGACTATTTACTATTCCAAATTTTTGAGTATGTCCCGCATTATTCCCATCAGACAAGTATATTCACGAGATCCCACTGGATGTACATATAACTTGTTTTTATTTCATTTATACATTCAATAAAATAAATCATACCAGTAAAGCGCCATCTAGTATTCAAAAACCGGTTATAATTGAAGCACACTTTAATTTCGAAAATAATTTGTATTGTCACTTATATTGTCAAATTAAATGTATTACTGCATCCACTAATGCAGTGCTTCTTAAACTGTGGGCCGCGGCCCCTTACGGAGCCGTGGAGCTGTTGCCAGGGAGCCTTAAAACCTCGCCTTCATATCTCTAATAAACCGCACAATTTCCTCGCATACGAATGTCTTAATCTGCCTATTATCAATGACCGCTACGGTTTTCTGTGCTATTAATAGTTTTTGTAAGATATGTGGTGTATATCAATTCCACAATCACAAGGATTTTGATAGGTAAGTTCTTATTCTATAATGAACATAAACAAAAACTTTAGATCGCAAACCTTTATCTGCGGGACAAAAAAATCATGGTTAAAATTGAGTCCTTTTATGAGGATTCTAATGCCGAGCTTTTTTTTAGGGAATCTATATACCGATTTTCGGTAAAACGGTTGATTACCGAAATGTTGGTAAATTTTTGGTCATTGGTGTCATTCTGATTTTCAGACTAAAAATCTTTTGTTTGATTTGCAAATCTACCCATTCCTACCAAATCTAAAGAGAATTCAATTAATCCGATCAATTTATCATGAAAGTTGAAAAAAGTAGGCACCGGCACCCTGATTCTCTAAAAAATAGGATTTTGTGTAGACGTATAAACTTGTAAAAAGCAAAGCTTACTTTTACGAGTTTAGAAATTTTCAATGTTATTTTAGTAGTAAGTAAAATCGGGAAATTGCAAACTCATAAAAGTAAGCTTTGCTTTTAAGTTTACACGCCTACACAAAATCTTATTTTTTAGAGAATCAGGGTGCTGCTATGGGGATTAAAACCGTTTACTATTCAACGCAACAGAGTTGACTAGAATTATAAAATCAGTAGCAGTTTGGTCTAAAGTAAACAATTACGAGGGATTTTTTTTAGTTAGCCTGTCAACACTGTTTAACTATTAAACTAACTTCCGTGGAATCGAAAGTGCCTTTTCGGTTGTAGGGCAGTTTTGCACAAAATATAAATTTTTGCTTAGAACAATATTGTAATCATAACTATTGATAAGCTTTATTTAGACTCAAAACGACCATACAGTCAGAAACATTCAGATGTATACGGCTCATATTTAGAGAGAAATTTAAAGATAAAGTTGAAAACCAAACAGAAGATATCATATTTAAAATTTTATTTTTTATCAATAATGTTATCACAAATATTTACTTCATATTTTGTATTTTTAAAATAAAAAAAGTAAGAAAAAAAAAAGTGTTTCGTTGATTTTAATTTGCCGTATACATTTGAATGTTTCTGACTGTATGTATAAAACGTTTATTTTTATTTCTAGCTCAATGAAATAATGGGGTCAGTCAGTTTTCTAAAAATTAAGAACCAAAGATTGTACGTCAAATTAATAATACAAACAATGAAAAAAATGAGCTTTTAATTCTGGCAAATTATGTGTCCACTTAGAATTTATACGAGAAGTAGGAATATTCTTTAATTTTTTTTTTAGAAAAGTTAATTTTTCGGTAAATTACGGATATTACAATTACAAAATTACCAGGAACCTAATTATCGCCCCCCCTCCCCCGCCAATCAGAAGGTCGGTAATTTTCTATTCCGTAAGTATTTGAGACCAAAAAAAAATTATCTACTCTCATCTACTAGCTATCATTTACTATGGCGCGTTCAGTTTTTTTTTGTGGAAGAAACTCATCATAAATAAAATTTCAAATGTTGGATATAATATTGGCCCTCTTAGCCAAAGCTTTGAAATTGGTTAATTACGTCGAAAATTGGTAGTTGAAAAAACCTAAAAAAAAACTTTGGATAATTCCAAATTTTGTATAGAAAAATTCAATTTTTTTTAATGGTTCATGTACTTTTAGAATTTTTAAATTCTAAATCGGGTTGCGGTCAAATTAGAAAAACTTGCAAAAATAAATTTTGACTTTTGACAAATTTAGAATAGTCGTAAGCTCAAAAATGTTCTGCTCCACTCATTTGTCCAGCTAAAATATTTAGTTCCGAAGTTTTCACAGCTAACTTTTGCGTATAGGAATTTGTTTACCTGTAAATAGGACCAACCTAAAAGAATATTTTGGGTTGGTAGAACATTTTTTTATTTTTTTAAATTGGCGGGCACAGATATGAGACATCTGAAATCCTTGAACAAGAATGCCCAAATTGCTTAAATGTAAATACAATTTTTGGGAGCCCTGGATTTTATTTTTTCGGTTTCGGGGGCCACAGTATTAAAAAGTTTGAGAAGCACTGCTCTAATGTATTGGCATATTAAATCACAAATCAAATCATTTCTATTTTAACTACTTTAACAGTGTACTAAATATAAACACTGTATTTTCAGTTTGACCTTAAAGTTCAATATTGCATAGACAATACTGTTTTATCTTCTTTTTCTTCTAGACAGAATATCAAAATATCTCGACTATATAAACGGGTGTCACACAAATCCTCATTTTCAAGGTAAGCTCAAATAATCCCTTTACCTCTATGTATATTATATTGCCGGATGAGCTTGATAAAAATTATTATTAGGTTTTATATAGATTAGGTAAACATTAAAAATTACAAAATATACAAAAAGAAGGACGTCCAAAACTTATATTCATTTGAATCCAAAAAAATCCACACCAATTTTAACCAAACCGCAAACATTTAATGGTTAACCATAAATAACGTACTGTATATTCATGTTACATAAATGAATATTTGATTGAAAAAGAGGAACAAAAAAATTCCAACCAAATTAACCATAACAGCCCGAACTGATCAGATGGAAATTTTTTTTGTATTTTTTACAAAAAAAAATTTAAATATCACATATCACAAATTTTAATATTTTTTTTGTTATGTATTTTCCAAAACAGCTTTTTGTATCGAATTTAAATTAAATTACGTTTTTTTTTCAATTTTAGTAGTTTCAAAACACATAATAATATTAAGTCAATTAAATTAACACCATTTCTACTATTTTTTGTGTTTTTCCCGATTTTTTAATTTTGGTTTTTTTTTAATAATTAAAATTAATTTTTCTATACATTTTCACTTTTCACTTGCAAAACAAAAAATCGATAAATTTAATTTAATTATTTAAAACGAAAATTTTTTTTACTTCGTTTTTTTTTTTTTGGAAATGTCTTAAAATGGTTTTTGTGGTGAAAAGAATGTCACAATTTTGGTTGCATTTTTAAATTAAGAGACAAATTTTTTGTTCACCTCACTCTCTTCACACCCCGCAATGTTTTTTAATCCAATGAATATTCTATGATTTTTTTTATTTGTATTTTGTTCAAAATGAATTTGATTTTCTATAATTTTTCAGCTGAAGGGGCGTTTAAAAAATTAAAACCAGAACCAAACACTGGACTATCGTCTGTATCGGGTGGTGTGTCATCACCGGGCAGTGGAATCTCATCAATACCTCAACATGCGGGACATACGCCTACGACGGCATCGTGTCCGACACCAGCGCGTCGAAGACATCGTACAACATTTACACAAGTCAGTAACATCGGCGTTATATAAATGTTTCAATTAAATAATTTTTTTTTGGTTTTGTTTTTACGCAGGAACAATTAGCTGAATTAGAAGCGGCATTTGCAAAGTCACATTATCCGGATATTTACTGTAGGGAAGAACTAGCGCGAACGACAAAATTGAACGAAGCTAGAATTCAAGTAAGTGTTAGATTTGTGTGTTTCTGTGGATAATTTTTACAGCAAAGTCTGATTTTTTTAACGATTTAATAACATTGTCATCTTGGGTCTTTAACTTATGTATTGCTAACGTTAAACGTATGAATATTTTGTGACACTAAATTATTTAAAAGACAAACTGAATCCAATGTCAAGATTGAATATTAAGTTAGTAAGAAGTTGCAAGACATTTAACAGTAAATTTACATGTTTTAGATTAATTACATTTAAAAACTAGCCACATTCATAATTTTGTATTTTAAAAACTAGCAGTGGATATTCTAACTCATAATACATGATTATATTCAAGTACACCTTAAATACATATCGTCGGTTTGCGAGAATAGTGACACAACTAAAAATATCATTTTTTTGAGGAAATCGATTTGAAATTTTTTTTTGGTATAAAATAATTCAATTCATCAAATTCAACATCACATCTATTAAAAACTATGGGTAGTTTAGAAGTGACACTATGCCAGATAAAAGATTGTTACATTTAAAGGATTTTTTCCTATTATCTCAAAATTGGCCATTTTTGAGATGTGTCACTATTCCCGTAAACCGACGATATGTACATTAAAATTAAATAACTTTAATTTTAAATTATTGGACTCTGATTATTATTCTTAATAAATTTTAAGACATTATAAGATTTTGTAAACAAGTTCGTTCGTCCAGTATTTGAAAACTATTTCAGCTCATCTACAACGGGTTGACATTTTGAACAAAAGAATTTTGAATGAGTACTGTAACGATCATTTAACGTGCATACGTGTAACGTACAATGTTTTATTTCATACTACATGAATTCGATTTTTTCAATTAAAATTAAATTTAAAAAGTAAAATATAAAGGGCTGAAACCTCACGAGGGGATCAGAACTTCGGTCTTTGGTATCTTCAATAATATCATAAAGTTGGTGTGACAGTTTTGACATTATTGATTTCTATTTTAACCAACATATATTTACTTATACAACAACAGCCAAACAGGTCAAAAGCTTCAGTAACATGAGTACAGCCATCCAATTTAAAACCAAAAATCGTATTCTAGAACTTTATACCGAAAGTAGTATAACAAATTATACTGATACTTCTAACCGTTTAACTGACCATATTCCAGAAATTTATCCAAAAACTCATTTTAGAATCCCATTTCCAACACACATGGCTAATTTAATGATACCCGCGGTTAAGGCGTAGCCAAGTTCCATCCTACTTGGCAATATTCCACACATATCAAATATTCCCATTTCCATACACATATCAAATTTCATTATAATCGGTTAAGAAATAGCCAAGTTCCATCATAATTGGCCATATTTCTGAACTTCGTCCAAAAATCATTTTAGAACCCCATTTCCAACACATGTCGAATTTCATTATAATCGGTTGAGAAATAGCCAAGTTCCATCATACTTGGCTATATTCCAGAACTTCATCCAAAAAACATGTTAGAATCCCATTTCCAACACTCTTGTCGAATTTCAACGTAATCGGTTGAGAAATAGGCAAGTTCCATCATACTTGGCCATATACCAGAACTTCATCCAAAACTCATTTTAGAATCGTCATTTCTAGCACGCATGTCAAATTTCATAATAACCCTTTGAGAAATAGGCGAGTTCCATCATACTTGGCCATATTCCAGAACTTCATCCAAAACTCATTTTAGATTCCCATTTCCAATACACATGTCGAATTTCATCATAATTGGTTGAGCATTGGGCAAGTTCCATCATACTTGGCCATATTCTAGAACCTCATCCAAAACTCATTTTAGAATCCCATTTCTAACACACAAATCAAATTTCATAATAATCGGTTGAGAAATAGATAAATTCCATCATACTTGGCCATATTTCACAACTTCAACCAGAAATCGTTTTAAAATCCCAGAACTTCATCCAAAAAACATTTTAGAATCCCTTTTCCAATATAAATGTTGAATCTCACCGTAATCAGTTAAGAAATGTGCAAGTTCCGTCCTACATGACCATATTCCAGAACTTCATCCAAAACTCATTTTAGAATCCCATTTCTAAAACACAAATTAAATTTCATAACAATCGGTTGAGAAATAGACAAGTTTCATCATACTTGGCCATATTCCAGAACTTCATCCAGAAATCGTTTTAAAATCCCAAAACTTCATCCAAAAAACATAGAATCCCATTTCCAATACAAATGTCGAATTTCAACGTAATCGGTGGAGAAATGGGCAAGTTCCATCCTACTTGGCCATATTCCAGAACTTCGTCCAAAACTAATTTTAGAATCCCATTTCTAACACACATACTAAATTTCATAATAATCGGTTGAGAAATAGACAAGTTCCATCATACTTGGCCATATTCCATTACTTCATCCAGAGATCATTTTAAAATCCCAGAACTTCATCCAAAAAACATTTTAGAATCCCTTTTCCAATACAAATGTCGAATTTCATCGTAATCGGTTGAGAAATGGGCAAGTTCCATCCTGTTTGGCCATATTCCAGAACTTTATCCAAAACTCATTTAAGAATCCGATTTCTAATACACATATCAAATTTCATAATAATCGGTTGAGAAATAGACAAGTTCCATCATACTTGGCCATATTGCAGAACTTCATCCAAAACAGTTTCAGAATCCCATTTTCAACGCACATGTGATGAGAAATAGTCAAGTTCCATCATTCTTGGCCATATTCTAGAACTTCATCCAAGACTCGTTTTAGAATCCCATTTCCAACACACATGTCAAATTTCATAATAATCGGTTGATAAATAGGGAAGTTCCATCATATAAAAAATGTGTTAACTATTCACTACATCCAAATCCAACCCCAACTCAACTCCAACTCAACTTCAATTCAACGCGCTATTTGACCCCTAATTTAACCTTCAAATCAAATTCCAATTCAATGCCCAATCCAACAATCAAATAAGCATATACATATAAAAAATCGCCAATATTTGTAAAAGCAGGTATTTTGGGTCAATTCGTATGGCAGGTACCCCACCCCCTTGACGTACAGTCTCCAAAAGCTTTTCAAATCTCCGCTTTGACCATAGAAACAGACTGGCGAAAAAAAAATTCAAATCGGACAAGCCGTTCTCGAGATACCATGGGTCCAGACATCCAGACATCCAGACATCCAGACATCCAGACATCCAGACAGACGGACGGACATTTTTTTTTTTTTTGCATTTTCAGACTCAGGGACTTTCAAAACGTCGAGAAAAGTGGTTTTGGACCAACCAAATTTTTCGTCATTTTTGACAGGATTTCAATACTTTGGTCTTTTTAGACCGAAGTAAAACATGAGTTTGAAATTTAAAGAAAATCAATCCAAATGATTTTCAAATTATCAAGTTACCCTAGTTATTTTTTATTTTTTGTTGTTTTATATTTTTCTGTACTGTAATGAGTCGTTTTCCGGACTGAAATCAATCACGTAAACATCGATTTTCAGTATAAGTAGTATGAAATAAAACAACTAAAAAGAAGTTTTCTTTCTTTGATTGCATTGTTTTTGGTACAAACGGTAAGGAAATGTAAAGAGTACGCAAATTTTGTAAACCTGCCCTAGAACCTAGAGCATTGTTGGTTTTGAATTCGCCAAAGTACACAACTAAAGGTAGAACTATATCATCTGTATAATAGCAAGATATTTTTCCTTTCCAGAAAGTGGTTTGAATCAGGCTACTAACGTTTGTAGTGGGTAATTCTAAACATTTAGATAACTGAACACCGAATCCAAAACCTTTGGAATTTGCAAGAAATTTTCACCACCACTGATTTGCCTGTTTCCTTCTGGAACCTTGTGGTATTCAATTCCTGTATTGTTTACTATTCTCAGCATATTTTTCAGCGGCTGCTTGCATTATGAGGTCTTGTGCTTCAGACCCCTTCACAGATTTAACTACAGAAATTTTATCACCTCTTCGGTTTCCAGAGCTTCCGAAACGACGGGCAACTTTCACTATCGGGGATGTGTTTTGCATTCCTGTCGTAGCTGCTTATTACATAGTGGTCCACACTCGCCAGATGATTTTCCTTCATGCACAAGCGGCAAATTTTTGATCTGTCCGGCCCGTTACAGTCGACTATTATGTGGCGGAACCCTTGGTACCGAACGCACCTTACAATCTGGGTCTATTCTTTCACCCGCCCTTACCCCTAGAAAAGTAGCAACCATATCTTCTAGCTTTTCTGCTTCTCCACTTCGATTCTTTACTTCAACTAGGAGTTCGCCAACCCGAGTGCACGCCCTATTCCAGATATTTCTACTCCATATTTTTCAGGATCTACATTTTTTGGATTTCCTGTAACAAATCTGTATATGAGACATGGTTGATGTGACCACTACTGTTTTAGATAGTCTACCTCGGCTCGTCTTACCTTATTCTTTCTTTCCCCAATCCACCATTATTCAATCAGAAACCTGCCCATCAGTATCTGCCCGTCGTGATTATTGTTTACTTCATCTGGTGTTTCATTTCCTGCGCTCCCATTTACGGAAATAGAGATGCCATTAGCTTATCTGGGCAAATTTTACCTCTTCTGTGACACTAGCTGTTCCAATATTTATCTTCCAATCTATTTCCCTTTTTCTGTCTCTCTCTGTCTCCCTTTTTTCTCCCCTCTCAAATTCTATCTCTCTTGCGCTCTCTCTCTCTGTCAAATTCTCTCTCTCTCTCTATCTTCTCTCTCTATCTCCCATCTCTCCCCCCCCCCCTTTCCTCCACTCCTTCTTTCCCTTATTTTCACTTTCTTCGTCTCTCCTTTCGTTTTTATTTTTATTTTATACTTAAACCATATTCAGTTGATAACAGACAACAAACCGTCATGGCAACATGAACAGCGTTGGACAACCCAAACAATCGATGTACACCTATAGAAAATAGGAAAGTCACCTAATCACAGCTAATATTTAAACCAGAAATTAAACTGATTCCAATTTCTGGTTATATTTATCGGATGTTCACGACACTCTTACACTACACAATAGCTCAATTGGCACATATTGTACTCTCTGTCATTATTCGGTCTGCCGTTTAACACTAATTAAGGCTTAATTAATCGTTCGGTCGACATTCAACATGGTCGCCTTAGTATTTTAGATCATCAAAATAAAATGCCAACTAATCAATGGTTATTGTTTGCGGCAACACAAATAATATGAAAAGCGCAACATTAATAATGGGTAATTTCCTATTTTCAACTACAGCAGTTTGTTGACACTTGTCTTCTAGTGAGTGATTTGTCTGTGGATGTCAACTAAAGGTTGATCTTATTTACATATAAAGCATATTGATCCTATATAATGTTTAACGAGAGACCTACCACTATCGCCTAATGGATCCCGTCTATTATTTTATGATTTTAGCGATAGCCTGTTATAATGGAATAGTCCAATTTCTTTATTTACAAAATAAACGAACCAATAAAAATTATTTGTAGAAACTTTTTTTATGTGATATTTATAATTTTATATGAGAGGTCGGTTTCGGATCTTCATAGCCCTTCAGTTCTTTTCTACTAGTTAATTTTTAGTAATTTACATTTATTTTTACCTTAAAGAAACTGTCTCCCTCATTATACATTGTGACATTTTGTTTGAAATGATATATCATAAATTCTATTTCTTTTAGAATTTATTCAACAATCATCACGAATTGTTTCGATGTTTATAAATTTCGAACTCTTCTAGTCGATCCATTCTGTTACCTTTTGACAACCTGTGTATATTTAATACTTAGGTTGGTGCCGACGTCAGTATATGTGTGGTTTCAGTTATTAGGTGTTGTGGGAAATTTCATTTCAGGTTTATGGTCGTATGGACATTTTTTACCTCTTTTACGCATTCATTAATGTTCTCCTTGTTTGGCCGATGTAGAATTTCGGGCAATCGTTACATGTTAGCTTATAAATTCCGCTGTCAATTTCAGTATGTCGTTTTATTTTTAATTTTTGTTGCACCCAGTGATTTGTTGTGTACGCTACCTTGTAACCAAAAACTTTTAAAAGCTTTTGTATTATGTGCTGGTAACATCATTATAATGTATTGTTATGTATTGTTCATTATTGGGTTCATCAGTGTGTAGTCTGGTTAAATTTTGTTGTTGTATTTTGTTTTAATTTTGCGATTGAGCTGATGTATTAAATTTGCACTAAATCCGTTTGTATTGGCAATGTTAATGATTGTGTTTAGTTCATCAAAATAATTATTGTTGTTTATTGAGATCTGGTTGAGTCTGTATACCATATGGATATAATTGTATGCTGCTATTTTGTGCTGGAAGGGATGATAAGATGTATTGTGTGGTTTGTTTGTGTTGATTTTCTGAATATTTTGAAACTGTGCTTTTCATCTATATATGTATTTTGGATTATCAAACCTAAAAAGTTCATGGTTTTGTGTACATATTTCGGTTTATAAAGTGAATTTGATGTTTCTGTGAGTGTTATTTATATAATTGTGTAAATTTTCAAGTTACCTGTGTGTCCCTTTATACGGAATCAAAATATCGACGACATATCGATACCAGTATATTATGTTATTTTTGTGTTTATTTTAATAGCTGTAACTGTGTGTTTTTTCAAAATGGTTTAGGTATATGTCAGTCAAGGGCCGGATAGCGGACTTCCCATCGGCAATCCAACGTTTTGTATGAAAAACGGGTTATTGAACTGGAAATAATTTTGATGGGAGATAATTTTTAATAAGTTGATGGCTTCCGTGACTTTCCTTGCATCTTTGATTTTTCGTTAATGTTTCCTGAGTGTAGTATAGTTTCCTCTATTGGTATATTGGTGTACATATTGCAAACAATAGAGGCGATGCCAGTTTTGCTTGACTAGGAATTTTGATGATTTTGATATTTTCGAATAGTTCTTTCTATTTATGATTCTGGCTTCGAAGTACCAGACGTATCCGTCACATTAGAATTGGATGATTGAGAGGTATCACTAATATTAACACGTGTTTTTTTTAATTCTCCCTTTAATTACTCTTCGGTCGCTAGTTTTACGTGCTGGAGTTGATGGCACGAAACGACATTTTTTTTTTATTGCGTTTACTGGTTTTGTAGCAGTCCATCTGGGTGAACCGGTGAACCTGCGACCTGTAAAGCTCTTAATAACTTTAGTTGACAAAAGAATACCGTCAAATTTAACGGCAGTAACTCTCAATTTTTGTGCGGACGGTGTTTTTAAAGTTTCAGAAACCGGTATCCCATTAGCTGTAAAGGTTTTTTTGTCGATTTCCGATAGAATTTAGCCAAAATTAAAATTTCTCTATCCAAATTCGATAATTTAATGCTATTGCGATTTTTTCTTTTTCCTCCTACAACAGGATACCGCTACGATTATGGTATCGATAGTATCTCCGTTAACGTCTAGTTGTTGCATATTATCAAAAATTTGTTTACGTTCGGCGATTAAATTGAATTATTTTTTATTCGCATTATAAAAATCCTTCAATCTTTTTAATTCCGTTTCATGATCTACTAACAACTCCTCCGTGAACTTTTTGAGATTAAAATCGAAAAGTCCCTTTTTCCTCTTCTGAATACATTGTTTTTTCTCACAAAATCGATATTTCTTCACGCACCTAATTAAGCAATTTTTCTAAGTTTAAGGAACGCTTTTGTTTCCATTGGTCCAGTTCTTGAAAAATTGTATTAAGCATATTGTAGTCAATTACGAACACTTCATATTGTTTGTATATTAGCAGAATCTTCCGACTCATTTCCTCTTATAGTCCGTAAAGGTTTATTCATTTTGTCGATTTTGTCGCGCATTCTACTGTAGAGATTTTGGTAATAATCATATAGAGATTCCAACTTTACTAAATTTGCACTAGAAAATGGTTTGATGTTAAAATAGCTGCACCACGGTCCAGAACGACATGTGGCTCCAATTTTATTAACAAAAATAACAATTTAAAAATTGAATCAGTTTTTTTTTCACATCTATGTAGGCATTCTAAACCATTCCAACTTCTAGAACATATTGTTAGTACCTAAATAAAGACAATGTAAATGGTTTACGTTTAATTTTAATTCTTGCGGTAAGCAATTGTTTCATTGTGAATTTTTTCTCTGAAAAAAACGAGACAACCATTTTATTTGTATCATAACTCCGTAAGTTTTTATGCTATCAACTTTTACTACAGCTCATTTTAGAGGCCTTTCAAATGCTTTAAAAAAAGCTTGACAAGTTTCCTCCAAAAATTCGTCGTTTTTCCGTTATTTAACGTTGAAAGGTTCGAATTCAGGTTTCAGCGAACAAACAGTCACACTCAACGATGCACAACTCGGTTCGTATTACATTTACAGAAATACAAAGAAAATTCAATTGATTTAGTTTTGCTTATCGTGATCTTTTGTTAAAACGTAAGTTTTTTTTTTTTTTTAATTTGTTTAGTAAACTCCTGATTTTATAAAAAAAACAATGTGTGTACGTAGCCTTTACGCGCGACAGAAGTGAAACTTTTAAGCTGTAAATTGTAATTAGTAATTACTATAATTTATCGTTCAATGGTCCGGCTGGCATATACAGTAAAATGGTAGCTTTTCCGCAGCAAGAATTGAAGAAATAGTCAATTGATCCTTATAGTGTTATAGGTGTATTATACAAAGTCAGAGTAGATACATCCAAATTAGATAATTGCATATTCTACATTATCTAGTTATTTTTCTCAATATCTGTTACTCTATGATCTGGTAAAACAGGATTATCACAACTCGATACAAAATCTACCTATAGAGGCACGATAAACGGAATAAAAGCAATATTATTTACTAATACTGATTTTAAAGCAACATTTTAGCTTGAGAACGCAAGCGAAATTGTGATGGTGTATTTTCGGTTTATAGTTTAAACAAAGTGAATTTTGCTTAAGACAAACGTTTTCTTCAAGAGAAATTCAGAATACTAAATAATTTACCTAAAGTAATGCAACCAGCGATTGATGCATAGGTGCAGTTTTCTCATGTCATTTGGAACTATTGCAGGGTATAATTTCTATGTCTCATTTTGTAGCTAGCATAAACCAATTGTTTCATTTTTGAATTGCTCGAGAAAAAGAAATACATTTTGTATTTAGTTTAAAAGTATTAAATTTAATCTTAATTTGCCAACTCTCATTGTATGATCCTTTAAATATCTATACAAATTTAAGTTTTATAAACTTCACTTCTCTATTTATTGTAAATTTTCAATAAGTTATTTAACATAATAACCGCCTACATCTAAATAGTACAAAAACATTAAGTTTGAGATATTTGTGTACAAGCAAATTATTTGCAAACACAATTTTTATACTTGTGTACTTGTAAATTGCAATCAATACCTCAATATACTATAAATCTAGGAGGCATTGATTTGACTGTTCGTAGATGTTGCTTTTGTATTGCTTTCAAACAAATTCATTCAATTTCGTTTCAATATTCTTTTGTTTTTTTCGAATCATACCATGCCTAAAAAAATTTCACTTCAAAAATAAAAGAAATACTATCGCTTTTTTCGTTTCATATCGCTTTTTCAATTTTTGCTTGTAATTTTTGTTTTGTTTCATCGATTTTAAAAATCACCCCGGTACTAAAGAAGTTTCACTTCAATAATTAAAACAAACTTAATTTAATTGTGTTATCGTGATTTAAAATATACATATGTATATAAAGCCCCACCAGTGCCTAAATTTTCATAAACTTATAGAACAAACCGCTCGGTATCACTACAGGAGTGTCATCCACCTCCCAGAGTAAAAGCAACCGTCGGCACAATATAACTTGGGTTCCTTAAGCCATTCCCTACTTACTGTCTAGAATTCTGAGCAAAAAACCATCCAACATTGGCATGTAATAAAAATTTGAGAATGTATAGGGTGAATAAGTATTTTTCAAATTATTGCCACAATTCACAAAAAAATATTTATCACAGGTTTTGGACGCATTCTTATGTCGTCTTCTTTTGACACAAAAACATCAATATACATTATTGATATACAACGATTTTCTAAAATTGAGATTTTTTGATAAATTTACGCGCATTTTACTAGCAACTACTAACACCAACAAATGATAAATGTCAATCGGACATTACTAGATCTGTCGATAATTTATTTTTGAATTGTGCGAATAATATTAAAAGTGTTGTGCGCTTATAAACATTAATTGTAGTTTCATACAACAAGCTCCATGCATCATACAACAAGCTCACGTTATGAACAGCAACAGCTTAGACGGTTCAATGTTATAAACACGACCGATGGCTAGCAGAGAACAGTTTTTGGTTTATTTTAAATCGTTAAATAAAGAAATAAATCTGTTGTCATAGCCCCCATCAGTAGCAAGCGGACATAATTAAATAGTAAAGTCAAAGCAAATATCAAAGTGTATAAAAGTAGAGTGAAATAAAAAGTACACAGTGTTTTTAATTGCAAAATCTGGACGAACTCAGAAGCCCAGTTCGTAACAATATTTTTGCTACATGACATGATTTGTTTTTTTTATTTTTTGTATTTTGAAAATGATGATCATTGAAAATTATGGTATGCAATTATAACATTGGGAAAAGTCGGACGCACAGAAATATTTAGCCTCAAAGACGTTGTCATGATATTTTTAACACAGCATACTTGTAACGTGAACACTGAAAGTACTCTCGCCATGTTTTTTGTCTTTTTTGTGTCTACTTTAATGTGATAAATAAAAAGAGACGAAATATTTTTATTTAATTACATTTTACATGACACGTAATATTTTAACAAAACATTCTAACGCAGCTTGTAACATGAATCCAAAACTAGTACCCTAATTACTCTAAAATTTGAACAAAATTTTCGCATGCCACGCCTGAATTAATAAAAATATTTTTGCTTCAAAATGAAAATTTAAATTCTGGAAAATGCAGATTTAATCTTCCTTTTCCAGAATTTCATATTGAAATATTCTGGAAAATGGAGATTTCCATTCTAATTTTACTAATAAATCTCTAGATAATTCTAAATCTCCGTTTTCAAGCAAAAATATTTTTATTAATTCCAGCGCGCGTCATACCTGCCAAATTTCAACACAATCAGTTCACAAATAGCCAAGTTACAGGCTAATTGGCCATATTCCGAAAGTCTATCCAAAAATCATTTGAGCATCCCATTTCCATCACTCCTGTCGAATTTCATCATAATCGGTAAAGAAATAGCCAAGTTACAAGCTAATTGGACATATTCAAAAACATCATCTAAAAATCATTTAACAATCCCATTTCCACCGTAGGTGTCAAAATGTATCATAATCCCGAAAGAAATGGCCAAGTTACAGACTAATTTGCAATATTCCAAAAATGCACCCAAAAATCATTTAACAATCCTATTTCCACAGTACCTGCTAAATTTAATCACAATAGATTAAGAAACAGCTAGGTTATAGGCTAGTTATATTCCAAAATTGTATCCAAAATCATTTAAAAATTCCATTTACCTATTAAATTTATAACAGATTTTTTGATCAAACATACATTTGCCATTCAATTTGTTTTGTCAAATGATATTTGCCAAATATGCAAATTTGCCAAAGATAGTTTGATGAAACGTAACTTTGTCAAATGTCGTTTGCAAGTATGTTGATGTTGATCTCTTGGGTTTAACCATGCTGACACTGTGAGATGAATCGAGGAACCAAAGATCTGAATTAGTTACCAGTGCAAATAATTTGAGTATTGAAGATATTGATGTAATTCCTCTGCAACAACAGACATCATTTTTTGCTCCTGTTTTGTAAATTGGTGTTACTCTGGTTACTTTCCATTTCTTTGGAAATACTGCTAGTTGTAATGATTGATTAAATAGAAGACACCGAGGAATTGCCAATGATGTGAAATTTTTCAATAATGAAGCTGAAACGGCATCAGGACCACATCCATATTCGAATACTTCTAGAGCTCGATGAATATCCTCGGTTTCATTCCTTTGTGTTCGTATGGTTTCGTTGTTTTCATCATTGTTTGGATTTTCATACTTATCAATGTGTTCTGGCTTATAAACTGATTGAAAAAACTCCGCAAACATGTTTAATATAACCTACGGGACACAAGATTTACGTTCCTTGAATGTCATACACACTGGGTAACCAGTAGTTTCACGTTTTTCTTTAAAAAATCTCCAAAAATGTTTTGGATCGTTTTTTATTTTTTGCTTAATGTGGCTAATGTAACTATTGTTCTTTATTTCAAAGTATCCTTCGAAATTTTGATTACACGCAGTGAATTTCTGTTTGCTTTCGTCTTTCTTGTTCTTAAGATTGATAAGTTTATCGTCATACCATGGTGGATATTTGTTCGATTTGGCCACAGAAGTAGTAGGAACAAATAGTGCAATGCCCTCAAATATAATTTTGTAGAATTTCTCCACGTTAACATCTATGTTGCTGCTGATAAGTTCATTCTCCCAGCTAATCTGCTGTTTATTGTGTCGGATTTTCTAAAGTTGTAATACGGCTTGCTGTTTTGATGATTATCGATAACATCGCAGCCCTTGCTTTCAAAAATTATTTCTAGGGGTTTGTGGTTAATATCATTAATTACGAATGGTGATGGTGCTTCATTTACTTTAAATAGATTTCGTTCATTTGTAAAAATGATCTAAAATTCGGTTCAGACCATTGTGTACCTTGCAAATTTGGCTAAGATATATATCGAAAACAGTATCGATAAACAGACACTCAATTTCAGAACCGACGTTCAAAGGTAAAATTTCATCGATTTATTCGTCATACGACCAGCTAATAGTTGAAAAATTAAAATCCCCGATGATCAAGATGGTGTCAGTTGAATTAGCAGCATTGTTGATTTCCATTATTATGTCGCAGCAGGCGGTGAGGCACGATATCGGTGAGCCAGGCGGAACCTATGCAACGTCTATAAACCATATGCTGGCTAGGAAAATTCAGAACTCAGGATTCCTTTGTTAAATGATGTTTCACAGATGATATAAACCGGGAAAGCGTTTTTAACACAAAATTGCGAAATTGAACTGCTTTCGAAGACATTTTATTTACATTTTGATTCCTAATGGTTGGTGGATGGGCCATTGTTGTAGTATTATTGTAGCCGAATATTTCCAAAATATGTGCTGGGTGCTGATTGGTACTGGAACCAGATTTAACGATGACATGAACGAGGTTATGGTGGTTTGCAGTTAATGCAATTCGTATTAAAGAGTGCAGTTGGTGCCCTTTAATTGGTGAATAGTAGTTAAATTTGTGTGTCTGGTTAATGCCACTATTGCATGTGGTAAGCTATCGAATAGTTTAATTTCTTTGACAGACAGTAGGACACAGAAAATGCTGGCTGGAGTTAAAACTTGCATTGGCATTTATTAAAATTGACTGATTTTCTAGTATTATTAGTGGTATCGATTGATGATGTATTGATTGTAATGTATGTACCACATCCGCAAGGCATCTATAAGTTGTAGTAAGATGTTTAGAAAGTGTTGTAAACTTATTTGCATCAAAATAGAGCATGTTGACGTAATTAAGCTGGTCGATGTACGGTATTTGGTTTTGTTTCTTGACGCTAGAATTAATTATAGTACTAAAAGTCAAATTATGATCATAAATTGAATTTTCTGTCTTGACGTTAACATTAAAAGTTGGTCTAATTTGATTGACAATTAAATGTAATAATATTGCTAAGAAGGAAAGTTTAGGCTAATTTGTTTTATGCTCCAAATAATTATAGCGTTAATATACATACCATCTTACAGTAATATAAAAATTGCAGTAATAAGGTAATACATATATGAAATTTCAAATAATTAAAGTAATAACCAGAACGACAATTGCAGTTCTTCAAAAAACTTTATCCCATTGAATACACTTCAATTCATATTCAAGGTTAATTCTGATGACCTGCTTAGATGCCTACATAGTCCTAAGATAGTAATGAATTTTTTAAATTTAGTAACGAATATCTTATAAATTGAACAAATTACTAAAATATTATCAAACAGAAAATACAAATACAGTATCACGGACGATAACTGATTGTTCAGCTACTCCCCTATTTCTTTTATTTGTTTTTGTCAATTTTCCCAATATTTTTATTGAATTCATTTTTCCAACAAAACAATACAAACAACATATAACCCCGAAGAAGATATGTATAAAAAAAGAAAATGGTTGTGAAAAACAAAAAGAAAATGAAGATAAAAGCAAAGTTTTTTTTTTTCAACCATGGTTTGTTGTTGTCGGTTGAAAAATCGATTATTATTGGATGATGAGCTCGAAAAGTCATTACTTGAGTATCATATAACCAAAATTAATAAAATAAAAAATGAGGGACGAACGTTTTTGTTATTGTGATGTTCTCCTTTTATCTTCGTAAAACAGAAGGAATGGGGAGGTTGCTTTATAATTTTATAATACTTCAAAAATAAAACTCTTGCTATAATTTAATATTGATCGAAAATAAAATAAATAGCAAAAAATTGAAATTTAAGATTACACAAATAACTTAAAGCCGAAAATTTATGTTTATGCGATTCCAACAAATTTTTTTTTTTTTACTTTTTTATTACACCGGAAATAATCAAATATTATTGCCAGTTGTGATTTTCAATTTCAACGCGTAATATTTAAGCGGCTGTTTCGTTTGCCTATTATTCTACTCGAACATGGAACATATGTATGTTTGCATTTTAGGAAATAGATTTTGTTGTTTCGATTATTTTTCACGTTTATTTTCATCCATTTCCTGGCACAGGATAGACATTTTGATGGAATTATGTGAATTGTATATGGAAGAAAATATTTTGTGTGGGGCACATTTTCAAGACATGATAAATTCTCTTTGGCAAAAAGATTTGTTAAAGGTTGTGTTTGTTTCTATAAGGTTTTGACAGTTTTTGTTTTGGGTGTCAGTAGATGTTGGCACAATTGCGCAACTCCAAACTTTCGAAAAGTTTGTAACCTGAAAAGCTCTTTGGTTGACCCGACTATGCTCAATAAGGCAATCGACTCTGAATAACCGCAGGTGAATGGGAAAACCGAGACGGTAGGAAATTCACTGATAGGCGTGCTGAAAAGATTTATGTACAAAATAAATTAAGTGCCTATGTATATTTTTGAAAAATAAAATGCGAATATTGTGTACGTGTACTACATCGAGTTTAAGGTCCTACCGTTACTATCAGAATATGAGATATTGGACGTTTAACTATTCTTATTGGTGAGAGCAAAAACAATATTCAACGATCTTTCGGTATTCCAATACAAATTTATAACGAAGTTTAAAATTTTAGCATAAATTATATCACGAGCAAATATTACTTGAATCATCTATGTAAGTGAAGTTGACTCAAAATGTAACCAAAAGAACTTGCCATTTAATTAGTCTCGATTCGAAATAATTCAAGTACTGCCCCTCAATTTGTCATTAAATTATAATAACTGATAACTGACAATCAAAAACTTTTGGGGAATCGGAGTTCTGGGGGCTCCCTTATGTCAATGTATGTGAACAGTGTACCATTCAAAGGAACTTGCAATTCAATTTGTTTTAGTTTCGAAATAATTCGAGTATTTCCCCTCGATTGAACCCAGGGCATTTATGGCAATCAAACATTTTTGGGGAATCGGAGTTCTAGGGGATCCCTTATGTCAATGTATGTGAACAGTATACCATTCAACGGAACTTGCAATTCAATTTGTTTGAATTTCGAAATAATTCGAGTACTGTCCCTCAATTTGTCATTCAATTAACTTAATTGGTAATCCAGAGCAATTATGGCAATCAAAAACTTTTAGAGAATCGGAGTTCTGGTTCCCTTATACCAATGTATTTGAAAAGTAAACCATTCAACGAAACTTGCCATCCAATTTGTGTCAGTTTCGAAATAATTTGAGCACTGCCCTCCATTTGTCATTCAATTATATTAACTGGTAATCCAGAGCATCTATGTCAATCAAAAAATGTTAGGGAAGCGGAATTTTTGGGGGGTTTCTTATGCCAAAATATGTGAATAGTATATTCACATATTATATTGGCATAAGAGATAGCCCAGATCTCGGAATCCCCAAAAATTGTTGATTGCCATAGATGCTCTGGATTACTAGTTAATATAATTGAATGACAAGTCGAGGGGCAGTACTCGAATTATTTCGAAATGGACACAAATTGAATTGCAAGTTCCGTTGAATGGTATACTGTTCACATACATTGACATAAGGGAGCCCCCAGAACTCCGATTCCCCAAAAATGTTTGATTGCCATAAATGCTCTGGTTTACTAATGCTGTGGATTATCAGGTAATATAATTCAATGTAATTCGATATAAATCGATGGGTAGTACTTGAACTATTCCGAAACTGAAATAAATTGTAACTCATAACTACAACATACATATTTCAAAATAGATCAAAATTAAATAGTAATCCTAATTAAAAAGCCAAAAAAGCGTACATGTAACAAGTGAATATTTTAAGATATGTATAATACATTTTTCAAGGAGGGTGCAATGAGATTAGATAGATTAGCTTAAAACTTTTGTTTGACTCCAATTTAACGGTGAAATTGCTTCGGGTGACGAAAAATCAGCTAAGAAATATCCACCTAACTTAGCAAGGATTATCCAAGAAAATAGTTATATTCCAGATCAGGTATTTAATGCGGATGAGACAGATCTGTTCTGGGGGGGGGGGGGGGAATGCCTAAAAGGACTTATTTGTAGAAATCTGAATCCGCCAGTGGATTTAAAGCTAAAGTAACTCGTGGAAGGATCTTACGTTAAAACCGTTTTTTTAATAACATAGAACAAACGCCACGTGCGACAAAAGGACTTAACATGGCTAATGTGCCAGTCCATTGTAGGGCTAACAAAAATGCGAGGAAGACGAGTACGTTAAGGGTCTCCATTTACTCGTTAATTACCCAAGTCGTCCAATAAATTTAAAAAATCCAAATGTATAGATTGCGTATTACCGCCTAATGCCCTAATACTAACACAATGATTCAACGTTAAGATCAAGGTAACATTTCTACGTTCAAAATCTACTATATTCAACCAAAGCGTTCCTAGATATACAAGCCGTCAGGTTAAAATTTGAACTTTCAAATAAAAAACCCTTTATTTACAAACACATCTTTATGTCATGACGTCATACCATTTGTTCGAATTTTTTTTTATAATAAGCCATTAGTGCCACCTACTTATAAACTCGACTAATTAAATATATTTAAAAAGAACAAAATGTACGTGTAGTTTCCGTGTTTGAAATCAGATGGCGGTAATATAAAAATTGAAATATTTAAATTGAAATTTCAGCAAAACAATCCAAAATAATGTTTTAGCAAGTTTAACGATCATGCGAATGTATTTCATAAGAAATACGCTAAAAATATTATAAATATTTAACATAATTATTGCACTGTTAAAAATATTTTCAAAATTCGAAATTCGAAGTTTCGAAAACGAAAAAAATCTTGTGTAGCTTACTTCATAATATCTTACGACATTAATTTTGTGTTTATTAATTTTATACTGTATTTATATTACTTTTTTACATTTACATACAAAGAAAAAGTAAATTTGTACAATTTTAGTTTTAATTATAATTAATAAATTACTAAATTTAAATTATTAGTTTTAAAATATGTTATACTAAAAGGTTTGATTTAAATATAAACCTAAAAATATTTTCTGTTACGAGTATTTTTCATTCATAAAGTTGTAATCAAAAATGATCAATTTTACATGGGTTCTTATGGGAAAACGTAAAATGTATACCCATTAAATTAAGCTTCTTAATTTAAAGGGTCGATGCTGATGGCTTGTATATCTAGGAGCTTTGATTCAACGAACCTTAGATGTTTTAAATAAATTGAATCAGAAAACTTTACTTACTATACTGGAAGTACATGTGTACACATTGCTTCAGCTATTGCCGAAATAAAAAACACAACATTAAACGCCTGTTGAAAAATCATTTAACCGGAAGCGGTAGATGAAAGGGATACAGTTTCGTTCACACAGAATGTATAATATAATCGAACTACCGCATTTCCTTGGTGAGGAAGGATTTGATGACCTTGATATTCGCAACATTGAAGAGTCGTTTGAAGATAAGAAAATTCCATAGGAATAGTGTTTAGACTTAGTTAGTATGGTGGTTGATGACATTGGAGAGAGCTTCGTCTGGGAAGAGAATTACAATGTTTTTGTGTAAACAATAATCCTAACACTGAAAGAATTTTGAAATTTTAAAAAGCAATAAAAAAGCACTCGATCAGTATGAATAAGTTTACAAAGATATCCCTGTGACAAGTCGCGATATCATCGATAATGAAATTTTTATGAGTGACTCTTTATATTGTTCAAATAGAGAAAAAGAAGAATCTTAGACTTTAGAAGCTATGACGCAGAATAAAGACTTATGTATTTTATTTGCTATTTTAAGTTATATTGTTGATTTAAATTAATTTTTATTTTGTTATTTTATTTTGAAAAAAGTTCAAAATTGTACTTCTTTGAATTTATGAAAAAAACTGGAATTTCAATTGCTGGCGGCGGTTTTTATGAACACAGTTATAGTATATTATAACGCTCGCAATTTCAGGGTAGTGCGAACAAATGCTTTATCCAGTTTTTCCTTTGTTTCTATTTCATTTGTTTTTGTTTTTAACATTCAAAAATCAATTATAAATCCGTGCTGTGGTTACCCTCAGCTGCAAAACAATACCATACAAAATTATTTCGCTTTTCTTTCTCAAAAAATTGAAAAAAGTATTTCTGGAACGTTTGATTGTTTCAATTTATTAAAACCTCTTTCTTTGAACAACAAAATAGATTCTACACTTAAGTGCTTTTCATACCGGCTGCGTTGACTTTGGACTTTAAAAATGTAAAGCCGTTTTGTAACTCTAAAGTTTTGTAATTTAGTTTTATTTGATTAACAGTATCACTTTTTATAGAAATATTTTGAAACTTTTATAAAATAAATTATTTTTAAGTGATAATTATTAAAAATAAAACGTAAATTTTTTAAAGTCCAAAGTCAACGCAGCCGGTATGAAAAGCACTTAATTATCGTATTAAAACTGTACAATTAAATTGTATTTGACATTCAAGTTAGCGCACAGTCAGTTAGCTTCGCCGATCGCCCCAATTTCGGAAGCATTATCGCGATCACCGATTCTCTATATTTTGTAGTACATATTGAGAAATTGAGGTAATTCGCAGCTATAGAGTTTTTCAAGATTTACGTAGCATTGAATTGTTTGGCAAGAGATTTTTCAGATTATTCCAGTTTTCAGGATATCTTGCTTTCATGATATTACACATTTAGTCGATATTTTCGAGGCTTTCGAGAATTGTTTTTGAGTTTCAGGCTATGTGCATAGTACATGAGATTATTCGACACTTTCCCGATTATAGGAAGGAAAATCAATTAGTCTTACCATTCGTAAAGGTACCCGTGATGAAAATATTTTCAATTTAGAGAATCCTATACAAATAAAGATCTAAAGGCTATATTATCCGTTCGGAAAAGTACCGAGTTGATCAATAAAAAACTTGATTCGGTAAGGGATGATATCAAAAACCTTATTGTTGATAACGGCATCAATAAAACACAAATACAACAAAACAAATCAGATATTAATTTTGTCAATAACTAAATTATACTATTAAAAACTGAACTTGAACATCTTAGACAAAATGAGTATAATGACGTAATAATATCTGGCATTCCATATAATACGAACATCACTACTGTGGATCTGCTTAATTCAATCAATACAATTTTTCCGTTTAAAATCAAAAGCATTACTCATCATTTATCCAAAGGAATGAAAGTACTCAACATACGCAATGCCTCATTAAATTCAACGATTTGGGCGGTAAGGATGATTTTATAAAAATATTTCGTCTAACTGTCGAACCATTACTACTAAGCCAGTCAGTTCCTGCCCCAGCAATTTACTTCAAAAAATCATACAAGTCTGAAATTATTTGTCAATGATTACTAAATATTATGTGGAATTATTAAAGCAGCTGAAGTATTTACGTAATCAAAAAATTATTTACAGCTTCTGGTTTCGTAACGGTTCATTCTACGCTACAGTTAATAAAGTTGACACATCGTCTACCACCATCAATAATTTGGATGACATTGAACAAATTAAAATCAACCGCTGATCTGGTATAAATTGTAATTGTGTGGGTTAATACGATATTATTTGTTTTGAATTTGCAATTTTTCAATATTTTCAAATCGCATTGACAGTTTTTGTCTTATAATTGATTATGGGGTCTGGTAATGAATTTGAGTTAGTCAAACAAGTTAATTTATCATATAAGAAGTTTATAGTTTTGATAATTTAGAAAATATTCTCTAGATAAATTCAAGGAGTTGCGAGGTTATAAATTAGATGAAATTGAATTGATAATTGACTCTTTTAATATGCGACCGAAAAATGTTGATTATTACTGAAACTTAGCTATACTGTAACAAAATCCCCCAAAAGGGATTTTGTTAAACAGAACATAGCAATAGAGGTCTGGTTGCGGTATTGCACTGGCTGAAGCTCGCCGCTAGGCGTGGGGGTTACCAGACATATTACTATGCTTGAAAACCGCATAGAGATAAAACGAAGGGGACAAGAAAATTATTCTACTGTGCCACGACCACAGTGGTAGATACTCATAATCAAAATTTGCGTTCGACAAGGACGCCGGTGCCACTCCGGCGACCCTGCTCAAGGCCTAGGTCAGCATAAGGCCGCCCATCCTCACGCGATCACACAGAACTTTTATTCACACATCACTAAAATTCAAAAGGAGGCAAGAAAATTATAATAAACAAATCTGTAATTACTGATGAACTGCTTTTAAAGAAACGAAAAAAAATTGAAATGGAAGAAAAGAATGAAATGTAAGAAAATCTGGAACAAAAACCCGTTAGCAAAAAAAAAAAATCAAAAAAAACAATGTGGTGCGAATCGATTTGGGTGCGTCATACGGTACGCCACCCGGAACCTGAAACCCGCAAAAAAAATTTAAATATATAAAAAAAAATATAATAATGAAACAAATAAACCCTTCGTCAAGTGAGGATTACAATTTCAAGAAAATATAAAAATAAACAAAATCACGCGGTGTCAGCGGTTTATTATACATTTTTACCGCTGGTCACCATACCTGAATATAAAACCTGGCCCGTCCGACCACACCAAAAGCAGCGCCGACGCAGGAACACAGCAGCCACCTCCGGCTTCTCGAACCCCACTCCGTTTGGCGGAGTTGCTGCCACACACAAAATACCACTCTACTTGATTGACAGAGTGCCGTTATATATAAAACATTTTTGACTTGACAAGCAAAATATCTTAAACTTGACTCGGAAATACTGCTCCGCCAAAATACACTTCCAGTCGACTTTCTTTCTTTACCACTTTCTTGCCGATAGCCAAGATATCCACCAATTTATTACTCTCTTACGGATCGAAACAAAAGAGAATTTTTCACTAACGATGTTCTTCACATAAAAGACGGTAAACACTACCAAAAGTACCAATATAAACTCACTACGAAATACCAGTTAGTTTTAACAAATTTTTATTTAATAAATCACAATTAATGTTTTATCATATATTTTTTTTTTTTTAATTTAATTTTAATATCAAAAAAAATCAGATCATAACAACAGATCTATGCCAACAAATTTGTCTATGTTTATATTTTTTTTATTCTATAATCTTGATTAAAAACAGATATTTAATCACCGATACTTAATAAAACAGAACTTTTTATTATTTATTTTTACAATAGCAGTCGAGTCTAAAATTAACTCATTACCCACATTTCACAAAAAAAAAAAAAAACTCCATACTTGACTTTTTTCTTTTAATTTCCAAAACTAGACCGTCATTTCCAATATTCACAACTAGACTCCCAAAGTCCCAAATAAAAAAAATTCCGACGCGTAACAAAAAAAAAAAATATCTTTTCCCCCACCCAAAAATTATTTACTCATATAAAAAAAACCCGACCGATAGATTTCGGATGACGTACACATACGACATCACCCAAAATCGACTCGCACACACCAACACCAATCAACCAATTTTCTGGAATACTCCATTTACATGGAAAATCCACGCGCTAACCAAAACAAAACAGATGAAGCAACACGCCAAGGCCAACCACTACACGTCATTACATACCATCAAACAAAAAATGATAAAACGAAACGAGTAACCGACCAAAATACGGAGAAGTATAAAATGCTAAATGGTACACTCTACCAAAAAAAAATATATTTTCTATTACAAATTAAGCCAAAGAAAGAATGACGTGTAGTGGAAGAGATTTTATGCAGCGCAGTGGATAAACATGCAACCTTGTTGAGATTTCCAACCGTAATTACAGATTTAGATTAAATAGAACATAACAACCACAAGCGGTTGTTACAATACCCGTATACCGTAATGAGTTTCATTATTTTAATTTACCAAATTATGTTTCCTATCACTGCTCTAGAGATGAAAATCGCGGCGGTGTAGTGAGTAGTGACGATCTTCGTTCATGATAGCTTGGCTATTTATTATCCGATTTTGATGAAATCCAGCAAATGCGATGGATAAGGGATTTTTTAAATTTTTTTTTATACATATTTGTATATGACTCATTCCACGTTATTTCACTAAATTTTTTAAAGTTTACAACCTTGACCTCTCCGATTTCAATTTATTTGTTGTAATGGTGTTCCTTATTGAAAATAAGCAGAACGTTTATTTTCCTTTTTTTTACCTTTGGTTGGCCCGTTATTTGATTTTTTAATTTTGACAGTTTTCAAATTTTAATTTTTGACTTCTACTTAAATGTTTGTATCTTCGGTTTTAAGAGAAGTATTTTCAAAAGCGGTACCATTTTGGAACGCTATTAATTTATCCTTAATTCTATAATAATTTATTTTTAAAAAGTACCGTTAACTATCTAAGGAGTTGTGAGCAGATAAATCTGTGTTTATATTTTTGCCGCTAGAGAGCACAGCTACCAAAAAACCGAAAAACGTAATATAGCATTTGATAGATAATAATACAACCTTTCAAACAAGTGTTGAATCGTTTTTGGGCGGGTACCTAGTTTAGCCGCTAGGTAACTCCAAAGTTGAAAAAATGTAATTTTGATCATTTTTTTTACGTTACAATTTGTGTTAAATGAGTAGATAACGCTACCAGTGGAATTTTCAGTTCTGAATTTGACAGACTACATATCTCTAGTAGGAATACTGCAAACGTAGGTCTTATTCTTCCGTTAGATGGCTTAAAAATTATAATAAATTTATTTTTACGTGTGTGGAAGATAAGACGAGAAATTGCTACCTGTCTTTAATAGATAATGATCTGAAGTCTCTTGCTAGTATATTAGCTTAAATGTTTAATTCATATTTAGGTCACTAGGTAGATTCAAATTTGGAATAACACATTATTTTTTGTTATACAAAAGAGAGAATATATCACAGTAATGCTATTTCTAGTAAAGATTTTAATAAACAACTATTATTTAAAAGCATCCACTAGTTTGACTCCTAAATTTCTAATCAAAGTTCAAATAAATTTAGTTTGCCAATTTTTTGATACTCATCAGTTTTTAGTAGATAATACGATTATGCAGTTTTCTGTATTATATTAGTATACAATAAACTTATGTTTCGAGTACAAATTTGGAAATGAGTCAGCTATAGTTGCACCTTGCACTATCAATATTTTAAATGATTAGAAATAAAAGGAGTAAATTTTAAAACAATATTTTTTGTTTTACTTTCTTTTACGTAAGTAAAATAAAGTATAGTAATCATGAAAATTTTCGACCTTGAGATTATTGAAGATTTATCTGTTTTGAGGTCCCCTGAGTCCGAAAAAGTTGGTTTCGAAATGATGTCTGTCTGTCAGTCCGTCTGTCTGTCCGTCTGTCTGTCCGTCTGTCTGTCTGTCAGTCTGTGTCCTCTCTACAGCCCAGATGGCTTAACCAATCGAACTGAAACTTCAGATTTAAGCTTTTTGGATAAATTGGGAGGTCCCAGTGAATTTTACTTCAAATCGGTCCACCGGAAGTGGCCACTCCCTTGGGCCAGAAAATTTGTTTTGCAAATATCTTAAAAAGTATAAGGTTTACAAAAAATTACTAATACAAAATGTTTCCAAAAATCAAAAAAAAATCAAAATAAACAAATTAAAAATTAAAAAAATTAAAATTAAAAATTTAAAAAAAAAATTTAAAAAAAATTTAAAAATGTTATAAAAAAAAAATTAAATATTGTTTTGCCAACACATAAATATGTGTGTATATATAGCCTAATTATGCTAATTATAATTAATTTGCACACTACAGTGACATACTTCCGGTTTTTAATGCAAATATTACATAATTGAATGTGGATCATTTTTTCATGTTTCTTAACTTTTTTAACGACTTATTAGGGTTTGTAATACTTAAGTATATATATCGTTTTATAATTGCAAAAATATTTCGCAACTCCTGCCCCCCCCCCCCACACTTTTTTACAGGGAGTTACAGCAGTTCTTGCATTTGTCATTTTAATTATTGTGTGTATTAGCCCAATTATGCTAATTATAATTAATTTGCACACTTCAGTGACGTACTGTATGTTATAAAAATATTTAGCCTACATGTATGTTAAATTGCCAAATCGGTCAACCGGTAGTGGCCACTCTCGGCCCGAAAATACACAATTTACAAAAAATCACTAATACAAATTCCAAAAAATTAAAAGAAAAAATTTAAATTAATAAATATCACCTTTTATTTCTTTTACGTGTGTACTAATGAGTTCAAAAAATTGAGTTTTGAAGTGGTGTCTGTTGGTATATACATATGACTGTCAATTTGTAGTCCAAATGGTTTAAGCAATCAAACTGCAACTTCATGTTTAAACTTTTTACATAAATTTTGGGGTCCCAGTTCCCAGCTCCCAGATTCCGTAAAACAGAAAATTTATTTTGCAAATATTTCAAAAATATACAATTTACAGAAAACATGAAATAATAAAAACAATCTTAATTAAGTTTGCGGGAAATTTGAATTATAAAAGTTTTTCAAAATTCGCTGTTCGTAAAAGAAAGTCGTGTGTTGGCCACACCTCCATTTTTTAGTATAAAGAACATTAGTTTACAATATCAGAATTTGAATACATTTTAGTTTTAATTAATTGTTTATCCAAGGTTGGCATTACTTGATGTATTTTTCGAGTATTATCAACTGTTTTAAGGTTGGAAAATCTTTTATTTAAATGTTTTTCAGTTTTTGCATACTCCGTTTTGGCTACCTAATCGAAATGAATGGATGTTATACCACTTTTTTCTTTACACCAACCAAAAAACTCTTTAGAATTCATCTACGCTTCTCAAACAAGCTGCTCTAGCTAACATCTTAATGGTACCGCCAACTCCACCTGATGGCCCCTTTGCCGTACCGAAGAAGTTCTATTCGCAGCCCACTATAAAATCCATTTCATGAAGATTGATGTTGGCAAAATTTTTTTTATTCTTGAAGCACCATCCGAAAAATAATAAATTTTTTTTGGAGCTGGATATACAGGCGTTTTGCTTTCTAGAAATACAATAAATTTCTTTTGAAAACCATTTACATTCCATGTGTTTCTTCTTCTGATATTATGGCATAAGAAATTATATTTGGTTTATGTAGTGCTGATTTGTAGTAAGCAACGATTGGAAATAATCTAGATTGTTGTGTATAGTAGTGTGCTGCTTGTATTTCATTTTGTGTGACAAACTTATACTTCTCCGAAAAATCCAAAATCAATTCCTCATTTTGAAGATTACTTTTAACTATATGTAGATAGTTGGATTATTATCTAGCAATGTAATCGTGTTAACGTAATGCTGCTAAACAAATCTTTGAAGAGTCTGATAAAATTTCGATAATTTCTTCAACATCAATCGGTAGATTTGCTAAAATTTGCAGTTCTTTCAAATCGTAAAATTTTCGGCTGCACTTCTCATAAAGTCTTTCGCCAGTTATTTCGCGGTTTACGAAATGTTTAGCATTTTCGGCTAACATAACACTAACCGCACTAGATTTATTTTTAAGGTTTTTTGTGATTTTTGGTTTTTGGGATTACAAGCGGATTGACCATATTGTATTTTCTCTTTAATATTACTCGGAACTCGCATCATTCAACAACAAATTTCACTTTCAATAACACTTTCAAATTGTGCCTAACGAGTGGTAAAATGTGTACCACTATTTATATGACTAGTACACAAAACTGACAGTATTACATACATACAGTCAAATTTATTTATTTGGTTTTTGTGGGTAAACAGGTTAATAAAATTTGCAACTCAGATCATAAAACACGTACAAGTACTCTTTGAAACTTTAGTATAAAAATAAACTTTATAAGGCAGGTCTTAGAGGTACCCGATGAATCATCCTAGTTAGACATTAGATGAATCACCAAAAAAAGTGCCGGGTCATTAATTTCTAAGTTTATTAAAAAACCTGGCTAGTAATGTAAGGGGCATAGCTACACTGTTGCACACCTCATCATTTCCAGTAATTTAAAAAAATTCTAATATCTTACTCTACTATAAACAACTACTAACATCGAAAATGCATTTTGTATAAAAATCAATAAATTGTAATTTTTAAGCCATCTAACGGAAAAATAAGAAATATCTTAGCAGTATTCCCACTAGAGATAAGTAGTCTGTCAAATTCAGAACGGAAGATTCCACTGGTAGCGTTATCTACTCATTTAACACAAATTGTAATGTAAAAAAGAATCAAAATTACATTTTTTCATCTTTGGAGTTACCTAGCGGCTAACCTACCCCCTCCCCCAAAAACGATTTAACACTTGTTTGAAAGGTTGTACTATTATCTATCAAATGCTATATTACGTTTTTCGGTTTTTTGATAGCTGTGCCCTCTAGCGGCAAACATATAAACACAGATTTATCTGCTCACAACTCCTTAGATGGTTAACGGTACTTTTCAAAAATAAATTATTATAGAATTTAGGATAAATTAATACCGTTCCAAAATGGTACCGCTTTTGAAAATACTCCTCTTAAAACCGAAGATACAACCATTTAAGTAGAAGTCAAAAATTAGGCCAACCAAAGTTAAAAAAAATAACGAAAAGAAACGGTATTCTTGTTTTTAATAAGGAACACGATTACAACAACAAAATTGAAATCGGAGAGGTCAAGGTTGGGCTCCATTTGAAATACCGTGGAATGACTGATATATGAAAATCTCCAATTTTACAAAATTCATCAATTTTCTTAATCCAAAAACGCTTAAATTTCGACATTATTTTTGGGTTTTAACAGTAAATTATATTTTTCATATTTATGAACAAAATTTGTTTCCGCAGTACTAATGACAAGGAATCGTATAGTTGAGTACGTAAATATCAGACCTTATACTAGAAAAAAGAAAGAAAGAATTTCATAGAAAGCCATTTAACTAATGTTTGAGAGATGATATCTGTTTATGGCAAACATTACCCAACCTTCAGGGAAGGAGTTCTCGATATTACAAAACTCCCTTTAACCGCAAAAGAAAGAGTTTATTTTGAAATATTAGGTTTTATCGGTTCCAGCCAAATTATTTTGGCTCTTCTTATCTCCGTAAAGAGTTTATTGTTTAGTGCAAAACAAAATATTTGCGGGAATACATAATCTTAGGAACAGATAATACTTCTTATAAAGTTTTACCTTCCACACTTAAACTTCATTAAATGATGCAGTAACCTTCAAATTGTATATTCCAAACAAAATTCTGACGGAAATCGTTTATGAATGACCTATCCGCGCGATGGAAGAAGCCGTTACCTAGTTGAACTATAAATAAGTCTCTAGGTTCAGCTCTCCTCTTATTAAACCAATTTTTTTTTTTTTTTTTGAAGGGGTGTCACATTGATCCATTTAGCCAGGCCCTGTACAGACCCTGACAAGACTTCTTTGATTACTTAATCAAACTTAAGGCGAAAAACTGTTGTTTACTTTTAGAAAACCATATAAACATTGAAGATTCAGACTAGGTCAGAGGGAAAAGCGCTTATTTGCTAGAAATGGGATCTCATTTGCATTCTCAAATTAAATCACAATTTCACGTTTTTCAACGAAAAAAACTAGTATATTGAGATATTTTCAATTTCTCAATAATCTAAAGCTATACGTTAAATATAATATCACCGACTAAAGATGTTTATCAATTTTTCTGCATATTTTTCGTGTTACCGTTAAAAGAAGGAAAATACAAAAATCTATATTATTTTACTATATAGGTACATTTTTTTTTCTCGCAGATCTAATTAAAGTCTTACAACTATAAGAGATACACAGTATACACAGTTTTATAATAAAAATGCTCCCTTCATCGCTATTTTGTTCTCGTTATAGATATTTAGATGATGAAGCTGTGTATAAATTTATATTTATAGAAAATTGAAAAATTTATAATTAAATTTTTCTACTACACTGAATTGATTTTAATTCGATATTCTACCCAAGTCAAATGTGACGTACATGTATGTATAATACTCGTTTTAAGTGAAAGTGTGTTTCATACAAGAAACCTTTAAAAATATCCCCGTATCAAATATTAGCTAAAATACTTCACATATTTCCATAAATAACCATTACCTAGGCACAAAGGTAAGTACCTTTCTTAGGTCTTATATAAATAGTTGTAACATAATTTAGGTTAAACAGACAGAAAATGTTTGTGAGGTACGAAGCACTACAAGTAATAATATCACTAGAGACCTGGAATTTAATAATCAGAATAAAAACAAAATGAAGAAAAAGGAAACGTTGCAGTCATAAGATGTAGCAACAATATTTTTGCGACTATGCTAAACATAAAATAATTTCCAATTTTGTTCAATTTACTTTTCAATTATTTAAAACTTTAAAAGGTTTTCTCGTTTGATTTCGTCTTTTCATGGTAAAATTATAGTATGTATATCGGTAGAGAATTGTTTAGCTAAATTGTAGGATTGCACCGTCATTAAAAGCAAATATTCAAAAGCTTACCTGTTTTATTTGTAGAGAATTTTTCAGATCTTTGTCTCTCTATTGTTAAATCCTGTGTCCTCATAAATAATTTTTTACTACAATAAAATTACTGTAAAATTACATCTGATTTAATTAACGAAGTAAAAATCCTTAAGATAGAAAATGAGAAGCTGAAAAATTCCTCACAATCAAAGGAACCTGAGGAACAGGAAGCTTCAGAGTTCCGTAAGAAAAATGCTTTGAAAGCCAAGAAATCAGAGGAGCAGTATGCTGCATAGTACCACACTGGCGAAGAAAAATTAACAGAAGAAATTGAATGCATCCTAAAAAAGAATAGGAAAAAGACCTGCAAAAAAAAAGGAGGCAGAATCTTCTCCAGAAATTGTAGCTTCAAACCGAATTTCAAAAACTGGTGTATTAAATCAAAATCAGCAAAATATATCCGATCAGGAAAACCAGCCTACCAAAATTAAGGAAAAGGCACCACCACCAATCAACATTATTGGCATAACTGAATATGGTACTATCCAATCTTTAATGAAATCGGTGACTACACAAGAATACAGAGTTGTAGCACTGAACAGTAATATTTGGAAAATCAATACAGCAGATATTGAAAGTTATAGAGCCTTGGTTGCGAAACTGACAGATGAAGGCAAGCAATCGTATACATACGAGGACAAAAAAGATCGCTAAATCAAATTGATGATCAGCGGTCTTCACCCAACCTGTACAAAGCAGGATATAATCGAAGACCTTATACACCAAGACTTCAAAATAGAGGATGCGGTAAATATCCTAAAAAAAGAAAAAATCGTAACTGATCAAGGAACTTACATGAAAGTTAGAATAGAACCGTTAAAAAAATCCACAGGCGTGATACCAAATTGAGATTTTGTTCAAATCCGACTGCAAAATAATACAATCAGAAATAGAACAAATGAATCGGTATAACTTAAGATCATCAGTAAAAAGCAAAACCTCACTGTCAATATTGGTTGAAATATCATTAATAAAATAAAAAAAATAGAAGGGGCCCCAATATTGAACGTTGAGGTACTCCCGATGTTGGTTGAAACACAATTGATTGATGGTTATTGATTTCCACAAAATGGGATCTATTGCTTAGGTAAGAGCAAGCCCATTGAACAAGAGTGTCATCAAAACCAAAATTGTATAACTTGTTCAGAAGAATGCAGTGATTTACATTGTCAAACGCTTTAGCAAAGTCAATGTAAACAACATCAACACCGCGCCCGGAATGTAATGATTCATAAACATATTCACCTAAATTCATTAAATTAGTAAGAGTGGATCTATGTTTCAGAAAACCATGTTGCCTGGATGAAATTAAATGAATTTCAGGTCAGGTTACTTAACATGAAGTAGTTTCTCAAAATTTTTTCAAATAACACTTAGAATTGCAATTGGTTTATAGTTAGCGACATGTCCCCTATCACCAGAATGATAAACAGGAGTTATTTTCACGATTTTGAATCTATCAGGAAATATCATTTGCTTTATTGATTGATTGAAAATTAATGAAATCGGCAGGCTTATAGACTCAGGATGTAGCATTGAAAAACGATGATGGAATTAGATCAGGTCCACAGCCTTTGTTTAAACACATACGTTCAATTTTGAACCTAACATCGTAATAAGTAATGTCAATATCGGAGGTACCGAATGAATTCCCTAAGCTTTTTGAAGTTGCCAAATTAATGGGATGAATGTCAGAGTAGTAGACTGATTTAAAATATTCACCAAACATATTACAAATTTCAGATAGAGTATTAACTGTATCAAAATTATTACGCATGGTTTGGTGCAAGGCTCTAAACTTTTTTAAAAATTTGAAGTGAGAAAAAAGATAATAAATAGTTATAACAAATTGTCTAAATTATTGGTATTAGTATACTAAAATATCAACCTAAAGGAAACGTTTAGGAAAGAACTCCTCTTATTCTAAAAATATTAGTACAAATACCAAGTAGCCAGAACATCATTTTTGTTTAACGTTTATGTTTTACTTTTTTCATTCTTATGTATAGCCGAAAAAGGCGAACCACATTCAAGTACATCAAATAAATTAATTTATTACTTGAAACTAAATTGGTTTATGTGTTTACGTTATATACCATTAATAATGCACCTTTATAACTAAAAGTATGAGTTCCACAAGCATCAACATTTAAAACCACTAACCGCACTATAGTTAACCGCTAAACCTCAACGAATGAAACCGCATACACCGCAACATTCCATACGCATAAAAATTTAAACCGCTAACCATATTATAATTAAACCCGCTAACCTCAATGAACGAAACCGCATATTCCGCAACACAAATATTAAAAATGATAATAATAATATATAAATACATATAATAGAAACAGATAGAATAAATATTACTTAAATTACAAAAATTAATTCATGAACAGCTGATCAACAACGTCCATCGAGTTTACCGTTTTGCGTCCACCCGTACTTCTAGTTTTTTAATTTTAAATCTTTTGCTTCCGGAGAATCTCTTGCTTAAACTTAATCAGATGATCGGTTGCAAATACAGGTTTTCCAGAAGGAGCTTCAGACAATCCAATATAATTAATGGCTAAGCTACGTTTAAGTAATTACTTTTTGACTTTGAAAGCATCCATAATTTTTTGTTTGACCGCCTCGCTATGACATTCAACGATTACCGGTTGAGAAGTATTATCCATCGAGTTCTTCAACCGCATTCTATAAACACCAACAATATGAATACTCATGGATGGAATCTTCAAAAATTTCAATAGACAACTCGTAACAGAATTTAAATCACTTTTGAGTGAGTTGGGAATCCCATAAACAAGTAAATTTTTTTTCCCCATAGATACTTCGGTAGTATTTAATTTGCGACGGATATCTGATATGTCATTCTGGAATTCTTCGATATCAGTCAATCAATTCGAGGATATCAGTGCTACCACGCCATCAACCCAGCAAGAAAAGCGAGAGGAGGTACAACCATATTTGTGAAGGAAAACCTCAAGCATTATGAAGGAGCAAAAATTTAAAATGAAATTATGCAATTAGCCACCAATTATGTTCGATTAAATAATCAAAAGGTAACCAACATATCTTCAATATATTGCCCTCCGCGGTATAATCTGAATAAACAAAATTATGTTACGTTAAAATTCTGTTGTAACATTTGTTAAATAAAATAAAAAATAAAAACTACGTACTAGGCTTAAAGGGTAGTAGTACTTGACGTAAATGAAAATTTTCATGTAAAAATGACACAATCGAAAAACGAATTGTTCAGAATAGAACATAGATGTTTCTGTTTTATCTCTACATATTTTTCACTGCAATTTTATTATCACGTACGATAAGTGTAAATAATCTAAATTTTAACATTTCATTATTTGAGTTTTTTATTCTTTTTTCCAAATGCCTACTGTATTCAATTTTAAACGTTTAAATTTGCAAATTCAAGTTATCTGAATCTAAAATTAAGTGTATTGCTTTGGTAAAAATGGATTAGATTTAGGTTTGGATTTAAAATTTCAGAAAGCAGCCCGCAAAGATTTATTTTTGAATTTAATTTTTGTTTGATGTGTTCAATATGAAGCAAATTCTAGTGGTAGGTATTGAAACTAAAAATCGGATTTGATTTAGGTAAATTCAAAAAATGATTGGATTTAGCTGAATCTTTTTTGGATTTATTAAATGCAATTGTTGTTGTATTTTTTTGTAGATTTACCAAAGCAATACACTTATTATACAAAATTCGACAAACCAATATTTTCACTTTCGATTTATCTTGCAGTTTTTGGAGACCAGTGGAAATTTCATTTCACTCCAACTGCTCCGTTAGGCTTAATTAACGTTATATTTAATGATTAATTAATGAAACTCAGCTCGTATTTACAAAAATTTTCAGAATCTAGCAACGAAATGTTGCTTAGATAAATCCTTTACTTTATTAACATAAATGAAAAGTTTTAAACAAAATGCAAAAAAAAAAATATTTCATTAATCCATTCAACTTTTCTCATTTTCATTAAACAAACTTTATCATTAAAATAATACTATACATAAAAAAAATTGCGAAAAACTTTTTTTGTCGAGAATTTTCAATACACTTGGCGCTCATGTCAGTATACGTAAAAATAAAGTTTTATAGAATACGAAGCGCTACACTTTACCATTCATTTCTATTGTACCAGTTTTGTACATAATATCGTTTCATTGTCGAAAGTAGTTAACACATAAACAACAAAATACAAGAGTACGATTTTTTTTTGTTATCTTTAATCTGTATTTATCCCAAACAAGAAACGTAGAAATAAAAAAATAAAAATTTCTAAAAATATAATTTTTCTGCTTTTGGAAAAAATGAAAAACGAAATAAGCGAAAACCCATTAAAAAAAAATAAGTAACAAATAATTTATAAGCTTTAAGCCATTATAGAGAGAAAAAAACCCACACACACACACACAAATACACAACAAAAAACAAAAAGTACCATATACCATCAAATGGATCCTTAATTTCATTACAACCATTCCACATTATTTTCAAAACCACCCACCATGTGCCATTGGAAAAGCATACCGAGTATTTTTTTTTGTTTTGCTATCAAAATATCTCCATCCTACGCTCTTACGAGTTTATACCATTCGACGATAGGAGAAACTCGACAGAATATATATACATCGACATCAAAATCTATTATTTTTCTATATATCTACCATTTTCTCCATTTTCCTCTTCAATTTTTGTATGTAAGTCAAAATAGAATTTTTTTTTTAGTCCAATCATCATGAATGTTAATAGTATATGTAAGTACATATGTATATACAAATAAATATACAGGATATACATATGTATTGAATTAAACCACCCCGCCCCCCACTCAATCTTCCTTTATTTGACAATATTAGCGAAGCAACAACGAACTTTCTTTAAATAATAATTTACGGCTTAAAGTTCTCTTTATACTCGTGTAAAATTCCATACACAATAAACACCCACAGACAGGTACATTTAGCCCTGATTCTTCTTCAACCTCCTATTGATCTATGGTTTTTGTTATACATATGTATATTCACACATAATACTTAAAATAAAATATAATATTGGGGTGATAGCGAAAAGTGTGCGTGTACATAAAAAACTCCTTCTCCATCTTATGATTTTGGAATAAGGAAACGCAAGAATTTTTAGGGTGAAGCATTTTTATGTATTTGGGTGCTCCTCTCTCATTTATTTCAATTCCATCGAAATTTGCCATTTTACTTTCTCGGTACTGACTATGTTAGTACCGAGAAAAATAACTTACCATCCATTCGATTACTTACCGATATATCGATCATTTTAATTTTATATTTAATTTTTAAGACAAAATATAATATAAATAAGAGGGTATATTGTGTTTGTACATGTTTTGTTGCGAATAACTGTAAATTGAAAATAAGTAAAAAAATGAAGGTTCATTTCGAACTCAGAGTTTTGGTGTAGAAAACCAAATTTCCCCTATTTGTTTTTTTAGAAAATAAGTGAAAATTATATCGAGGGGCTACAAATTGAAAATGCGGGATTGATAACAGATGGCGTTACTAACGCTATACGCATCAGGCAGTACTGTGACTATGTTCATGTCAAAGCTACGTCTTATAGCTTTAATTTTCAGTATGTGTCAATTTGTCGCAGTGTCAAATTCATAGTTTTTTTGAGCTCTCAATATGTCGAGTTTCGTGCCAACAAAACAGCATTTGCGGGAAGTTTTAATTTACTTCTTTAATTTGAAGAAAAGTGCTGCTGAAGCACATCGATTGGTCTCCGAGACTTATCCGAGTCATGTTCCATCGGTTTCAACGTGCGAGAGATGGTTTGTGCGGTTTAGAAGTGGTGATTTTGACGTTGAGGACAAAGAGCGGCCGGGCCAAGTGAAAAAGTTTGAGAATGCTGAATTGGAGGCAATACTCAATGAAGACTCGTGTCAAACTCAACAAGAGCTCGCAGATTCATTGGGAGTGACACAACAAGCCATTTCCCATCGTATAAAAGCCCTCGGAATGATCCAAAAGCAAGGACATTGGGTGCCGTATGAGCTGAAGCCGAGAGACGTCGAGCGCCGTTTTTTTGCATGCGAACTGCTGCTCGAACGGCAAAAACGGAAGGGTTTTTTGCATCGCATTGTCACTGGTGATGAAAAGTGGATCCGTTACGATAACCCGAAGCGCAAAAAATCATATGGTTACCCCGGCCATGCATCATCATCGACGGCCAAACCAAATATTCACGGCGCCAAGCTCATGCTCTGTATTTGGTGGGACCAGCTGGGTGTGGTGTATTATGAGCTATTGAAATCGAACGAAACCATCACAGGAGCACTATACCGAACTCAATTGATGTGTTTGAGCCGCGCACTCAAAGAAAAACGGCCACAATACGAGCAAAGACACGACAAAGTAATTTTGCAACATGACAACGCTCGGCCACATGTTGCAGCGCCGGTCAAAACATACCTACAAACGCTGAAATGGGAAGTCTTACCCCACCCGCCGTATAGCCCAGACATTGCTCCTTCCGATTACCACCTTTTCCGATCGATGACACATGGCCTAGCTGACCAGCGCTTCCATTCTTACGAAGAAGCCCCAAAATGGGTCGATGACTGGATAGCAGCCAAGCCGGCCGAATTTTTTCGCGACGGTATCCGTAAATTGCCAGAAAGATGGGAAAAAGTTGTGGCTAGCGATGGACAATACTTTGAATAATTCATTTGTTACCATTTTTTCAGAATAAACATTCAAAAATAGAAAAAAACCCGCATTTTCAATTTGTACTCCGATATTATCGGTAGGGGAACTACATTAACTGGCAACCAATTGTTGTAAAAAAATCATTAAAAAATTAACTTATGCAAAATTCGGTAACCACTATATGCGATTTGAACATGTCTTCTAGTAGAAAACAATAATATTATTGTACCCAAGTTGATTTGACATTTTGTGATTCTTTTATATGCCAATAAGAATACCTCTGAAATACTTCTCAAAATAAAATCCCAAATTTTCCCTATACGTATATATTTAATGTATGTGGTGGTAAATTACAATTTCCAAATTGGAAATTCATACAAACCTGTTAGTCAAAAGTAAAAAATTTTTTTACAGAGATAGGATTTTTGAAATAATTATCTTTTAGGAGAAATCCAATATTCAATTTAATTTACAAGATCTCAATTAGGCAGCTTTTATTAGTCACAATGACTAAAGCAAAAACCGTTCATTTGCTTTACATGTTAATTTTTTTGTAAAATTAAATAAATAACAGCCCCGGTCAAACATAGCGTCGGTTGCACAAAATTGAGCGTCGAAATCCGTTCAAGAAAAATCAAAAGAATTGATATTCGAATATGGTTTCTGAGACCTCTATTATATAATCCTTGTATGTAAAATGTCACGTGGTCGATCCTAGGTCAATATACACGGAATGTTGCATCAATTTTCAACGAAGAAATCGGTTCAACAAAAATCAAAAGATTCATCTATGGTTGATATCAGTCAGCGATATGAATAATAGGCAATATGGAGTACCAAATGTAGGCGTATGCACTCGTTTAGTATTCGTAACTAGGCACTACAAGTCAAGTGACGGGAAAATCCAACCCTGTTTTAGAAAAAATAAATGAGAAACAATAAACTTATAATTTTCTTGTAAACACTCTTTGTTACTTCGACTCACTGATTGCAATTAACTTTAATGAACAGCTGAACTGCAATGCGGTATGACTGAATCTGCGACTATTGTTTTGAATAACAGTACAACACAAAGTATCGGTATTGTAATGTACCAGTATCGTTGACCGCGTGTTTCAGAGTAGAAATTTCTCGAAGGTGTTGGATTTTCTATTGTGGCCCCTATCCGGATCGAAGTTTGTTAAAAAGTGGTTGTGCGTAATTTGTTTATTTCTAGTCTATATTTTATTTAATTAGTGGCTAATTATAGACCAATATATGTTTTTTATTAAATTTTATTTAATAAAAGTTTATAAAAAGGTGCCGAATTTTCGGTTTTTTAAAACATTTTAAAGGCAAAATTTCACTAAACTTCTCGTTACAAAAAAAAAAAAGTTTAGTGAAATTTGCCTTGAAAATGTTTTAAAAAAACGAAAATTCGGCACATTTTTATAAACTTTTATTAAATAAAATTTAATAAAAAACATATATTGGTCTATAATTAGCCACTAATTAAATAAAAAATTATAATAACAGACCATCATTGATTAATTCTAGTCTATTGTATTTTAAAGTCTTTGATATATTTATTTTACAAAACAAGATCTTACGTAATTGATTTCATTTTTATAATTTTATACTGTATTTTTCACAAGACATACAAAAAAAAAAGTAAATTTGTACAATTTTATTTTAATTATATTAATCAAATTACTAAATTTAAGTTATTGGCTTTAAAATATGTTATACTGAAAGGTTTGATTTAAATATAAACCTAAAAATATTTTCTGATATGAGTATTTTTCATTGATAAAATTTTAATCAAAAATGTTCAATTTTACATGGGGTCTTTTGGGAAATCGTTAAATGTATCCCCCTTAAATGAAGCTTCTTTTAAAATTGGTCTGATGGTGATGGCTTATATATCTTCAAATTCTCATTATATATCTCGAAATTTTCAAAATTTGACACAAGCGAAAACGAAAATGAAAATTTCACCGCTAAATTTCACTTTGCGGTACGCAGTTTAGTTGGCGAAATGGGAGTTTTCGTATTAGAATACAGATGTCTATCTATTTCATCTCTACACATTTTTAACTTCAATTTTATCTTCCCGGACGATAAAAATGTGAAGATAAATTTTGACAATTTCATTTGAGTTTTTGAATTTGAATAAGAAAATAATCAACTATCGAAGTGAATTTTATTGTATTTCAGTTAAATACAGTTTTTGGATGAACTTACAGAGAATTTAACTCGGGAGCAACAAACCGAACTAAATTTAAAATATATTCAATTGGCTTACGAGGCAGTAAGATCCTCAAAGTAAAACTACAGTAGTGTGCAGTGAAATAGCATACTCTAAAATTTTTTTACAAATTCTTCATTAACTAAAAAACTATTTATCAATTTTCAATTATTTTCTTTTATTTACATAGTATAAATATAAACTAACAATTAAATATCAAAAAATTATATTTAATTAATAAAAGGAATAAGAAAAAAAAAAATAATTAAACATTTTATTTTATAAATAGGCTGTTCATTGAAATAGCACAGTCAATTCAAAATTCATTTTCAGCTTTATTTGTGTATGATTAAATCTAATATGCGTTTTTATTGAATAGTATTGGTCTTGTGACCTTCTTTTCGAACTATTTCCTGGTATCGGCTCGCCCATAGAGCCTACCAGCTCCTGGCATTTGTGAACGGTCATTTATTCCAAATTCGACAAATTTCAATACCAAAATTTCTGTTTATTTTTGTGTTTCTCATTGTTAATAGCTACTTTTACTTGATTCCAAAAATGTTCGATCGGATTCAGATCAGGCGACTGATCCGGCCGTTGTAATTTACTTATGCTCGGTTACACAAAAAAATAACCAATCTCTAATTAAATTGTATTTCCTCCCTTTCTTTTTTTATGAAATTACGTTTTGTTTCACAATAAAAATTCAATGCAAGTTGATTATGTTTTTATTTTACAATGAAATATTTAGCCTTCAGCTAAATTATTAGCTGGACGAAATTGGGGAGCTAAATATTTAGCTCTCCAGTTAAAATTTTCACGTAAAAAAGAAATATAATTAGCGTGCGTTGAATTTGCATTATGAAATAAAGCGCAATTTCATAAAAGAAGAAAGAGATGAAATATTATCATAATTAACTGGAGATTGCCTGTTTTTTTGTGAAACCGGGCATTAATTTATCCCGTCGTTTGCGCTCATTGAGGTATGATTAGCCGTTGTATGCTGAAAATAACAGCCTACTGAGCACTTAAATTGTCCGAACTGCAATGCAATATTCTTCTATCACCTTTAAAGAATTAAAAAAGTTCTTAAATCCTAATTATTCAGAGCATATAACTCCCATACAGATGCTCGAAATAAATTAAAAGGCATGAGCCGTTCCTTTTTTATACGAACAAAATGTTGAAGTCAAAAAAGTAGAGAGAAGTACTATGAATTATCAAAATAAAAGTCATCTGTTTGGTTCTGAAGGTCGACATTATGAACGATCTCAGCCCAATACAAGCTTTCGCCCTAACATACGAAAAAGACGATTAAGCATGGTGGTTGTCACTTGTGGCATAGCAAAATTTTTTTCTGGCACGGAACAATATAATTTATTGCCCGGAAAATGGAATGATGGCAGTTGTTTACAGTTATATTATTAACTCATCTAATGCTCTGTTATGCCGAAGGCGATAAACCACCAGGCTAGTGTTTTCAGCATGATAACGATACAAAGATTACCTCGAGAGAAGCGAAATATTAGCTTAACGATTACAAAGAGGCGGTCACACAATGGCCGAGTCAGTCATCTGATCTGAATTTGATCGAAAATTGTTGGAATTAAGTAAAAGTAGCTATTTATTAACAATGAGAAACACAAAAATAAACAGAAATTTTGGAATTCAAATTTGTCGAATTTGGAATAAGTGACCGTTCACAAATGCCAGGAGCTGGTGGGCCCTAGGGGTGTGCCGATTCAGGGAAGTGGTTCGAAAAGAAGGTCACACGAACAATACTATTCAATAAAAATATTATTAGGTTAAATCATACACAAATAAGGCTGAAAATGAATTTTGAAATTTACTGTGCTATTTCAATGAACAGCCTATTTATAAAATAAAATGTTTAATTATTTTTTTTTCTTATTCCTTTTATTAATTAAATATAATTTTTTGATATTTAATTGTTAGTTTATATTTATACTATGTAAATAAAAAAAAAATAATTGAAAATTGATAAATAGTTTTTTAGTTAATGAAGAATTTGTAAAAAAATTTTAGAGTGTGCTATTTCACTGCACACCACTGTAAATTCATTTTTTTATATTTTTAGTTAATTTTTTTAATATTATTAAAAATAATTACACATAATATCAAATTTGTTTTAATTAAAAAAAAAACAATTTATTCTGCCACGGTAACGACCAATGTCAGAATTAACGTAGCATTTCAAATGGTCCCTTGTTTGTTTGCCAATATTTGAATGCCGACCAGATACAGAGGGAACCCTTCTTGGTATTGAATCAACAAATTTTCGCCATTCGCCTTCAATATTAAATGACCTTCATGATCAAAAGAACCAACGTATGAAGGCGGGCAATATGTCAATTTATTATTGTTGAGCATCCAATTATGCAAATAGCAACAATCGCTGGCTATTTTTTGGGCTCGATCAGGATTACAATTCAGCCGCTTGTCAAACACAACAATTCAGCCGCTTGTCAAAAAAATCACAACAAAATAAAATAGGTTGTCATAGATACAACATGAAATTATCCACACTAAAATATTTACGAAACTCGTCAAACTAAATTTTCACGTCCGATTTATCTTCCTATATTTGGAGACCAGTGAAAATTTCATTTCACTCGGAACAGCGTACTAGGCTTTAACGTTTAAAAGTCAGAAATATTATGTAGCACAAATATATAATGAAAATTTCTAAATAGGTTATATCGCAATTGTTATTGTAAATATGTTGTATAATTACGCAAAAACACGCATTTGGTGAGAACACATTGCACTTTTAATACATCTTGTTTATCCTGTTTGTTGTCAATTTATGAACATGGATACATGTCGACATTTGAGGTTCAAGGCCTATCACCAAGGGCGATTTTTCAATCGATTCGATTCAAAATTTCTTCAGAGTTATTTTATGGTGGACTAACAAACTGAGGCAAATCGACGATCTGGAGTTTTTCCAGGTACCAGCTACTAGTTTATTCTTAATTTGCAACGATTTCTCCACGAACACAATGATTTGGGTGGAAGATAATATAATTATATCAATAATTTTTATTATTTTATAAGATACAAATGTCATTACATATTTTTATATCGCTTCAGTAAAAAGTTTCGAAACATTTGATAAAATTCCAACAAATAATTTCAAAATCGAGATTCGAGCAGATAAAACACCACAAGCAGAATGCGACCAGCGTTTCAATGCGCCTACTACTAATGAATATTCGAGTAGTTTTAAAAAAATCGTTCATATGGCGCCTCGTAGTATGCTCTCATTTTCTGGCAGGCAGGCCTGCGCTTAAGTACATGGCTGCTTGTGTGCAAAAATTGTATCGGCCGCTCATTGATAGATAATATGTGTTAAGTTATGTATCAACGTACGGCGTAAACATTTTATAAAACCAAAACAACCAGTGACGTAGCGATGGGGGTTGCATGGGGTTAAAACTCTTTCCTCATGAGCTTCATACATATATCATAAAATCATTACATTGTGATGTGTCGTTCCAAATAGTAAACAAAATCATTTATAATTCGAATTAGGAAAATAATCAATTGTTATAAGTATAATACATGTAAGTAAACAAAACGGCATAATAGTAGCCAGTTTTTTTATAGATCTGCGTGGATCTTTCACCCAGATTGTGTTGAAATTAGTTTACCTGCGAACTTAATTAAAATTTTTAAAAGACAGTCAAGTAGATCTTGAACGCTTCTACCTATAATAGTGGCTTTCCAATCGACCACCGCAAGTACTTAAAAGCACTTATGTTTCATTTCTTTGCTAGATTAATTATAGTAAATTTAGCAAAGTCATGAAGTCATGAACCATAAGTGTTTATAAGTACTTGCGGTGGCCGATTGAAAAACCACTAAAAATAAAATTAGCACAAAATATTTGTCAGACTTTCAGAAGAACTCTTAACCAAGACAATCTCTCTAATTGGACGGTTCCAGGGCGCTCAGGCGCCTTAAAAGTTACCTACGAAATTAATAAAAATTAAATTAATAAAAAATTGAATTTAAATAAATCCACCCTCCCCCCCTCCCTCCCCCTCTCTTAACCAATTTCTGGCTACGACACTGAACATAACAATACATTTTAATATTTTTCTTTGGGCACTAACCCAAATGCAGTACATGTACATACTACAATAATTGTTAAATCGTTAAAGGGTTAAAGGGTTCGTTTCATACAATTAGAATAAACCCATTTGATTATTTTCAATTTTCAACCAATGACCGATTTCCGCTAATAATTTAAAATAATAGGTAAAAAAGAATTAGTTTTTGGCCGCCTTTTGGAATCGGCCGCTTGGCAGGGAGGAGATGGATACCATTTTAAAATTCTGCGATCTGATCCACAAAATGGAGCTAAAGCTAACATCAATAAAAAAGTGTCCGTATTAGATTTTTATTTACATCGAATTATGATTCGCGAATATCCAAGAAACCACATTTTGCAATATCGCCAATTATTAAGTCAATTTATGTATGTAAACTGCTAATTTGCTAATCATGACGGCGACATAGATCAGATTGGACAATAATGGTAATTTTGCCAGCCATGTAAATAGGAAGTCCCCGGCGCAGGCATGAATGTGCACAAGATGTATATTCGTGCGTATATAGACATCTTGATTTATTTGTGATTGTTACTTGCAATTCGTCACGATTTAACTGCTCGACTATTCAAGCAAAAATTCGAAAGCACAGAAATGTTCGATACACGTAGACGTTGATGTGGTAACTGCACATGGACTTATCCTCTTTCCGAAATAAAATGGTTGATTTATTTATGTATATGGGACGTTTCATGTCTACCATGCCTAAAATTTGCAATCACAAAATATCTTACGGGCTATCTATTATTTTCGTTGAAACGTCTATAGTTTCGAATGCCCAGTGCCGTTTTTGAAAAAAAAACGAGATGGCGACATAAATCGGAATTAGCATAGTTAAGTTAAAAAACGTTTAAAACCAGTGATGAAAAACGGATAAAAAAATTATAACGTTACGGCATTCGGTTTCAAAAAATAATTTCAATTCGAAACGTTATTTATAACGTTATTTTAAGAACAAAAATTCCGTTTCGCTATGTTATAACGTTATTTCTGAATCTGTGTGCTTAGAGTTTTTAAAATTGACTATTAAAAGGCTTTGTTTATTTCGTTATTCCTTTTGAAATAAAATAAATAATAACATTCGTACCTGTTCTATTTTATTTGTAATCGAAGATATTTTTAAAGCAAAATACACCACTCTAACTGTATTTTTGAACCAAAACAGAACGTTTTGTAGTCTATGTAGTTACAGCAATAAATTATCGAGAAATAAAGGTGTATTCACACAGCAGAAAATTATCGATGCCAATTTTTTTTTTTTTTTTTGAATTTATGTTTTGCTTTTAGATAATTTTACTTTAAAGCACGTAACGAAATAACGGAAATAAAAAAGGGCCATAACGTTACGGATTTCGTTATGTACGATTTTTTAAATTGTGTAACGTTTGTAACACTATTTTTAAATATTCAATACGGTATTCCGTTTTTGCGTTACGTTACACCAAAGATGATATTATAATGAGATGACTCCTTCAAAGCAGAATTTTACTGTATGTAGATATTTTTATAGAAAATGTAAAACTAAAAAGAAGAAACGCATTTTTCTAGTTTACTGTACAATATAATACATATACACACCTACTTCAATTCTGCTTGTGTATTTTCAATTCGAAAGTTTTTCTATTTTTCCATGTTTACTTTTAAAACCTATACAAACTAATTTACTTTTATTTTGTGTATTTGCAATTTGCATTGATATTTCCATTGCATTTCCATTTTAGTTTTAAATCTTTTTTGTGTTGTGAAGTAAGCTTAGTTAGTCTCTGCAAATATTTAAACAAAAATGAATCAATCAGTATCGGGCTTGAATTGTATAGTGAGTAATTGCCATAACTCGAGACGAAATTCTAAATTAAAATTATTTCGTTTCCCTAAAAATGTCGTTCAAGCAAAGGAATGGTTAATTGCATGTCGCATAATACCTACCCTACTAGTACCCATTTTGATCCCAAGTTTATCGGAAAGAAGAAACTAATAAATAAAGCTATTCCATCTCTTCATCTACCTTTGGATAATCCGCAATCAGAGATTGTCAATTTAGATTCAATGGTTCTTAATAAAGCGTCGACAGCTGAAAGTAAGCGAACAATTAAAACCGTTGATCAATATAAAAAACAAAATCGCGAATTATTACAAGAAATAGAAAATCTTAAATCAAGATTAACTAAAAAATCTAAAATTAAGTATCTTACTTCCAAAGTGTTCACTCTAAAACGAAAAATTCAAATTTTATTAGTGAAAAATAACAAAAATGGAATGATATACTTCTAGAGAGAACTGACCTGGAACCTACGGCTAAATCATTTGTGGAAATGATGGTTGCACCAACTAACAGGAAAAATGTGTTTACCGATTTACAAAAGCAACTAGCACAGACCCTTTATTTTAAATCTCCAGCAACTTATTTTTCAAATAAGGGGACATTAATTTTTGATGAAATTAAAATTAGGCAAAATTTAACATACAACGAAGTTCATGATGAAATTCAAGGTGTTCAAGATTTTGGTGCTTTTAGAACGCGTTCAATTGCGCAATCCGTTTGTGTTTTTATGGTCAGAAGCATATGCTCACAATGGAAATTTATCTTAAATTATTATTCCACAAAAACCAATATTTCTGGTTCAAACCTTAAAAAAATTGTATATGAAAATTTAAGAATTTGTGAAACTGTGGGCTTAAATGTTGCTGCAATAATTTGCGATCAGGGTAGCAACAATAGAAAATGTTTTAAAAACTTGAACGTTACCTCGGAGCACCCTTATTTTGTATATAATGATAGAAAAATGGTATATAATGATAGACAAATATCATATAATTTGTCATTTAATAAAAAGTTTACGAAATAATTTATTAAAAGGTACAAAATATGATAGTCCGGATGGTTTAGTTTGTTGGAGTGTGATTCAAAAATTGTATAATTGGGAAAAAAATGCGACCATAAAACTTTGTCCTAAACTAACATCAAAGCACATAATATCCAAATACATTTGAAAAAATGCGTGTTCGATACGCCACCCAAATTTTTAGTAAGAGTGCCGTGGCTGGAATTAAAACCGCAGTGGATTTAAAAATATATTCCGATCCTGAATTAGCTATATCAACAGCAAAATTTACTGAAGTTTCTAATAATTTATTCGATTGTTTAAATAGCAAAACACTCTTTAATTCCAACCCTTATCGATGTGCTTTGGCTGAAAATAACAAAATTTTTCAAACAGTAAACAGCTATTTAATTTATTTTAAAAATACAACATTTAAAGGAGCTAAATCTATCTATTGCATTGATGGTATAGTGCAAACCATTAATGCGGCAATACTATTGGGAACTGAATTTTTTAGAAATCCAAATCTAAACGTTAACTACATTTTAACGAATCGATTAAATCAAGACCCAATCGAAAATTTGTTTGCTCAGGTTCGATATAAAGGTGGTAACAATAAAAACCCATCCGTTTTTCAATTTAATAATATCCTGTCACAAATAATATCGTCCAAATTACAATTTAAATCCAATTTTTCTAACTGTGAAGCAGACGGAGATGATTTTTTAAGTACCGAGTTTCAAGAAGAGGATCAGCGGAAAGACACTATTTTACCAGAAATATCAGAAGAACAAAGCGAAGAATTATGCGAATTTGGGGAATCATTTTATGTAACTACAGCAATTGGAGTAAAATTCCATGAAATATTTTGTAGTAATTGGTAAAATCGATTGCTTAATATGTTTGGAAAATATGTCGTCTAAAAATAACATCCAGCTGGACAATGAATATTTTTTATACAAAAAAAATTATTATAATGATAATAGTTTTGGATCACTAAATTGCCCAAAAGAAGACTTCTTGCTGCTATGTAAAATGCAAATTGAGAATTTTCGCCGCATATTTCAAAAACGATACCACGAGAGGCATATTAAACAAACTATAATGGATAGTTGTATCGAATTAGCCAATAACGCTCCACAATACGCTGAATATTATTCTTCAAAAAATAGCTGCTTAGAACATGGTTTAAAAATTTTGAATTTTATGATTAAAGTTCTTATAGAAAAGCATTGCCAATGGATGCTAAACAGTCTTAAATAACAAACAAAGTTCTCTCGTAATTCACGATTAACGATTCTACAACAATAGAAAATAGCATCGCTGTTTGTGTTTTCTATCAAAACGGATCAGCATTTGTTGTTAAATCATTCAAAAGAGAATAAAATCATTTAGGAATATTATAAATTTGTGTTTTTATTTTATTTATAAGGATTGGGAAAGCCCAAAACCAGCTTTAATAATACAAATGAACTGTTTTTACAAGCCATTGCTTCACAACACGGAACACTCAAAATAAATTGTGGAACACCATTAGGGCCAGATTTATTTTAATATTAATGCTACCTTAACCTTTTAGCACATTAGAATCATAAACTTCATCCCAGCTTTTTGATCAATACCTTGTGCAAGCGCAATAAAATACTCCAACCGCAACAAAATCAACTCACTGTAAACGTGTCTTAAGTATTTGCACGGATGCGATTTTGTTATCCAATAAAGTTCTATTGCATGAGCAATATTCTTAAAATATACCCACAAAATAATTTGCTTGTTAGACAAGTCTTTTATATTTTATAATTAAAGCAAGCCAAGAAAAATACAACACCATTCAAACAATATGCTATTTTATTATTTATGTTGCACATTGATTGTGTGTGAGTATAGAAATGTAGAAAAGGAAACAGCAAAAACGAAATTATTTTGTTGTAAACGTGTATACAGTAAGCAAAAAAATGTTTTTATAAATTTTATTTAAACTGGAGGCTCCCTTCGGTATGATGGAGGTACCCTAGATTTATTTTTATATTTTGCACTGATTGAACTATCTCTATTATAATATTATCTTTGGTTACACGTTACGTTTTTCATCACTGTTTAAAACTGAGTAAACATTTAATATTGAGTAACTGGTTAGAGTACCAAGTGTTGCAATGCCATCATCATCATAATAAAATATTACAAATTAAATACGTTATTTTAGGTCAATAAATTAATATTTGTAAACATATTTTATTTTTAAAATACAGTCAAAAATTTGTAGGATCAAGTAGACAGGTAGAATTGAGGGTTATATTACTAAAGTAGAAAGTTTAGTTAATGAATTGAATTTAATTCAGAAAAGAAACCTTCAGGATACTGATTGTAAAACAATCTGTAAAATATCAGATCAAATAGGGTTGAAATTGAATGCATTTAAAGAAGTGCTAGTAGATAAGTTAAAAGTTTAAAACCTACTGTAATATCCAGTGGCCCGTAAACGTTGAGTGAAGCAATAGAAATTGCTCGTGATGCATTTAAGAAATTGTTTCGCATTTAAGAAATTTTAATAATCATAGCAGGTGCAATTTAATAAAAGAAACTTTAGATTTAGGGGCAATGATAGAAACTTTCATAACAGTGAATCGCTAACTGCAGAAAGAGGACTATGTCTGTATTTGAAATTTTTTAGGAAGTACAAAAAGCTATATATCTTTTGTTATTGTTGCACTAATGTAATGAAATCGACAACCTACGTTAAGATCTGTTATTACAATCGTATGGAACTCTAATATTCAATAGAATGGACTTACTCACTGGAATTTTCTTGATTTACATAAAGTAATTTGAACAAATTAGTATATTTCTCGCTAACATTTTTTAATATTCCTGTAATAAAATAATAAATAAATAATATAAGGAATACGATTTCTAGTCCTTCTCGACATCGTTTTCCACAGTAGGCCATTCTGAAATATTTTTCCAAAATTGCAAATTGGTGTCTGGTATGTAACATAAAGTTCGGTGAATATCGTCGATTTTCTTTTTCATTATAGGCTTTTTTGTTTCATACATTTTGGGCTGTAGGTAGCACTACTGCTGACGTTGAATTTTTTAAGCGAAACTGATGTTCCATTAAACCGCCAATGTATTCTCTACAAACCAGAATGGCTGAATCTAGTTTATCACATTTCATGTAATGATACATAGACACAGTGAAATGTTGTTTCTGCGATCTTTCGATTTTCTTTCCATAGGACTCGATGCTTAAGTATGTTCTTTTATAATATAGATTCCACCAATTATTAAAACTTATAATATCTTCATGGCCAATTTCTACAATACACTTTTTATTAACTGTATGTATTCGTGGGTTGTATGGAGGCAACTAACTTTGTTTAATTTCCGTTTGATTATACTGAAATATCTATCACAGGGTAAAAAAGAATGCCCTCTGATAGGATAAAATAATTCTACGAGTTCAAATTTTTTGCATTCAACTATTGCCATCATAAATCGAACCACTGCATTGTTTTTGTTATGCCCAGCGCAATTATCAGCAAATATTTTAAGTTTTTTGATGTTTTGATCGATCCTATCAATGTACATTTTTATAAATGTACATACTTCATTCCTGCCATTTCCTCCGTCTCCTTCGTGATATACGTAACAAACCATTCACCCTGTTTTTAAGTCATGTATACCAAAAGTATTATTAGTGAGCTGACGATAATAATACAAATTCTGTACTGGAATCTTTGGTAACGGAACGTTGGTATAAAATCAATAACAAGACCGATGGTATCGTCTGGGATGGGTTCTTTTATTGCGTTATAAAATTTGTTGCTTCGTCTCTTGTGGACCATGAACTCCGCCGCAGCTGCCCTTTTAACATTATCACATAACTGGTTATTTTTGATTTTAACGCCAAGTTGTCCGCAAGTGACACAAGTGTCTGTCTGCAATCTACCAAATCTTAAATTATAATTTTCCTTAAAGTAAGACCAGTAGAACTTATAACTTATGTTATAATCCGGATGTTTCATTTTAAATAAGTCGTACATTAGCTTAATAGATAGCGTGGAATCCAAATATTTATAATCTGTAGTAGCATAATGCACCTGTTTTGTAGGGAATGACTCTATGTGCGTCGCTACTGCGTTCACAATTAAACCAGGTGTAGCATTTCCACTTGTGGATTTCCCTCGCATGTCATGTGGAACCTTATTTTGCTTAAGCAAAGTTAAAAGCCGCTCAACCCATTTTTTCGAAATGCCATAAACAAGTAAGAAGCCAGTTTTGCATACCAATATTCTGTGTGTTTCACTCAGGATATAATACTTGAAATAAAACAATATAACAATGCAAATTAAAAGCAAAATGTACTATAGTTTGTGGCGTAGCGGTTAAACAGTGGACCAGAGCGACAAAAGTCTTCGGTTCGTTTCCCATCCAATGAGGGAATTTCCCAAAATCGATTTTAGTTCATTTGTCCCCACGCTTGGGCAGCGCTGATTACACTTTTTTTTTTTTACATGCAAAAATAAGTAAAATCATGTTTACAAATACAAGTTTCTTATCTAAACTAGTGGATGTCCCCCTACTTTTTTTTTATGATTAATAAAATTCAGAATGTTGCGATTAATAATAAATATCAAATTTTAAATTTAATTTAGTCGAAATTAATAATTTAATGAAAAATTCAAGCACATGTTTTACCATATAAAACTCCATACGAAATATTTTAGCCGCCAGTCAGCAAGCGTTGAAATTCTATTTTGGAAAATCCCTAATTTTATTTTTATTATTATTTTTTTTTTAGTATTCATCTAATGGCCAAATATTTTACTTTAAATTAAATATTCCGCTTCATACTTATTACAGTAATTACACAAAAAAATACGCAGTATGCGTTTATAATGCATGCGACCCCTAAATGTATGCGAACACTACTATAAATTATTTAAAACTTTTATATTATGATTTGTAGCAAGCCATGAGAATTTTTCTGTAAAATTTTTTTTCCTGTCATAAACTTCATAGCATGCTATGTTTGTAATAATATAACAATGAGAATACAACTTTCACAAAATATGCCATGGGAAATTTTACGAAAAAGCAATTATTACAGCAATAGTATTTAGATTACCATGCAAAATACGTACCACAACACGTTATTATAGCGGTAGTTTTACGATTTTCACCATAGCAACGCGATAGTTTTACAATTTTCACCATAGCAACGCGATAATTTTACAAATTTTACCATAGCAACAAGAAAATCCTAACCAATTATCTCTAAATTTGTAATTGTATTTCAATTTTTTTTTATTATGATTGAATTTTTTATACACACATCAAAGGAAAAGCCATGCAAACAAAAGCTTGTCAAATAATTTGCATACAACATGACACAAATGGATGAATTGTGATTCAATCGCTGACGGGAAAGTTGTATTGTCTTACTAAATACAACACGTCCTGCAATTCAACTCGTGCTGCGCACTCGTTGAATTTTCAGCGCGGTTTTAACTCGTAAAAAATTATCGATAATAATTGAGCACTAGTTGTATTACGAATGAAAATTAAATTATTATGGTGAATGTGGCGTTACTACTAAACGTATTGGACTAGAGCGAGTAAGATCTGGGATTGTGCTCAAGGCATTTTAGTTTTGTATTTTCAATTTATATTTTTTTGACATGATAAGATAACGACTTACACCGCATTCAGAAAATTGACACGAAATTTTGCTTTGGTGAAAGCATTACCTTTAATTTAAATGTATGATTTCTTAGGTTGGTTCTTAGGCTTCATGCCTCACGCACCATATTATTCCAATGACGTCATCAGGCGGCGAGGCGAGTCATTGTAGCGAGAGGATGCCTCTTCTGTTCGGAGCAATTCTAATCTCAATTTGTGAGTAAAGAAACTGTTGCGGATAATTTATTTTAAATTAAGAAAATGAACCTCCACGTAAATTTTAATTGAAATTAAAATCTGCAGCGATTTACAATGGTTTAGATTTTAGAACATTGTAGAGAGAGAATCTCTCATTTATTTGTGTGTAAAGAAACTGTGGCAGATAATTTATATTAAATTAAAATAATTAATATCAACATCTTATGAACGTTATCACGCAACACATCTACGGCCAAGTAGACCACACAGCCCACCCCGGATTTTTTTGTGAAGAAACGCACAGCTCCCGCTGTTTGTCGGTCTGTAAGGTTTTTTGTGTGATGCCCCAACATATGTTGGACCCCAACAGTGGTAACCTGACAAGCTATAAACAACAAAACAAAAAGAATATCTATCCTAACGACTAGCCAAGTTATCTAGTCATTAGTATAGCACTTAAAATAAATCCAACATTAGTTCAAATTTACGACTTGAACGTTAACGTGTGAGATTTATCAGGAGTATTACAAAATTCGGGAAACGAGATGCGTCCTCCTACAACAGCACAGAAGGAAATAATAACGCAAATGGACGAATTGTCGATTCATTAATATTCCATATAAATAAAAATGTAGGGAACCTGATTATATTAAAATCTGATTTATCAGGAGACGTCTTGACTTGACATATCTGGTTGATCCAAGATCGGATATCTCTGTAATTAATGTAAATAAGATAATTAGGAATTTAGGAATAAATGAGAAAGAAAAGTGTAGAATTACTGGGGTAACAGAATCTGAAACTTGTTAGAGACTGTGTTTGCAAATTTTAAAATAGATAGACAAAGTATAAAACAAAAAATGCATACTGTAGGTCAAGATTTTCCCATTATCATCGATGGTATTATAGGTAGAGATTTTTTGAGTCAAAATTAGTTGTATAATTGATTATGAAACCTTCGCAATTTTGGTAAAATTTCTAGGAGAAAAAATTGTCTTATCAACGGAAACAAGTCTGCCCAAGCAAACCATTTTTAAAATACCCGCTAGAACAGAAATTACGTTCTTAATATTTCGTGAATTTGTTTTGCTTTTCCTACAATGTTTGAACTTGAAATTTTCCCAGGTGGTAATTTTTGGTACGATTTTACCCAATTTTTAATGCCATCACTGCCTTCTATTTAATGTATGTATATTGACTTAATTACCACACGATTTGTAAGCTTTCATTTCAATTTGACCAGAATGCTGTTGTTATGAATTTTTTTTTTTAAATTTGGTTTAAATAAACCAATTATTACAAGAAAATGAAAACGGTTTACTTAAACGTCTTTTATATATGTATGTTGAAATTCAAACATTTACGAAAATATTTCAAAATTAAGAATTAAGAATTTGTAATGTTTTCATTTAAAACCTTCCTCGTTTTTAATACACCTATAAAATCATCGTTTTTTAAACTATGAAACTATGGCGTTTTATAATCTAGGTTGCTTTCTCGTTACTCCCTAAAAGCAGTAAACTTCTTTTTCCAACCTTTCCCCATTTATGCGAAAACAAGGTTCATCGCATTTTAAATCGACATAAAAAATATATCGATTGAAACCTTATTTCTTACTTCTATAAGCCTGATTTTGTATAATTCGGCTGGACTATAAAGGAGCATTTAGAATAAAAATCTCAAAATGGAATCTAATTGTTCCGATTATGACTTCGAAAATTTTGTAAGTTTTTTTCGCTTTTAATAAAAATGTTTATAAAAAACGAGTAAAAACCATCCAACATGAATTTTACAATTCCTTAATTCAGAATACATACTTAATTAGAATAAAATTAGCCATGGTGGTGTTTCCAAAAATACCCTTTGGTACTCTGACCAGTTATCAAATATTACATTTTTACTCAGTTTTAAATATTTTTAACTTAACCGCAGGCTAAATAATTAAATTTCCTTATTATGTATTAATGATTCTTGCCGCCATATTGAGCCGCTATTTCGTTTGTTTTTTTTTTTTCAAAAACGATTCATTTTCAACGAAAATATTAGTAAAACGTTATTCCTGTTAATTATATTCGCAATCAATGCAAATTATAAATGTGATCAAATGCCAAATATCGCCTCATTTGGTCAGTGCGGTTGTGTAGATATTTCGACAGCACGGTTAAACCTGGAGTGGGATCATGAAATCCGGTCGGAAATCCCGGCCGTTTATAAAACGTCACCGCTAGCAAAACCGACCGGAAAAGAAACCGTGTCTTGAAATCCGGTCGGTAAAAATATTGAGCAAAGTTTCGTTCAGTGTATATTTTTCTAATTTGCTATATATTTTGGTATGGATAGTTCTCAAAATAATAAATCAAAATACAAACTTGGGTTTTTTATGACTTGGGTTAAATTTTTTTTATATTTATTTTAAAATGGCCCTTAAAAACTACTAATCATTATTATGTGATCGTTATTTTATTTGATTAAAGAAAATTTAATTTACGTGGTATCTAATTTTTATTTTGTTTGCATTCAACTCATTCATAAAATCGGCCATTAGGTTTTTTTCAATGACATTTGCCAATATTTTAGAAGTATTAAATTATTTTAATAAAAATTACTACAAATTAATGAATGATTTTTTAATGAATAAACATTTTCGAATTAATTTTAATCATTAATTAAGTTTTGGTTTGAAAATTTTGGGTATTTTTAAAGGAAAAATCGCAATCCGTCAACTAATATCTACCGGACGATTTTTGACGGAAATTTTCCGCGAAAGCGGTGTTCATGATACAGGTTTTTGTAAAACCGGATGATTTCCGTCAAAATTCTACCGGTACGGGATTTCATAATAACGCGACTAGTTATCACAATAAGGAATGAAATGTACAAAAACAAAGAAAAAAATTTTGAATTTTAAATCTGTGCCCAAAAACGTAAACTACTTAAGTGAAAACGAACGAGCTAAAAATAATAAAATCTCTTAAGTGCACTGATGTGGTTTTCGCTTTCGGACACAGAAATATTAATAACGCACTTGCTTTGAAATAGAGTGAATGCGAGGTTTTGTGTTGTATCAGCACTCCATCGACAAAAACAAATAAACACAATTTACCTGCGAATATAGAGCGCGCAGAGAAGTTCAGTCTAGAGTTATCACCTTTCCTTCGAAAATATGTGCAACTGAATGTGAACATTTTGGCATTTTTATTAAATATATTTTCTTTTTGCCAATTTTCAGGTATGGTTTCAAAATCGACGGGCCAAATATCGAAAACAGGAGAAACAATTACAAAAAGCATTAGCACCATCAGTGATACCATCATGTAACGGTATGATGAGAAATATACAAGGATATAGTGTTTCTAGAGGTTATCAACCGTATCCCCATCCTAATTCAATAAATAGATATCCACAGGTAACTGTAATTATTAAATCTATAGTATTGATTAGAACAAATTATTTGAATACAAAATTTCAGGATTTATTTCAAATGGGCGCCACATCCTATCCCGGTATGACACAACCATTTTCAATGGCTCATAGTACAAACATGAGTTCGGCAGGTATTCGACAAGATTCAATGGGTGAGTGCTAATTTATAAATCATTAAAAATTGTAAACCCCTAAAAATATTCCTGCTAATTAATTTAAATACACAATCACACAATAATTTTGCCATAACAAAAAAACGGCAACAAACCATTTATGATTTAATTAGCGTTTTGGTCGTTTCGTTTCATTCAAGTGACACAAGAATTCCACAGAAATACGCGATACGTTTTCATCTTTCATTACGTTAATTAAAAAAAAAAAAAGACATTTCAAATATGTTTACACACAAACTACATAAATTATTCTTCTTTATAAAATAATTATTTATTTATTTTAAAAAATATTAATTTATAAGAAAAACAACAAGTTATTTAATTATGAATTTTCCATAGCATCCATTATGCTGTACCTTTATACCTTGCTTTCTTTATCACGAATATGTATTTATGATACTGGGAAAAAGGACGATTTTATTAATAAAATGAAAAAAACACTTTCCAACGGCGAACGCTGATCTAACGGAAAATCTAAAAACCAAATTTTATTACAACATCTAATAAAAGAGAATAAATTTGTTAAATATTCATTTCAGTGTCATTATATATTCCTGTTTTTCCTTTTTTTTTTATTTTGAGCTTACCTTCATTTTGTGTTTTTCCGAAAGTTGGATAAAATTTAATTTGGATTTTTTTTTTTTTTTATACGAAGCAAATAACAAGTCGAATGTATGAACAACCAAAAATATCAAATAAACCGATTTTCCGTTTTTGTACACAAAATAATTTAAAAAAATAAAACAAATATTTAGAAATTATTGTGCTTGTACATCCCCACAGAGGAATGATAATTTATTGCTACGTTCGGAGATAATAGTACTTGAAGGTTAGAACATAATGATCATTTTGCCGTTAGAATGGATCAAGGCAGTTAAACTAGTTGGGTCCGTCTATTGTTATTCAAAGCGTTTATTTTGGTCAGATATCTAACCAAAATAAACGCTTCGGATAACAATAGATGAATCCAACCTACTTAATTTAACTACGTTGCATTAGTACATAAAGAACATTAAATGTTAAAGCTAGTAATTTGAAAAAGATGTAAACCTGTCTATCGAAATGTTAAGAGAAGCGTTACGAACCATTAAGAAAATTGAAAAATTTCATCGTTAAAGGAGTCCCACACCTTTCATAAAAATAATATGAGTTGCTCTATTCTGGGAACGGTGTGAAGATGTTGCCGCAATAGAATGGGATTAATTCTAATGAAAATGCAGTTGTGTTATCAAATAAATTATAAGAAGGACTGAAACCAACTTGGTTACAAGAAATAAACATTCGTTTTATGTGCTACACTTGGAACTTCACAAGTTTATGAAATGCAAATTTCCAAATCCCAATCATCCAGTTGATTTATCTTCAAGCTCCCAACAAAAAATTGAAAATGTTGAAACTAACAATAAACATTTATGTATATATTTGAGTAAATTATACAAAACACTCTACGATAAAAGACATCGATTCTTAAGTGCTACAATACTGCAAGCAGCAACTAATAGTTTGTTATAAATATGCAAGTAAATAAAGTTCAATTCGTTATACATTCCAATTTGTAACAAAATTTCAAGTCACTTCTGTCTCAGTTGACCGCAGACCTACTTTTCGTGTTAGTAATAGGCTAGCAAGAAGCAATATAACATGTCGATGGTCTTTGCAAAACGGGCTTATCGCCGTAATCCCCGATTTGGCTACTGCGTAAGGTTTAACAGTATAGGTTTACAAACTCAAACTTTTTACTCAGGAGTCTTTAGGTTTGGAGGTATATCTCCACAGCTCCAGTCTTGGCAACATTTTTCTGGGTTTCGTTACAATTTTTGCAAGCAAGTTCAAATTACAATTAAATACACAATCAAATTTGGTTTAAATCGCACGACATCGCTTTTTCAACACGAAAAAGTTTTAGCAACTCATTTTCCATTTTATCTGCTTATTGTTTATTGGAAAATATATCAGCGGCGGCTGCTGATTTGAAATAAAATCTAAATCCTATAATGAAGTGCTTACGACATTGGAAAAGGACCATAATTATGATACTTTAGCTTAAAGTAATTTTTTTCAGTTAAAGTACGAAATAAGCAGGCAGGGCACGTATCATTTAAACATTAAAGCGATTTAGTTGGTGCGGAGAATTTAGAAATGAATACTATGGAATTTTTCGCCAAAGTGCATTGCCAGTGCAGTATTTTTAATGTTTGTCGGTATATCTAACGTTTTGGTTTAATCGATCCGATATTAACCGATTTGTACCAAATAAATTTATATTGAAGCGTGCTGCACTTCAAATTCAAACCAAGTTACATGTACAGTACAGTTCTTGTAATCCATCCACATTTCGATTTCGCCTGTAAGGGATTACCTCTGATTAGGGTTTCCAATCCGGATATCCGATTTTCGAATAATCCGGATTATTCGACCAATTTTGACTATTCGATTATTCGGATATTTTCACATAATTATTCGGATATAATATTTCGTTTTTTACGTTTACTTTTACTCAGAAAATCTATAATATTATTCAAAAACTGATGGATGAACGTCGCGATAAAACTCTAATGACTTTTATAAGAAGAGGAGAAATTGTTAAGAGTTTGCAATTCAGTTTCGATCTGCGAGCATGTGAAAAATAAATCATCTTTCAGTACATCTCATCAGGCTATAGCGACTGAACTGCTAATTTATTACACTGATTTTTTCCTATATAGGAATCAACCGTGCACTTGTAGTATTAGCGAATTTTTACATTCCCCTTTCTAAACTTTTAACAATTTCTATGTTATTGTATTTAACGCATACATGCGGTAAGTTTGAACATTTAATGACTTTAATAATCTTTTTAGAAACTGGTAACATTCGTCGTTTCAATAAATTTTTCGACTACTCTAAAAAAGATGCCGCTATTGAATTGGCCATATAAATTTTTTGAAAGAATTCATCCATTTGAGTGTGGTAGGACTCACGATGACTATGAGAGTGTGAGGATGTAGTTGAAGTAGAAACAATCTCAAGTGAAAATGAACATGAAGTAACTCACAGTACAAAATCACTGCAACAACAACTAGAAGTGGCAATTTCTTCAATTACACAATTTGGCGAACAGAATGAAATAAATAGCTCAACATTGCTGAGAGAAGATTTCCTGTTGTTAAGGAACTCTAAAACCAGGACAGAAAATTTAAATAATTTATTTAATGCTTTGCTTATAATTAAACCAGCGACGGAACGCGTCTTTTCAATTGCGGTATAGAACACAAATTAGATCTAAGTAGCCTTAATTTCGAGACATGTAATGCAATTGTTTTTTTAAATATGAAATAAATATCGGCCCTAACCCACATTTCTAACATTTTTCAAAAAATACAAAAAACTATTTTTTTGACAGCTAATACCATACGCTTTAAGATTGATTCACCAGATTTGTCCATTGAGCTCGTCAAGAAAATAACAACTTGACAGAGTTAAAAACCGAGTTAAAAATATGTTGATGTAGTATGGAAAATTGGAATATATTATTTTTTTATTTATTATCCGGATTTTCGGATTATCCGAATAATTTTATTTGTAAGTATTCGATATTCGGATAATCATAAATGTCGGATATTTGGAAACCCTACCTCTGATGTCGATTCGTATCTCTTGCAATTCGACTTTCTTGTTTCGAGAAATCACTATTCCGAGAACACGCGATTATGTAAGAATATGAGAATTTGAAATTATATAATTGCGGTTTGCTAAGTTTCCATAAAATTCTCGAAATTCATAAATTGCTTATAAAATTGACCTCCAGGCGTCCCGATTTTCGGATTTCGGGGTTTTATATAATTTGTGTAAAATAAGTATGTAACTTCAATGTAAGGGTTACTACTTTAAAAGTTCACTATGTAAATGTTGGCTGCTGTACAATAGCAAGCTGTAGAACTTTGTGTTGTACGTTCATCACCGAATTCATCACATTCACAAATATAATAAAACACTGTATTTTATGTACAAGATAATATTTTTGACAAATTGATATTTTACTGTAAATTAAATTGAGAGATATCTCGATTTCTTGTTATCAAAACTAATGTACAATATTTTCAGTTTCAATAGATAATTTACCACTATTATGAATTCTAAAATGGACCCGTAAAATACCACGAATTGAATTAAAACTATTGAGCTGTGTATACTTATCAGCAGTAGAAATACGATTGATAAAATGTTACCCAAAAAACTAAAACGAGACAAAATTGTTTTTCGTTTCGGTGGATGTCTTAGCTACATGATTTTTTGGTGTTGGCATGCGAAACGAATCGCATACCAATCTTCGTTGTGCTAATGCAAACGAGATGGAGACACAGAACGCATCAATTCGAGATTAAATTGATGAAGACACTGCAAGCGAGATAGAGCAACAGAGGAAAATATAAATTTCGGTGTCGAATTATATTTTCTGTTGACCAGATATTTTCGCTAGATCGATGACTGATATTTTCGCTAGATGTCCGTATGTAACGCAAAAGAGATGTTATGTGTTAACCCTATATAGTAGTGATAAATGAATGTAAATTTATATAAATAAATGTTTCATTTATATAAATGTACTATAAATGAGCCGCTACAGGACTCCACCGCACGTCAATTCTCCTCCCTAAGGAAGATGTTTGTTAGGCTGCGAAACGAACGTGTTTATGTGTCCGATGATCTGATTTTGCATCAGAGGAACACAGTATGCCGTAAGCCGGTTTGAGCCGGTCAATTGAAATTTGATTTTGGTTGATTAAATTTGGTTTGATTTTTTCCATTAATTGACACGGTGAACTGTTTCCGAAGGCGTCGAATGACTTTAAACGGGCCTTCCTCATAGGGAGGAGATAAGCCTGTGTGAACCTTGTCTAGTCGTACGAAACAAAATCACAGTTGGCAAGTGCCTTGGGAATAAAAATGTTATCTTGTGGGGCTTACCGTGTTGATTTCGGAATAAAGTTTTGCATTGTGTCACAGAGTTGATCGATGACTGTTTCGCTGGTTGGTAAAGATAAAAGAAGATTTTCGACGAAGAACTCACCTGGTAGCTTGAATACGATGGTTATTTCCGAACTCCAATTGATCGTGTTTTATCTGGCTATTAACGCAGCTTTGAGTTGGCGGTGGAAGCGTTCAACCATGCCGTTGGATTGAGGGTGGTAAGCCGTTGTAAATGCGAGCCAAGGGGTTTTGTTAACTCTGCGAAAAGCTTGGACTCAAACTGTGTTAGGTGATCAGTCGTGAAACGTAATTGTTGACAAAAGTCAAAGCAATGGTTGCAGCTGACATATTGGTCATGCAGTAGGTTTCGGGCCATCGAGTAAAACAATTGACATAGGTGAGCCGGTAAGAATATCCATTAGATGGAGGAAGTGGTCCTACTATGTTTATGAAGATATGTTAAAAACGAGCTAATGGTGTTTGGGATTGTCCATGGGAAGATTTAGTATGCCGTTATACTTTGGCATGTTGGAAGGATAAACAAGACTAAGCCCATTAGCTACTAGGCCAAAAATATCGAGCAGTAATCAACTTACGAGTAGCATGGACACCAAGGATGCGAAATGTTATGAAAAGTGTCGAAGATAATTCGACTCAGTGATTCTACGATAAATGGGCGATTGTATCCAGCTGATCTTTCACAGATGGTTTCGAGGCCAAGCAATTTAAAAAGCGCCAGTTGCGTTGATGAACTGTACCAACATTCGGAACCGGAAAATAAATTCTGAAGTTCTAGGTCAGCTTTCTGTGCAATTGCGATTTTGTTTAAATCGAATTGTGTCTCAACGGTGGCCGTTTCGTGGTCCGTTGTGCGAGAGAGTGTATCTGCAACAACGTTGTCATGTCTGTGAACATGCTGAATGTCCGTGGTAAATTGACTAATATACACCAAGTGGCGAAATTGCTTCAGATTACATTCAGTTTTAGACTGAATTGCTCTAGTTAGAGGCTTATGGTCGGTATATATGGTAAAGTCCCGACCTTCGACAAAATATCTGTGTTTCACTGCCAGATAAATTGCGAGTAATTCCCGATCGAATGCGGAATATTTCTTATCAGCATCCGAAAGTTTCATTGAGAAAAATTCCAATGGCTCCCAACACTCATTATTGTACTGTTTCAGCACTGCTCCAACAGCAGTGTTTGATGCGTTAGTAGTTAAACTAAGCTTTGAATCGCTCTGGCTTAATCGACGTGAATGCTTGTTGACGTTCGTCAGTCCAAGAGAAATTCTTAGGTGTTTTGGGCTTACGTAGAAGTGCGGCCAGGTGGCTGTAAACTGGTGCGAGTATTTCAGCGAACTTTCAATCAAATGATAAACTCTGACGAGATCGATATTTGAGAAAACTGTGCATCCATGTAAATGCATGGAGAAATTTTGAATGTGAGAAATTGGATAACGAGTAGGTATTGTCACCGTATTTAACTGTCCGTAATCCCCACATGATTGCCAATCGAGATCTTTTTCACAAGAGATGCAGATGGACTGCAAATCCGTAATTCCACCATATGTTGAAATAAAAATCATAATTAATTTAAACTTAACTTAAAGCTAATAAAAATAATCGAAATCAGCTGTTTATTCACATGATTTTAGTATTGGCTACCTATTTTAATGATCTTGTTAAGTTGTTATGTTGTTACGTAATGTAAATCCATATATAATTAGCAGTTCTATGATCCTCTTTGTCGTCATTTGTCAATGCTCATTTTTTTCCTTATATATACTTACGGTTACATATACATATTCGGTTGTTCTTTGTTAATGAGTTTTTTCTTTTATTCTGTAAATGTGTACGTAAAACAAAGGATCATTCGGTATATAAGCGTTGAAAAGTGCAGACAAGGTATGATCTTGCGGAACTAAATTAAAATTAATTTTTTGAAATAAATCATTATTAATACAGTCCACTCATTTTTGTTATTGTTTAATTCTCGAAAATCAAAAAACCAGTGATTAACATTTTGAATTAGCCAGTGATTAACATTTGGTCCAATACGATCCGGATTTAAAATTGAGATATAAAATAAAACTCATTGTAAAATCAAACATAACCATATAATACTTCGACCAGGTTATAAGATCCGAATTACATACATAAAGGTTTCTTCGTACAAATAAATTGTTCTGTAACATATGCGCATAAGCAAAATAAAAATCCTCGTCTACACTAAACGTAGAATTATATAAGCTGATCAACTTGCAAACAAATAAACTACGTGGTAATCTTCGGAAAAGTATTTTATTCAACGTTCAAACAAATAAACCGCGTGGTAATCTTCGGAAAATTATTTTATTTAAATAAAATTATAAGCTGCTCAACTGTAAACTTCGTAAACTGTTCAAAGCAACTCAACTGTAAACTGTAACAAAAGTATTCTTCGACAATAAAGCTCATCTATAATCACATTCGTCATCGATATTCATCAAAAATTTATATAACATTAGTTTAACTGTAAGTAATTTAGTTCATTCATTTTCTTGCTTCTTGTTAATATAAATATTTCAAAATGGTAAAAGTAGAAGAAAAGATTATTAGTGTATACAATAAAATAAAATTTTATAATAAACGCATTAAAACGCTTTCCAAAGGGTTAGATGACAAAGAAGGAGCCGAAATTCGTTTGGCTGATATTAATAAATTAAAAGGCGATTTTGATGCCTGCATAGAATTTTTAATAGACAATATCAAAGAAGAAGACTTTGATGCGTTAGATGCGTCAATAACAGAATTCGAATCATATTGTACACCGCTAATAATTGAGCTTAAATCTCATTTACCCAAAATTAGCACAGAAAGAAAAATTGAACCCAAAATAAACTTGCCTGATATTTCAATTCCATATTTCGATGGCAATCCGATTGAATGGATCGCATTCAGAGATACATTTATTTCCATAGTTCATAATAATCCCAAATTAGACAATATCGTAAAATTTACCTACTTATTAAGTAAATTAAAAGGGGATGCTAAAGCAGTAATAGGGCATATTACTTTAACTTCAGAAGGATATTTAAAAGCGTGGGACGATTTAAAACGACGGTTCGATAACGTGCGCGTATTATTGATAAACATATAGATTCCCTCTTTAACTTGAAAACTGTATCCAATAATAACGCTAAAAATCTTAGGGAAATCATTAATCAAGCAATCTCACATACGTCTTCATTAGAAGCTTGTGGTCAGAAAGTTGAAGGGTTAGCGGAACAAATGCTAGTTAGTTTGATATGGAAAAAATTAGATTATTCCTTACGTAAGGATTGGGAAGATCAGTTAAAAGCCGATGAACTGCCTAAATGGAGTTCTCTATTAAATTATTTAGAAAATCGTTGCAGAGTCTTAGAGTCATTAGGTTCTCAAAAAACAGTTAAAGCACCATATCACGAACGATTTAAATCATCAACTTCAAACACATTTGTTAGTACTGATAACAATCAAAAATATTCTAATAATCAACGTAGATGTTCTTTATGTAAAGGCCCACATTTTTCACTAACAATATGTCCCCAATTTTTAAAACGTTCAATATCGGATAGATTCTCAGTATTAAAAAATTTAAATAAATGCACAAATTGTTTAAATAGCTCTCATAACGTTAAAGAGTGTCATCATAATGGGTGTGGATTTTGTAATTTAAAACATCACACTCTACTACATTATACTAAAAATCAAACTACGGCAAATGAAGTGCCAAATAGTTCAAAGCCGTTGACCATTAATCATTCTGCATCGACAAGTTCAGATGTTGCTTCGAGTAATAAATCCACAGTATTACCTGTCGTAGAATCCAATGTGTATTTTATAAATAATCCAAAGTCGATTATTCTTTCTACAGTCGTCGCTCTTATCAAAGATAATAACGGATATCACGAAGTGCGATGTTTATTAGATTCCGGTAGTCAGTCTAATCTTATTTCTAAAGATTATATAGAAAAACATAATTTCGATGTGTGTAAAATTAAGGGCATTCAGATATTTGGTTTAAATTCAAATTCAACGAATGTATGTGAAAAACTTCAGACAAAAATTAAGTCATGTCATAATAATTTTGAGGTAGAATTAGAATTTTTAGTAGTTCCTAAAATTAGTAATTCTCTTCCTTCGCAATCGTTTACTTTGGAAAATTGGCATATACCCAAAGATATTACCCTCGCAGATCCTAGTTTCAATAATAGTAGTCCGATTGATATGATAATAGGAGCTGAATTATTTTTAGAGCTGTTATTAAAAAATAAATATCAATTAGGTGATAATTCTCCAACGTTCCAAGAAACCGTATTCGGGTACATCGTTAGTGGCAAATGCCAACAAAATAATTGTTCTAGATATAATTTTTGTTTATCGTTGTCTCTATTAGAAGAACTAATAAAAAAGTTTTGGGAATTAGAGTCATATTCTCCTCGCCAATTTCTTTCGAATGAAGAGCAATTGTGTGAGAAACATTTTAAAAATACTGTTAGTCGAGATTCTAAAGGAAGGTATACGGTTAAATTATCATTAAACGAAAAAATTAAATTCCTCGGATCATCAAAAGATCAAGCTCTGAAACGATTCAAATACCTAGAAAATAAGTTTAGTACTAATCCGTCATTTAAGGTAGAATATTCGAATTTCATTAAGGAATATATTGAATTAGGACATATGAAATTAGCTCTTGAATGCAATGAAAGCAATTATTGTTCATATTTCATGCCGCATCATGCGGTCATAAAACCCTCGAGTTCCACGACCAAATTGCGCGTCGTGTTTGATGCGTCAGCCAAGTCGTCAACCAATATTTCATTAAATGATGCTCTTCGAGTTGGCCCTACACTCCAACAAAATATATTTGATATTATTTTGCGATTTAGGAAATATACGTATGTAGTGACTGCTGACATTTGCAAAATGTATAGGCAAATCAATATAGCTCTAGACCAACTACCATTGCAGCCCATTCTCTGGAGATTTAATCCAGATGATAAAATAGAAACATATCACTTAACAACGGTGACTTATGGTGTGGGCGTCTGAGGGTTCAACGGGTGTTGCACCAAACCCTTAACCCACTTAAATCACGCGGATAACACTAATGGGAGTTTGCGTCTAACTTCCCATACACTTAAGTTTCAATGCGCACTGAATTAATACAAATTCACGTTTAGATTTAAATTTCTAATCTTTATTTATTTAATTAAAATTGCTTGCTATTCAGCTGACGGAACTTATAATGATTGTAAAAAAACGAAAAATTATTTTCTTTTATTTTTGGTGCGCTTTGCCTACTCGTCACGCTAGTTTTTTTATTAATTTCTTTAAGTTAATTTGGGACGTTTTATGGCGGACTCGCTAAACCGTGAGATTGTTGGTTTGTTACTATGGACGCCACACTATTCCACCCCCAGTGAACTAGTGAACGATACACGAGTTAGCGGAACCGAACCGGTTTGACGATGGCACGACCCATTCTAGACTTTGGTTGCTCCGCGAGATTGAACGTTACTCTTTTTCCCGTATTTTTACTTGGTTGGTTGATTTTGGTGGGTGGTGTTGAATGTGTTGGTGGCTGAGTACAGTCTGAACCGGATGGTATCTCCCTCGATGCGACTGGAGGTTGCTCATGCGCTTCTATGAAACATGGCTTCAACCTATTTATGGAGATCGTTGACTCGTTACCCTTGATCCTTATAGTGAAGTGTTTTTCGCTGCGTCTGATCACAGGGAATGGTCCCTCGTACGGAGGTTGTAGTGACGGCCGGACTGCATCTGTTCGTACCAACACATGTTTGCATGTTGCCAATTCTTTAAAAACGAAAATTTGCTCTTGTGCGTTTCGAGACGCTGAGGCGGGTTTTATGTCTGTGAATTGATTGCGTAGTTGTGTGACGAATTCGGATTGCGGTCTATATTTTCCTATTTGAATGAGATCCGCTGGTAGTCGTATGGTTTCTCCGTAGACAAGTTCAGCTGCTGTGCTTTGAGAGTCTTCTCGAAAGGTTGTTCTTAAGCCGAGTAGTATTATTGGTAGGGATTTTGTCCACTGTTTTTCTGCTACGCACATTATTGCGGCCTTAAAACTTCGGTGCCACCGTTCTATAATACCATTGCACGCCGGATTGTAGGCTGTGGTACGTTTACGATGGAATCCCAGTGATTTTGAAAGTTCGTCGAACAGAGTTGACTCGAATTGTGCCCCTCTATCGGTCACAATGGTTGATGGTATGCCGAATCGGCTAATCCAAGTTCTGATTAATGCCTCTGCTATAGTGTCCGCTCTAATATCCGCGATTGGGGTGGCCTCAGGCCAGCGGGTGTAGCGATCAATCATAGTTAGGCAATATGACTTACCATCTGAAGGTGGTAGCGGTCCGACGATGTCGATGTGTATTTCGTCGAATCGTTTGCTTGTTGGAGGGTAATTTCCGATTTCGCTCTGCACGTGTCTCGAAATTTTGCACTTTTGACACTGAATGCATTGTTTGGCCCAAGAGCGTATCTCCTGGTTCATCGTTGGCCATATGACTTTTTTCCCGATCAGTCTTGCCGTGGCGCGTATGCCTGGGTGTGACACATTGTGGAACGATTCATATACCTGTCGACGAAATGATTTAGGGATGAATGGACGTTGTGTGCCGGTTGAAACGTCGCATATGATTTCTTTGTTTGTCCCAAATAGTGGAATTTTCTCGAATTTTAGAGACGTGTTTGTTTCCACGAGTCTTGCTAATTCCGCGTCGGCTGTTTGTTCATCAGCGATTGCTGCATAGTCGATGCTACCTCCCAGGTGGATTTGGTCGATCCGTGATAACGTGTCTGCAACGACATTGTTGTCTCCAGGAATGTGACGAATATCCGACGTGTATTGTGCTATGAAATCCAAGTGTCGTCGTTGCCTTGGTGATGCTTTTTCGGGATTTTGATGAAGTGCATACGTTAATGGTTTATGGTCGGAGAATAGAATGAATTCTCGACCTTCCACGAAATTTTTGAAGTGCTTTATGGCCGAATAGGCGGCTAATAACTCTCGGTCGTATGTGCTGTAGCGAGTCTCGGTGTCGCTCAGTTTTCGCGAATGAAAGAAAAGTGGTTGCCAGCCTTTTTTTGTGAATTGTTGCAGTACCGCTCCCACTGCTGTGCTTGATGCATCGACGAGAATAGCGAATTTAGCGTTTGGAACTGGATAAGTTAACTGAGTGCATTCAGCTAGTTTTGCTTTGCATGTTTCAAACGCCTTGTTGGATTCGTCGGTCCAATTTATCTGTGACTTGTCCTTTTTCTTCTTTCCTTTGATGAAATCGTATAGAATTGCCTGGTCATGTGCCGCCTTAGGTAGGAAAATACGGTAGTAGTTTATCATCCCCAAGAAACGGAGAATACCGTCGGTTGTAGCTGGTCGTGGAAAATTCTGAATGGCTTCCACTCGCTGTTTGTCGGGTGACATGCCGTCGGCTGTTATGTGGAATCCGAGAAAGGATATTTGGTCCGTGGCGAACTCGCATTTGTTAAGGTTAACTACCAAACCCGCGTCCTTTAACCGTTGAAAAACTATACGTAGGTGTTTGAGGTGTTCTTCCCTGCTTGATGAGGCGATCAGCAGATCGTCGATATAGGGAAATACGAACGCTAATTCTCGAAATACCGAGTGGATTAATCTTTGGAAAGTTTGCGCGGCGTTGCGTAGCCCAAATGTCATGCGTGGAAACTCAAATAATCCGAATGGAGTGATGATTGCAGTTTTCTCGATGTCCTTTTCGTCGATGGGTACCTGGTGATAGGCGCGAACGAGGTCAATCTTTGAGAATATTATGCACGATTCGAGTTGATGCGTGAAATCTGTCACAAATGGTATTGGGTAACGGTCGGGTTTTGTTACCGAGTTTAGGTTTCTGTAGTCCCCGCATAACCGCCAGTTGCCATCCTTTTTCTTGACTATATGAAGTGGACTCGCCCAATTGCTTTTGGAAGGTCGACAAATCCCTTGTGCTGTCCAAGCCTCGATTTCATCTTTAGCTATTTTTGTCTTGTCCGCGTTTAGACGTCGTACTTTTGCGTGATAGGGTTGCCCCGTAGTCTCGATACAATGGGTTACGTTGTGCTTTACCAGGTTCAAGTTGGTCGTCTCACGGGTAACGGTTTTAAATTCTTGAAGTAATTCCAGAATTTCAGATTGTACTGAATCGTATTTAATCGTGGTGATGCCATACGATGGGATTTGGATGGATACCCCTTGGACGTTGAGATTCGTGACTGGATCGATGAGTTTTTTGTTCTTGATATCGACCAATAGGCCAAAGTGTGCTAAAAAATCGGCGCCCAAAATACATCGGTTTACTGCGGCCACAATGAATTTCCATGTTAAGGGTCTACGAAGACCTATGTTGAGTGTGATGTTTTTGTGCCCGAATGTATCGATGACTGTCGAGTTGGCTGCGTACAATTTAAATGTTGTTGCGTTTGATTTTTCAAGGTTTGTCGGTGGTATGACTGAAACCTCGGCGCCTGTATCAATTAGAAATTGTAATTTGTTTTGCGAGTCGATGATAATTAGACGGCTTTTCGAGTTATGGCTGCCATCACTTGCCGCATGAAGTGAGGTGCCTATTGGTTTTCCGGATTGTTGAATTCCGAACTGGTTTTGTTGAAGCTGCATGGTTTTATGCATTTCCGAGCTCGGCTGCCGAATTGGTGATGATACCAACAATTTGGGTATTTCTCGACCTGTTCCTTTGAACGTGAACTGCTGCGTTGACGAGGGAAATTAGCGAACTTAGGGCTTGGGGATCGTCCACGATTGGACCTGTCTCCAGTTTTACCGAACCGCCCGAATAATTCCTCTACGCGTTGTGACAGGATACTGATTTGCGCTGCCAAACTGTTTGACTGCGTTCCTTGTACTTCGTCTGGGTTACATTTTACGTTGTATACACCGGCTGGTTTCTGCACGTCAATTATTTTGTCGGCAGCGTTAGCTAATTTTTGTAGGTTTGCATCGTCCATGCAGGATAAGATTTCCTGTGCGTGGTTTGGGAGTCGCTGTAACCATAAATTCCGCAATACTGGCTCAGTTACTTGATTGACGGACAACGCTTCCATTTCTCGTAGAAGCTGTGAAGGTTTTTTATCGCCCAGCTGCAGTCCGGATAGTAATCGGTCGAGTTTTATTTTAGCCGACTCGCACAGACGTTCTATTATCACTTTTTTTAAAGCTTCATATTTATTAGCTCTGGGAGGAGAGAGGATTTGGTCACGTACACATTTAACAGTATATGGATCAAGAGCTGCGATGAGATGCCCATATTTGGTAGCATCGCCCGAGATACCCCCGATTCCAAACTGTGCTTCCAACTGCGTGAACCAGATTTCTGGATCGTCGCGATTGAATGGCGTGTATTTTACCGCCAGTCTATATACTTGAGTCGTTCCGGACGGGGTCGTTCCGGACGTCGAGGGTTCGTTTTCGCCGTCACTCATTTTAAGTAACACGCACCGAAAAAATAAAGGTTAAAGCGCGGTGGTGGAATGAATTTTTGCTATTGCTTATACGATCTACCGACAATTGCGAGTTACGTGACTATATTAAGTATGAATAATAATGTCGCACACCAACAAATAAAATAAAATAAAATTTCGCTTACCCCTGGCGCCCGCACACTGTTAAACCAACTGAATTTTACGTTACTTATTAAGTTAATTGTATATAATGCAAATTCTCCCTTGTTGGAGAAGAAAAAAGAAAATTGAAATGGAGGTGTACAGTGGGGTACGGCGCATTACATCCCGCGGTGGTTGGGTCTGCTGATGGTGGTATCGTCTTGGTATTGCCTTATTTTTGTTATTTCTCTTGAAAGCTGGTTATATGTATTTGCTGGAGTGTCTGCTTATTCTGCGTAAATGTTCCGTGGCATGGTAAGGTTATATCAAGCTTCGAGCTTATAACTGTGTTTTTTGCTCTTCAGTTGCTGTACAGCGCGTGATTGAACGTTTTTTTTTTTTTTTTCAAAAACAAAAAAAAAAAAAAAAATTCTCTGTAATATAACGCGTTATAACGCATATAATAATTGCGTAATGCGTTAATATTTCAGAATCACGTCGGGGTCACCAATGTGGGCGTCTGAGGGTTCAACGGGTGTTGCACCAAACCCTTAACCCACTTAAATCACGCGGATAACACTAATGGGAGTTTGCGTCTAACTTCCCATACACTTAAGTTTCAATGCGCACTGAATTAATACAAATTCACGTTTAGATTTAAATTTCTAATCTTTATTTATTTAATTAAAATTGCTTGCTATTCAGCTGACGGAACTTATAATGATTGTAAAAAAACGAAAAATTATTTTCTTTTATTTTTGGTGCGCTTTGCCTACTCGTCACGCTAGTTTTTTTATTAATTTCTTTAAGTTAATTTGGGACGTTTTATGGCGGACTCGCTAAACCGTGAGATTGTTGGTTTGTTACTATGGACGCCACAATGGTACCGCATCGGCACCGTATTTAGCCACACGCGTGTTGAAACAATTATCCATTGATGAAAGAGAAAACTTTCCTACCGCAGCTAGATTTTGGAAAATGACTTCTATATCGACGATGTATTAACAGGCTCTAATGATTTAAATGAACTTTTCAAAATTTATAATGATTTAAGTAAACTATGTGAGGCAGGAGGGTTTGTTCTTCGTAAATGGACCTCGAATTCCCATGAGTTATTATTGAAAATACCTATGGAGCATAGGGAAATTAATAGCTTCAATTTCATTGATAACGACCCAATAAAAACTTTGGGGTTAATTTATTATCCAAATTCCGATTCGTTTACATTTAATGTTCAACCTATGGAAGTTTCCAAAGGCTTAACAAAACGTATGGTAATCTCTGATATTGCAAAACTGTATGACCCATTGGGTCTCTTAGCTCCAGTTATTATTACTTCTAAAATATTTATTCAAACACTGTGGACAGCAAAATTAGGATGGGATTTACCATTACAGTTGTCATCAACTTGGGAACTTTTCAGATCAACTTTAAGTGAAGTTAATAAAATAGAATTAAAACGTTGTATAGCAGAAGGTAATTCAAAATTAGAACTTCACGGATTTGCAGATGCGTCCGAGGTCGCATATGGTGCATGCGTCTATATGAAAAGTATCACTAATACTGGTAATATTTCAGTGCAATTAATATGTAGTAAATCTAGAGTTGCCCCGTTAAAAACGTTATCTCTTCCTCGCCTCGAGCTGTGTGCTGCATTACTTTTGGCACGACTAATTAATAAGGTAAATATAGCACTTCAAACTGACGTTCAAAAGGTTTGTTTGTGGTCTGATTCGACAATCACATTATCATGGATAGAGACTTCGCCTCATAAATTAAAAACATTTATAGCTAATAGGGTAAATGAAATACAAGAACTCACTAATAATTTTGTTTGGAACCATGTAAATTCATTAAATAATCCTGCGGATCTTGTATCACGAGGAGTACTACCGTCAACTTTAAACAATTTAGATTTGTGGTGGAACCCACCATTTTTATATTTGGATGATGAAACCGATCGGCAGAATATTCCATCTATTCATGAATTTGAGACTGACGTTTCTGAACTAAAATTAGAAAATTTGGCTATGGTATCCTTGATTGCACCCGATTTGAATGTTGTTGTTGAAAAGTATTCAAACTTCAATATGCTTGTTCGCGTTATAGCATATTGTAGGAGAAATTTTAAGGTCCGGTCTAAAGAAAATGTATATAGCAGTGTGGAACTGTCTTCGAAGGAACTTAATGAATCGTTAATTATCATAATAAAAAGTGTTCAGCAGGTATTTTCTGCGGACATAAACCAATTGCTTCATAAAAATCATGTAAGTCCGAGAAGTAAATTATTAAGTTTAAATCCATTTCTAGATAACAACAATATTCTTCGAGTAGGACGTCGATTAAAAAATACATCTGTTAGCTACGACGCTAAACATCAAATTTTATTACCAGCTAAACATCATTTTACAGAAATGATATTTCGAACGGAACATGTGAAAAATATGCATGCTCCTCCTCAATTACTTTTGTCGCTAGTTCGTCAAAAATATTGGCCAATTGATGGAAAAAATTGCGCAAAAAAGATTGTACGACGATGTATAAATTGCTTTAGGGCTAACCCAAAAATTCAAACTCAAATGATGGGATCTTTGCCTACAGAAAGAACAAAACCTGCTCCACCATTTAATGTTGTAGGAGTTGATTTATGTGGACCATTCAACATTAAAACTAAAAGAATTCGGAATTCTCCGACTTATAAGGCTTATGTTGCATGTTTTGTATGCTTCATTACAAAGGCGATTCATTTAGAAATAATATCAGATCTTACATCTCAATCGTTTTTAGCATGTTTGAAACGTTTTATTTTTCGACGCGGTAAATGTAAGACAATTTGGTCAGATAATGCAACTAATTTTGTTGGTTGCAGTAACGAATTAAAACTGCTACATGATTTGTTTCAAAGTGAAATATCTTTCGCCGATATTAAAAATTACTGCGATGTCGTCGAAATAGAGTGGAAATTCATTCCACCCAGGTCTCCCAACTTCGGTGGCTTGTGGGAATCCGCCATCAAATGTTTTAAGGGTCATTTAAAGCGAACCACTTTAGCAACTTCATTTACGTATGAAGAATTTAACACACTTATAATACAAATAGAGGGTATTATGAATTCAAGACCGTTAACTCCTATGTCTACTGATCCTAATGACCCGGAACCTCTTACGCCATCACATTTTCTAATAGGAAGGCCTATTACTGCTCCAGCTGAACCTTCATACATCGACATCCCGGATAACCGGTTAGATTATTTTAAAAATATTACAAAAATTACACAGTTGTTTTGGAAAAGATTCTCAAAAGAATATCTTCATAATTTACAACAACGAAATAAGTGGAAATCGGAACAATCGAATATTGCGGTTGACGATATTGTTATGGTAGTTAATGAAAATTTACCAACTAATACGTGGTTGATGGGTCGAATTGTGGAAACGTTCTCTGGATCTGATGATAAAATACGGGTTGTTATTGTTAAAACAAAATCAGGCAATTTAAAGCGAAGTATTTCTAAGGTTTGTAAATTACCTTTAGATTTTTAATTGCATAAGTAAGTGATATTTAATTTATTACACAGAAGCAAGAAATGAATTTTAGTAATAAAAAAAAATAAGTAAGTGATATTTAATTTATTACACAGAAGCAAGAAATGAATTTTAGTAATAAAAAAAAAAAAAAATAATAAAAAATAAAAAACAAATCATTGTTAGTATGTAAATTATCTTTAATAATTAAGAAGTTTGAATTAAGGAAATTACTGTGAAATAATATTATATAATTTTGAAAGCCAATCCTTTCAAGGGGGCCGATATGTTAAGTTGTTATGTTGTTACGTAATGTAAATCCATATATAATTAGCAGTTCTATGATCCTCTTTGTCGTCATTTGTCAATGCTCATTTTTTTCCTTATATACTTACGGTTACATATACATATTCGGTTGTTCTTTGTTAATGAGTGTTTTTCTTTTATTCTGTAAATGTGTACGTAAAACAAAGGATCATTCGGTATATAAGCGTTGAAAAGTGCAGACAAGGTGTGATCTTGCGGAACTAAATTAAAATTAATTTTTTGAAATAAATCATTATTAATACAGTCCACTCATTTTTGTTATTGTTTAATTCTCGAAAATCAAAAAACCAGTGATTAACATTTTGAATTAGCCAGTGATTAACAGATCTCCTAGGACTACATAAGTCCCTCTTAAAAGTGTCGAAAGTGTATAATAGAATGTGACAATACAAATAAAATAAAATAAATAAAAATAAAGATACAGATAACACAAATTATATGTTTACTGTAGTCATTTCATGATTCGACTTCAGCTATTTTCATGCCAACCACAGTTTTCACTGTGAAACTATAAAACCAAAACCAATATATAGTGAAAATAATATCTCAGCGAAACTCATTTTTTCATCGTTGTGCGCAGCCAACAGTGAAGTAGTTAAAATAAATTAAAAATTCAGAAAAGGGTCGGCTGAGTAATAGTTTTAAAAACAAAAAAAATTATAAATAAAGAAATTTGATTCCATTACATAATGTAATTAATATTGGAAAATATTAAAAATTCTCATTATTTTATAGGTAAATTCTAAAACAACATGTGAAATTAAAAAATATAAAAAATATTAGCAACACCACTGGATATGTAACGTTATAGCCATTTCAGGTACGAACTAGGCAAATCTAGAAAGAAATGTCATTTTTCGTGTTAAAGCAAAACAATAAAAAAACTCTGTTCAAGGCAAGCTAATGACATTAAAATTATCTTAAATGTTATCAAAAGTTCTAGTGCTAGTGTGCTATCTAAATTAAAATTACATTAATTATTGGGAATGAATTTGAGAAGAAACATAATTCAAAATAGACAAATTCTAACCTCAAAATGTAAACAAATTAGCCTAAATACATCGCTGTGTTTACGCCATTTGTTTTGATACGTGAGAGCTGTCAGAATTTCGCTGAGATATTATTTTCACTATACATATATATAAGCCGTAATACTTTGGTAATTAAAATAGTAATCTGCCTAAATATTTGAATCCAGAATGATTTTACTACAACTATTTCCATGCCCGTCACAATTTTAAACTGCAATACTAAAAATGCAATTTATGCTCAAAATAAAACCGAAAATAATTTCTTCTTACTTTTATCAATTGACATTAAAAATTAAATAAAATAAAATAAAAATAAAATTTCATAATTATTGCTAGGACTATTCTATATCAACAAACTTGTTTTGAAACAAACAGCATGAAAATACACGGCAATGTTGTTGTAAAATTTCCCAAAGTAAAACTACAGTACATTATCAAATATCAGAATATCAGCTAACTAAAAATTTCCTTCATCACAACAAATCATTCCAAACATTTCCCATTTGTACATACACATCCCTTAAAATACAAACGGTAAAACATGCAAAACTCAGAAAGGTAAAACTTAACAGTTAAAATTGCTAGAATAATAATAATTAATTAAATTGGAAGGGTCATCGGACCCACTACTGACAAAAGCATCAACTGAGATCACCCCACGGCAGCTTAACCAACACATCCACCCAAACACTGTGCACGATAAAAAACATCCCCCGCACACACCAACAATTCTAACCGCATGACGATTTTATGGTAGAGATTCTTTCAATTTTCCACTCCACTCATCCATGCTTGAGGATTGTAGAAGATTGAGACAGGTTCTGTGAGACTTCCTGAAAATCGAAATCGAGATTAATCCCCCCCTCCCCCCTATAATCGCACTCAAGGACTACCAACTTAAAATTCAAAATTAAGTATTTAAAACTTTCAAAATCTGAAACAATAAATAGGTTAACAAAATTTAATTCTGATCCATTCAGAATCCATTAAGTATCCTCAACTCTGCAATCGCCTGCTGATTCAGGTTCGAAGTTCCTACTTCCGGAAATCTAGTGCTGATTCAGCTCATGTTAAATAACTAAGTCATAATCCAATTCACCAGTTCACCCAAAATATATCTCATTTCCATTAGAAATATAAGTAAACCCTACATTAGAAAACGTCCTATTCGAAATCCTATAATATGGGCAATTTCCAAATACAACTCGACGTATTCGATTTTAAATCGATTTATGGATCATTTTAAAATTAATTCAATTCACATTTATTCTAATTATAAAATTATTAAAATAAAATATGTGATTTTCTATAAAAATGTATAATTTATGTACATTTTAACAACCCAAAATATTCATAAATTGTATATTACTATCGCGACACTGTCATGGCAGAAATAATGATCGTCACCTATCGTACTTTCCATTTTGATATTTTCCTTCTTTATTTTAAACACAAATTCCAATAGGAATTGCATAAATGAGATAGTCCATAGTTTACTCAACCTCGCACATCCACTTTGCATACAGGGTGAGGAAAAAGTATGGAAACCCCCAAATATCTCGCGAATTTCGGTCAACAAAAAATGAGCAAGGGTTATTCTTAGGTAATTTTCAATAAAAAATGTGATGGTGATCTTGGTGGTGACCTTGACCTTCATCTTCAAGATCATTTGTAGGTCAAGGCCATTTTTTTAAATTAGAACCCCTATTTTTGATGACAGAATCGAAAAGCGTGATCAATTGTAAGTCCGAATATGTATTTTCCATGACCGCCCAATATCATCTGAAGGAATTTACATTGCGAGGAAAAAATATAGAAACCCCTAAAAATCTCGCGGAGTATGTCAACAAGGAAAATGAGCAAGGTAATTTTCAACAAGGAATTTAATGGTGAGCTTGGTTGTGACCTTGACCTGCATATTTAAGGTCATTTTGAGGCCAAGGTCATTTTTTTATAAGGAAACCCCTGTTTTTGACATCGGATTCGAAAAGAGCAATCAATTGTACGTCCGAATATGTATTTTCCATGACCTCCCAAGGTCACCTGAAGGAATAATGATTAGCTATAAAAATTAAAAAAAATAAAAATTATAAAAATTAATTCTTCACTTTAAAATTTATTTTTTTTGTTTTTTTAATAATTTTCATAGCAACACAAGCATTATTACAATGTTCAGTACGTATTTATGATTTTTTAAAATTTTATTTTAAATTTTCATAGCAAATCATTATTCCTTCAGGTGACCTTGGGAGGTCATGAAAAATACATATTCGAACGTACAATATTGATTGCTCTTTTCGAATCCGATGTCAAAAACGGGGTTTCCCTATAAAACAATGACCTTGACTTCAAAATGACCTTGAAGATGATGGCCAAGGTCACAACCAAGCTCACCATTAAATTGCTTGGTGAAAGTTACCTCAGAATAAACCTTGCCCATTTTTCTTTTTGACATATTCCGCGAGAGTTTAGGGGTTTCCATACTTTTTCCTCGCAATGTAAATTCCTTCAGATGACCTTGAGAGGTCATGGAAAATACATATTCGGACTTAGAATTGACCGCTCTTTTCGATTCTGTCATCAAAAATAGGGGTTCTAATTTGAAAAAAATGGCCTTGACCTACAAATGACCTTGAAGATGAAGGTCAAGGTCACAACCAAGATCACCATTAAATTCAATGTTAAAAATTACCTAAGAATAACTCTTGTTCATTTTTTTTTTGACCGAAATTCGCGAGGTTTTTAGGGGTTTCCATACTTTTTCCTCACCCTGTATTAAAATCATGATGTTTACGTTCTTACGATTAAGGTAAAGCCCTAGACAGACTATGGTTTAATAAATCCGATTTAGTAAATTTTCGAGATTAGCTGTTGGTCTTACAGTATTTATGCTTTATTTTGAATTTAGTGACTAAAACGATGTAATAGGAGTGTATTATTTTGACAAATATTATGAAAACAATAACAGTTTAAGTATATTAACCGTAATTTAAATCGAGTTTAGCTAAATCGGATTTAATAAATCGCAGTCTGTCAAGGGTATAACATCACATTTTTCGTTATGTATTTAATTTTAAATTGTTTAACGTTTGTAACACTTTTTTTAAAAAACATTCCGTCATTTCGTTGCGTTAAACGAAACGTTTTCCATCACTGATTTATACATATTATTGAGATGATCTGATCATATAAGCTGTCATTTATTGGCAATATAGTACATATTATTATCGTTTGTTTATAGTACCCTGACAATTAAAAGTAAATAAGTTCATAAGAAATTGTCACATTTGTACATTTCCTTTACTAATATTGGGAAGGGACCTATTTAATCGGCTCATCAATAAATTAGCAACCCGACGAACACGTGAGTCAATAAGTGTACAGCAATATTTGAACATTGAAACTATATCATAAAATATTGGCTCCTAGTATAGATATATGTATGTAATATGTATAATATCAGATAATTTAATGTTTTCAAGTCTGTTACATTCAATAATATCCAATTTCCATGTAAATAATGTACAAAATTCGTATCCATAATTGTATCACTTTTCTTAATCTCTTTGCAAAGACAGGCAAATAGAAGTATGTATAAGTAAAAATAAATATTTATCATCCATTTTTAGATGTAAGATGGAACTATAGAAATATTTAGATGAAAATCTACAAAAAAGCAACAAAAAATAAATAAATAAAATGGGAAATTTGATGAAATTTTTTTTTCTGCTGCCTTAAGATGTTGTGTGCATTACTATTTACCGAACACGTCTAAGAAAATTTATCATTTCCTGTAGGCGGAAAACATATTCAAGGGGATGAACGTAACATTTTTTTTTTGTACTTATAACACACAAAAAATAGATTTAACATCTTAAGATTATTGATGTTTCTTGAAATTGTACAAGTATGTACGAGTATGTATGAAGTGTATAGCTAGTAAAATGTATATTTAGGTACGTGTATTTAAACGAAATACCTGTCTACTTTACATGTTTCCAAACATTAATTTCCTAAACGTGTAAAACATTATCTGTGTACATTGAGTCAAAAATTATATTGGCTTGTTTATGGAGACACGAATTCTAATCAGTGGATTTGGATTATGATCAAAAAATAAAATATGCGTGACTTGATTTAATAAAATATGCCGAAAGTTGATGAAACTGTTCACGCATGTACTCGTAAGTCCATATTTAATACTGATTAATTTTAGGGAAGTAATTTTGCTTGTCTCGAACGAAGAATATTATTATAGTTTAATAACAATGGGTGGGGATAACACTATTACGAGTTCCGCAGAATCAAATAACTTAAGGAGGTCGTTTTAGAACTAGAGTTTCAATATTTTTTGTTAGGCAAAACTAGATAAGTTTCTAGAAAGTACACTGTGCCACAAAACAAAACGGAACAGAAATTCTCTTCATAAAAAATACCCAGATTTGAACGCTTGTATCTTGGTGAAATAACACCTTTCAAAAACAAAAATTTGTTTCTAATTGAAGAAAATTTTGTCTTCTTTTCGATACTGGAATCCGCTTTTTTTTATTTTGATTTTTCACGATTCTTTTGAGTAAAATAAGAATTGTCCAAAAGGAAAAACAAATATGCTGCTATTTGTGTTGTGACTGTAAACGAATTTGCACGATATTTCATTCCCAAATCCAAATGAGCTATTTTATAGAGAATTTAGAAATCTTGAAAATGATAATATGGAAATTTCTGTAGTACGATGACTTTGAGAGAATAAACTATTTGGCGATCGCGCATTATCTAAGAGTAGGTAGGCATCCTAGCAAGATACAAATAAAATTTAAAACCAAAAATTGGACAACAATAATTTGTTTCTACACTGTAATTCAATTTTATACATAAAGGGCGAGACTTATTAACCGAAGCATCCAAAAATCTCTTAAAATACACCAGCTACAAAAAAAAATGTTAAAACAAAAATTGGCAAGGACAATGCGGGGCATCTAACTGTATTAATGCCCCTGACTTTTAGGTCAATTTTCAACGTCATTTGAAGGTCAAGGTTATTTTTCTAAATGGAAACCCCTATTTTTGACACCGGATTCGAAAAGAATGGGAAATTTCATGTGCGAATATGTATTTTCAATGCCCCCCAAGGACTCCTGAAGGAATATATTTTAGTTATAATGCTTATGATTTGCCATGAAAATTATAAAAAATGTAATTTCCAATGTACCAAGTTGTCGCCTACGCAAATGATATTTGCGTAACTGGACTGCATGGCAACGGAGTGAACAACGTGATTAGCTAATATAAATTTCAATTACATTGCTCCCAAAATCAACGAACCCAAAACAAAATGTCTGATCGCTGCTTTTAGAGACATTGGGCGCTTTCAGAGCACCAAACAGTTGGCAACATGTTGAGTAAAATCACGGCCAACGCTATGAAATTTAAGAACTTTATTAGTAATTCAAATCAAATTAGCAATGATTTCACTAAATATGATGCCAACAGTTTGCGGATCTGAAAGCGCCCAATGATGCAATTGTCTTGCAATGCTGCTTAAGACTAAATCTAATATGTTTTGGTGATTTCTTACTAAATTAAGTTGGGATAGCCCAGTGAGTTCAAGAGTGTCAATTAAGTATTTAGTAGTTCTACCCTCATATCTTCTAGCTAGCTGTTATAACATCGAAAGAATCTAAATGACACTTAATACATGATAAATTAAAATCACCGACTATAATGAACTTGCAGTTAGAAGATGCTGAAACCATTAGATCCGATAATGAATCCAACATTTTTTGTATTCCTCAAATTTAACACAAATATTAAAATAGACTGTTAACGATATTGATTTTAAATTAGGTGAAGTTTTTATTACGTACAGTTACGTTTTGGTTGAGTTCACATACTGTGAAAAAGGTTTAAGGTTTCATGAATTAGCAACGCAACACATCCACTTTGAAGATCAAATAGATCTCTGTTGCGATGCCTGTATTTTTGGGAAAATGCATCGACTTCCATTTTTGAGTTCAGACACGAAGAGTACAGAAATGGGACAACTCATACACGCCGATTTCTGTGGTCCTATGCAAGAAAATTCAATTGGTGGATCGGGATATTTCCTGTTACTGAAAGACGATTTTTCACACAGAAAAAATGTATATTTTTTTAAAGAAAAATCAGAGGTAGCAGGATACCTTGAAAATTTGTTTAAGAAGGCGAACAAACTTTTGGAGAAAGGCGTGAAGATTTTACGAATAGACAACGGCCTCGAATTAATAATCAGCGAATTAAACAATTAACACGGCAGTATGGAATTATTCACCAAAAGACTGTCGCCTTTAGTCCTTGGAAAAACGGAGCAACTGAGCGCGAGAATAGAACAATAGTTGAGGCCGCGAGTACTTTAATACAAGCGCAGGGAATTTCAATAAAGTTATGGGCTGAGGCTATGCATACCGTAGTATACGTACTAAACCGGAACGAGCATAGAGAAAGGCATGATACATTACAAGCTATGGATGGGCAAGGATGCTAACATAACCGAACTAAGAATATTCGGTCAAGAAGTGTTCAACCATATTCCGAAGGAGAAAAGGCATAAATGGGACCTAACAGCGGAAAAAGGTTATTTTGTGGGATATAATGACCATACAAAAGGTTACTGAATATGGCTGCCAACCGATTTTATAATCCTGATGGCAGCGTTGAAACAAGCAGGTCTTCGAGAATGCTGTACTATCGCGAGGAAGCAGACTCAATGGTGCAGGAGGATAATAATACGGAGAGTGATGCGATCGCAAATAATGATGTTGAAGAACTGAAGCTTCAAGGTCAATCTGAAGAACGACGCATTCCCAACGACATTGAAATAAGTGAGAATACGACAGAATTGCTTAATCTGCGAAATCGAGCCAGATTGAGGCGGCTAGCGAAGTTCGCAGATTTTGCCGAATGCTCAGCATTCATAACTGGCTACTTTAACCCTATCACATACAAAGAAGCCCTCAATTGCGAGAATTCGATTGAATGGAGTAAGGCAATGGATGAGGAATTTGAATCGCTCAAACAAAATCAAACATGTCATTTAACCTATCTGCCAAAGAGTGATTTAATCATTGACAATAAATGGAGGTTTAAAATTAAACGTCATCCTGATGGAAGCATCAATCGCTAAAAGGGCCGACTTGTGGCTCGTGAATTCAAACAACAGCATGGTCTGAATTACTACGGAATATTCAGTCCTGTAGTCCGGTTTGATTCAATACGACTGATTCTTTTGGTTTCTGTTTCGAAACGAATGAAAACTTCACCAGTTCGACGTCAAGACTGATTTTCTATATGGAGAGCTTGAAGAGAATATCTACATGCAGCAGCCCATTGGCAATGAAGATGGCACAGATCAAGTTTGTAAACTTGGCCGAAGTATCTATGGACTAAAATAAGCATCGAGGTGTTGGAACAAGTTGTTTAAAGATGTATTACAAAAATTTAACTTGACGGCAACAGAAGCAGATCCATGTGTATGCTTAAACAACCAGGAAGACTCCCTAATAATTCTGACCATTTACATAGACGATGGACTTATAGCTTCGAAAGACTCAAAATTGGCAGAGTCACTGTTGAAAGAATTAACCAGGGAATTCGACATCACTTCCAGGTCAGGCTAAGTATTTCCTTGGTTTGGAAATTGAGCAACTCCTAGATGGGTCAATTGTTCTCCATCAAGAAACCTATGCAAGGAAAGTGTTTGAGCGATTCAACATGATGGATGCAAATCCTGTAGATATTCCTGCAGATCGCCACCATCAAATGTATGCATCAATGCATCCCAATGGAGAGGATCAAATAATCAATGCAGCATATCGTAAGGCAGTCGGGAGCCTCATATACTGATCGACAGGTATACCAGACCTGATATCACTTTTGCGGTCAATAGTTCCGGTCAATATTTAGAAAATCCTACAAAAATTCACTGAATGCAGTGAAACGGATTTTAAAATATGTAAAGGGAACACTACGATATGGAGTACTCTTCAAACGTGAAGAAAATTTGCAGCTGACAGCATATAGCGATGCTGATTACGCAGGCGATGTAGACACTAGAAGGTCTACTAGCGGATTTAGTAGTTAGTATAGTGAAGTTGGGATATTCAATTATATCACGGAGTTCTCAAAAGCAGAAGGTGGTCGCATTATCCACAACAGAACCCGAGTATATTACGGCTACTCTCAGTGTCAAGGAAATCATCTGGCTGAAATGGTTATTAATGCCACTCTTGAACATTAATAAAATCGCCACCACCTTATTCATAGATGACCAAAGTGATCCAACGTTTTGGTTGAGTACACACTGTGAAAAAGGTTTAATGGTTTCATGAATTAGCAACCCTGAAAATGTAATTTTTGTTTGTATAACAAAAATTCCTTAGAGTGTTTCTTGCCACGACGGTGTTCCCAAGCTTATGAAAATATAATACTATGTTGTTTGAACAAAATTATCGAGGTTTTTTATTTAAACTAACCATAACTCAACATAGACAACACCCAAAACAAGAGGATCACACTTGTTCAGACAAACTTTAACAAATACACTATCAATAACATGTGAGTTATTAAAAAAGTCCATTCTACTTGCAGATAAACCATTTTTCAATGCCAGCAAAACTCGATTTAACTTGATGTTAAAATCTGCAACTTCACATTTTTAAGTTTGGTCTTTAAACATCTTGTATTTTGATAGTAGATCTGTATTTGATTTGTTGCACGGGTATACATCACGCCAGAAATCCCATTTTAGAAAACTCAAGTTTTCTATATGTATTTCGCACCATTGGGATTGTGCAATTTTGTGCCTGTGATTAGAAAATTTGTGTATAGCGTACTTTAGGAAACAGGGTGGGATTTATCATGTGATTATCACACCAGAAATCCCAGATATACCGTTTACCTAATAAAATATATTTTTCGGTTAACAATGGTTATGCAAAATTGTGCCTTACTAAACTTACCTCAAAAATACACTCCCGAGCAACTGAATCGACTAAAACCTTAAGCGCTCACATAAGGGCGATTTTTGTTAGAACGGTCAAACCGATTTTCATAAAACATTATTTATTTGAAAGCCTGATATTTTTGCTTTAAAATGACACTATTTTTATGAAAATTGGTTTAGTACTTTTTTTTGTAATGAATTTTGAATGAAAACGCAACCAAAATTGATGATTAAGCAAAAAATATTGGAGGTGTTTAAAATTAAATTACAACAAAAAACTCAAGCAAAACAAAAACAATTTTATTGGTTAATAATAAGTATAGCCCTCCTTGCGTCTACACCGGTTCGCATGCGGTTCCCCATTGACCTTATTAAGGTTTTGACAAATACTTGGAGGATCGCACCCCACTCCTCCTCTAACGCAATCTTCAGGTCACTGATGTTAGATGGTACCAGATTTCTAGCTCGGACCCTCCGTTTTAGTTCGTCCCATAAATGCTCAATTGGATTCATGTCTGGACTGAGTGCTGGCCACCTCATCGTCTCGAGTCCGACCTCATCCAAGAACTGTCGAGTGGTTCGAGCTGTGTGACACCGGGCATTGTCATGCATCAATATGAAATATTCCCCTATATATCCTGCATAGGGCACTACATGATCCAAGAGAATGCCCTCGATATATCGTTCAGCGGTCAGACCCCCTTCACGGCCTCCACCAGGTACGAAAACAAGATCTGTTTTTCCCTCAAACGATATGCCAGCCCACACCATACACGAACCGCTGCCGTATGAGACTGTTTCAGCAAAACAGCATTGCGAAAATCGCTCTCCTGGACGCCGGTAGACCCGGTCTCTCATATCACTACCATGGAGACATATTCTGCACTCGTCAGTAAATAGAACGGACGTCCATTGCTCGATGTTCCAATTGATGTGTTTGCGAGCAAATTCGAGTTGCTGTTTGCGGTGGCGTGTTGTCGCTTCGTTGTAAGCTGTGGAAGGTTCAGTGATTAGAGCCGAGAAACATTGTATGTGGTATGGCTACGGACCATTTTTCTGTGTATGCCGTTCCCTTAGGACAGCCATCCTAATCTAACCTAACCTAGTCATTACTTTAAATTAGATAGCTAAGATCTAAAGGGTCTTATTTTAAGACGCCGGCATATTGGCCTTTTTAAAATTTCCCTGAAATTTCGCTAAAACGTTGGGATATTGTTCTAATTTCAACTAGTACTTTTTACTGTCCTGCTTGATTGTGTCTGCTACTGTTTCGATGTGTAGGTCCCGATGTATGTGCTGGAAGCATAAGCGAACCCTCACAATTGAATACCATACGTCGAGATAGGTTTAAGTACCATTTTATATAGTAAAACCTTACAATCTAGCCTTAAGTTGGAATATTTCCCTATTAACCAGTTCATTTTAACACACCTTGATTTGAAATGTAAAAACGTGAATCATGGTCAGAATATTAACTACACTGTGTTTTAAATCAAATGTTAATAAAAGGTGGGATTTCTGGAAATCACCATTCTGGCCAATATAAACCATTTTTCAGGTAAGTTTAGTAAGGCACATTTTTGCACAATCATTGTTATCCGAAAAATATGTTTTATTAGGTAAACGGTATATATGAGATTTCTGGTGTGATAATCACGTGCGAAATCCCACCCTGTTTTCTAAAGTACGCTATGCACAAATTTTCTAATCACAAGCACAAAATTGCACAATCTCAATGGTGCGAAATATACCGGATGATTTTTTTAACCTGATACACTCAAATATCTCGGAAAATAAGCACTCTACGAAAAAAATAATGTAGATCAAAATTTAATTATTCCGCGGGTGAAATACATTAGTGTTAAAATTAGTAACGCCCCTCTCCTTGTAGGTGGGGCGGGGGATAATTTTGAAACTAAAATAGGAACCCCTATTTTTGATGCAGATTCGGATTCTACGGCTAAACATACGCAGGATTTGACTGAAACATATTTTTCGATTCATGATAGATGGCGCTGTAATTGACGATATTCAATTTTTTCGATTTCTCCTACTGAGAACTTACGCAAACGATTCTGCAATACGTCTGCAATAAAAATACCATGGTTCCGTTGTAAATACATACTCAAAGTTAGGCTTAAAGGATTTGTATTTCTTAAATTATCAATTACTGAAAAATGGCTTGTCATACCGTAACCCTGGAAGATGCGATTAAATCGGCTTTCAAATTAGTGAACTTATTTGTATTTTGTTTTAAAAATACCGATTTAGTCCGAAGATTATTTTGAAAACAAAAATACCTGTGTAAAGCTATCAATACTACTTCAGAATGTTGTATTTAACTGTACAAGAGAAAATTGAAATGGCTGTAGTACATGAGAAATAGCTAGCGATTCCGGATTGTCCCAGACCAGTGTTTAGAAAATTGTAAAACGCCATATAAGTATCATCCGTATCATGTGTCTTTACACCAAGATCTTAATGGCATTGATTTCCAAAATCGGGTAACTTTTTGTCAGTGGGCACGTAACCAAATATAGCAAAACCCAAATTTTTTTCAATACGTATTGTTCTCCGACGAGTCGTCTTTTACAAACCATGAAACGATTAATTGCCACAACATGCATTACTGGAGTGTTGAAAATCCGCACTGGCTTCGCCAAGTTGAACATCAGCGTCCTTGGACTGTCAATGTGTGGTGTGGAATAATTGGCAACAAACTCATCGGCCCCCACATTATTGAAGACAACTTGAATGGTTAAATGTACCGAGATATTTTGGAAAATGAACTGCCAACATTATTTGAAGACTTGAGCTTAGAAGTGCGACGGAACATGTGGTTTCAACAAGATGGTTGCCCCGCACACCATTCGTTGGTAGCACGCGCAGTACTTGATCGTGACTTCAATGGTCGCTGGATCAGCAGAGCTGGTTCGGTAAATTGGCCTGCCAGATCACCAGATCTTACTTCACCAGATTTATTTTTGTGGGGCTATCTCAAAGACCAAGTTTACAAACACGTGAGAATATGATTGAACGAATCAGAAATGCTTGTGCTGAAATTCAAGCAGACACACTTCTCATTTGAAATGCGGATTAATAAGTGCATTGAAGTCGAGGGCCATCAATTTGAGCACTTAATTTAATTGAAAAATGATGAGGCTAGGGGACTCATGTAAATAAAGCACCCTTTTCCCAATTATTCGGAATTTGCAAAATGAATAAATTGTTTAAGAATAACTTCGTGTATTCACAACAAAACCATGGTATTTTTGTTGCAGACGTATTGCCGAATCGCTTGCGTAGGTTCTCAGTAGGAGAAATCGAAAAAAGTTGCATATCGTCAATTACAGCGCCATCTATCATGAATCGAAAAAATGTTTCAATCAAACCCTATGTAATTTTCCACTGCCCCACCCACAAGGAGGGGAGCACTAATTTTAACACTAATGTATTTCACCCGCGGAATAATTAAATTTTGATCTGCATCATTTTTTTTCGTAGAGTGCTTATTTTCCGAGATATTTGAGTGTATCAGGTTAAAAAAATCACCCGGTATATAGAAAACTTTGATTTTCTAAAATGGGATTTCTGGCGTGATGTACACGTTGCACGGCTGTAGTTGTTTTGAAAATTCAGCATTTCCCGCTTTAAGAGCAACAATTTCATACTCATGTTTATTAACTCTTTCTTCAATTTTTGCTAGTTGATCAATTTTATTGCTTAATGTCATAAAAGAATCATTGAACGATTGTTGTTGTTCTTTTAACAATTAGTGACTTTCCCAAATATAATTCCAACGCATTTTATATGGCCAAAAATGTGTCTTGAATGTTTCATTAAATTATTAATTTCGACTAAATTAATTTTAAAATTTGATATTTATTATTAATCTCAATTTTATTAATCATAAAAAAAAAGTATGGGGACATCCACTAATTTAGACAAGAAACTTGTATTTGTAAACATGATTCTACTTGTTTTTGTATGTAATTAAAAAAAAAAGTAATCAGCGCTGCGACAAAAGCGTGGGTACAAATGAACTAAAATCGATATTGAGCAAGTCCCTCATTGCAAAAAATTGGATTGCTGAATAGGACTGCTCTCCGCTGCAGATTGTTTTAAATGTGTTGGACAGCGAACCATTGCTGCTGGTTTTTCACTCATTGTACACACAAAGGCTTACCTTTAGAAATCTTATTGACATTTTCACACAACATATGATAAAGGTGGTTGCATTTTTCACATTGCACAATATCCTTGGCCTGCCGTTGCACAGATAATTTGTAAGAATTACAGATAGACATTAATAAAAAATGTTTTATCACTTAGACACAAGAACTATTTATACAAAATTATCAACACGATCTGTATTATGATGATGTTTTATTAAATATGTATGTATAGAGATTTAGACAAACCAATAAACACAGGGCCGTCTTATGAAATTATGCGCCCCTGTGCTAAACTGAAAAAAATGTTTTCAGATCATTAAATTAATAAGAAAGTTTATTCAAAACTGATCCACCCTTCAATTACGAATGTTTTTTAGGTTTAAGTTCTATTTGAATTTGACAATTCGCATAGTCCAAAAAAGAATATCGTCGATATTCGACCTAGGGATGGTCAAATAACCGATGGTTGATTTTTCATAAGCAGTGCTTGTGTCCATATCCAACTATAACTAAAACTAAAAAAATTAAAAACAGCGAATTTTTTTTTTTAACATGTAAAATATTTTTTTTTAGAATTTTTTTACATTCCATTTAGGAAACGAAAGGCGCCCCTTTTAGCTAGCGCCCCTGTGCTTAGCACAGTTGGCACAATGGTTAAGACGGCTCTGAATAAACATCAGTTAGTCATACATCATATTGAACAGAAACCAAAACTGTTACTTAAAAAAAACTCAACAAAAAAAAAAAAATATCGAATAAACAGTCAAAACCCAATAATAATTTATAACTGTAATCCATATATTTTTAGTTTTCACTTAAAATTATTTATTTTAAATTAATTAGCACGGAATTATATTAATAAATTGTGATTTCGATTTGAATTAAATAAAAATGTAGAACAATACAGCGTAGATTACTTAAGTTTTGTTGTTTGTATTGTTTTATCACACGATGGATGTTATCACAACGAGAGCAAAAACAGGAATGAAATATAAACACAAGTTGTAAAACAATTTCAGTAAACCGAATGTTTTGTCATGATTAAATTAATTCGTCTCTATTAACTTCTGTTTTACCATGCAATGTTTGATTTTGCTCCTACCAATTTTCCTACTTGCACAAGCCATAATTTAATGTTCATTAAAAGCTAAGTTGATTTTAATTTTTCTATTACTATTATTATTATTATTATAGGGCCATATGGGCGTTTAACCACTTAGGCTCTTAATGAGCCTGATAATACTGCCGGTCGGTACGTGATACATACTATCTGGGCTCATTGCTCTCCCTCCTAGATGTTTACTGTAGGAAGTACTTCTACTGGAAAGACGGTAGCATTGGTTCCCAAGGACTTCGAGAGAGCAGTCCCACTCCCATATATTCCTAGCCGTGCCCCGACTTTCGTTTTGATTTTACTCTTCGGGAATGGAACGTCGCCTGTAGGTCACCCAGCTTTACTACAGGAAGCCTAAAACTAGAGCGTGCCTGGTATCCAGAGTCCGCATACTTTGTACTGATTAACCTATCAGCCATTCATCCTTCGACATATGCTGTTCCACCTTAGATTATGGTTTATGTCAAGGTTTTCTCTTTTAGCATCGTACTTTAGCCTGTGGCAAAAGGCCACATTCTGCCTAGTGACGTCAGTTACCAGTTATTGCCACGAGGAGGCAGCACGTAGACTTGCGAATTGCGTGATAAGGTTACCCGTTACACAATTGTACCCATCACGCAGTTGCCTAATTCATGACCAGAACTCCCCCACCCCCCTCCAATAGACGCCAAACCACCAAATTACTAAGGACAATGTTTCCCAAATTTATCCCTCAAAATATATTCGTTAATTATAATTTGAGAGGTTTCAAGAAAAAAAAAAAAAATAATAAATTGTATCTTGTATGTATAGTATGTGCTCCTTTACAGCACAAAATATAGAGTGGGTCGTAATTAAAATAACGTTGCTCAGTAACAAACAAAAATTCTTCAAAATTACGATTGACATCTTTTATTGGCATCATTACAATTCGTTTGGCATCATTACATTTCGAGGCCACCTCTAGCATTGATTCAAGCGTCGGCTCATTTTTGAGCTCTTTTCGCATGACCAGGTACAGTATTTCAGTCGAAATTTTGGTCGTCGAATGATGGCTTTGAGATCGGCAAAATACTGCGGAAGATTGATGTATCTTGATTTTTAGACAACCCCACAAAAAGTTTGGTAATGTCAAATCGGGCGATGTGACGAGACATTCGACGCAAAATAAAAGTAAAGGCCTTTCACCTCAACTTCGAGACTTCCACACCATTTTGACCGAAATGCTCTTTGAGTAGAAGCAACAGAAGATTTATTTTCATAAAACAATTTTAGCATTTATACTAACTCTTTTGCAGTATATAGCTCCATAACAAATTGTACACATCTTCGCTTCACAAAAAATAAACCGGATTATTATCAAACAATAAGAAAATGGCGTCTCTTTTGACCGTTGACCTAATTATGGTCAATTCCATGTAATGAAAGTTTTTTCTTAAATTAATATTTATAAACATACCTCTCAAATCACATGGTAAACATTGCCTACATCTCTAGTACATCATTTTTAACGCCTGACCCTCAATAAACGCATTTAAATTATAATTTCAACTCTATATAGTCTCTTGCAATTTAATTAAACATAACACACTATTATATAGGAATAAATTTATCCAGTGTAAATATTTACGCTTCATTTTTGAAGATAAACGCACGTGATACACCAACACTTATCAATGTGACACCCCAAAAAAATACTCTCCAAAAAAAAAAGGAAAAACTTTCTTATAGTTAAAATGAATTATTTATATTCTGGAAAAAGAAGAATTTTCAACTTACATATATCTTATATTTTTCCTTCCCTTAATACCCAAAACAATAAATAAATTCAAGAAACAACAGAAATAAAAAAAAAATACGTGAACAGCATTCTTTGTCTGTGTAGTGTGTACCAAACAAAATATAAAATGTACATAGGGTAAATTTTACTTCTCTCCGCCACATTTTTATTTTTAGAATTTATCCCATTTCAGTTTGTCTTTCTTCTTCGTCTCTCGGCAAATGGCATAATGTCATGTCCATAAAGAAGGAGCTAAAGAAGAAATAGCATACAAAAAAATAAAATGGATGGATGATGGAAATTAATCGAGAAAAAAATGAAACCACTCTATAATGCGAAGGGATATTTTCTTCATCTTAAGGATGATACAAAAAAAAAAAAAAATGTGGAAAATTAAAAATGATGTGCGGAGTAAATGAGTTTTTTTTTTTGTAGCTTGCTTCTTATCGCACAGAGGAAGATAAGGAAAACGCCACAAACAAAAAAGAAAAATCTAATATTTTTCTCTGCTTATATTTATTTTCTTCACTTCGTATTTTTCTTCTTTTTTTTAATAAAAATCCATTTTTTTCTGTTGTGTTTCACAAGAATGAAATTAAATTATCTGTGCACCAATAAATATTATAGGATTGGGAATTTTTTTTTTTTGTTGTGTTTTCAGATCTATATGAGTATACATATTTTGCCTTTCATAAAATAATTTTGTCGTGCGGGATTGGTTTCCTCACATTATTAAAGATGGATGGATGGGATGTTGTTGATGAGAAAATTGATTAGTTTTTTTTTTTGGTGCCATGTGGTTATGGTTTATTCGTTTTTTTTTAAACAAATTTAATGAGCTTTTAGTATTGTCTGCGTTTAATTAATATCTTCTCTATAGGTTTCGTCACAAAAATGTTAGATGTATTGGATGCCAGTAATTTTGGGATAAGGCCGAAAGACCGAATGTCGAAAGGCCGAATTTTAGGTGTTTTTTTTACAGGTAACCTATGTTTTGCTAAACATATAGAAATGATTGTAGCTAGAGCTAGTTCGATGCTTGGTTTCGTAAAGAGACCAGCTCATCAATTTTCTGACCCATACACTCTCAGAACATTATATATTTCTTTTGTTAGGCCTATTTTGGAATTCGCTGTAGTTATCTTGAGTTCAAGTTATAAAATCTTTAGCGATCGTATTGAACGAATTCAAACAAGTTCTTATTATTCGCCCTCCGAAGACTTCCGAGGTCAACTGCCGGATTTAGCTCGGCAGGTAATTTGTAGTTTGTACTAAGATTGATTGCCCGGTATTGCTCGACTTATATTCATTTTACGTTCATATGAAAATTCTTCGTCCACGACAATTAATGTTGAGCATTGATTTTCATCGTACGAATTACGGAATGGATGAACCGGTCGCGCGTACTAAAAAATATTTTAACCAATATTCAGAATTTTTTGATTTTAACATTTCAAGAGATCTTTTTAAAAGTCGTATTCGAAATAATGATAAATTGTAACATTTTTTTATTTTTTATTATACAAGATTCTATTGTATTGTAATGTAACCTATGCTATTTGTTAGTGCTGGAAAATAAATAAATAAATAATCAGTTTTTATTGTGGTCTGTGAAAACTAAAATTCTTTTGAATTGGGGCTATACGGTTTTAAAATGTGCATAACGTGGTGATCGATATCGTAATCATGATCGTAATCTTGATGATCGATTTGTTACAAGTTACTGAAATATGGCCTTTGTCTTGCAACTTCGTAGCATTAAACCAGTTTCAATTATTGTTTATTGTGGTACGCCAGAATATAAATATAACCTCAATTCGAGAGATTTTTTTGTTTTGGCACACCACAATAAAAACTGAATGAAACTGGGTAAATGTAATGAACTTCTAAGGCAAAGGCCATATTTCGGCTTACTTGCAACATAACTATCATCTTATACGTATTGTGATTTTGGCAAATTATAAACTTTTTAACTTATTTAAAATACGATAACAAATAATAAATTAAATAAAAATATATAAATACGTACAATTATTATTTACAACAAAAAAATATATTTTATAAACCACTAAAATTTCTCCTAGATTTTCACTGCTATCATTTCCGATGTGGCCAAAATAATGTCGTCTCTACGTACTTATAAATCAAATTTTTTTTTTTTTACTTTATTGATTTATTTTATGTATGTACCTCCAAGGTACTAATATTAACAAAAACAATTTTTTTTTACAGTATTAGCTGCTAATAGTTCGTGGAACTGTAACACAGCAACAATTAAAATGAATTGAAATACTTAATATTTAGTCGAGACTTTAAGTTATCATGTGAATAATAAAAAGGGTATAAATCCAATTGCAGTGTCCTATATCACTTGGTTAAGTAATTTACACAATTAGAAAGACATTAAAATAAAAATCATATTTTAAAATATTTAATTATGACTTGTATAAACAAAGCTATATTTTAACAATAATTTAAATATTTTTACATATACAATGCAAGTATATTGAAATATTATTGCGGATGTTTGATAATTTAATAATTATAGTATACGAAATGAAATAACTTGAACGACCTTTTTATTTTAAAAAAGTGAACAGCTTGACTCGACTGTTTTTTCGATACAAGCTACTATGTTTTATTTTTTATATATTCACAAATACTATCATAGACATTAGTGTTACCTAATGAAGTGAAATTTAACAATGTAATTTCAACACTCCCACTCATTGTTATAATTTAAATTTACGATACTTTACTTTAAACATTGGTAAACAAAAAAATCAATTATTCAAACCCATCAAATTGCATAAATATTTATGTCGTTTTCCAATCAATGATTTAGTAAGTATGTCGGCAACTTGTTCCTCTGAGTTTATATACTCCAGTTCAAATTCATCTTCCTGAAATTTTTTACGAATGAAATGGTATTGAACGTCGATGTGTTTTATTCTTTTATGAAACACTGGATTTTTAATTAATTTTATCGCGCTCTGATTGTCCATATAAAACTTGACCGTAAATGATTGATTCAGCTTTAATTCAGCAACCAGCTTTTTAAGCCAAATCAATTCTTTTACGGCTTGACACGCTGCTACATATTCGGATTCTGTTGTTGATGTTGAAACAGATTGCTGTCTTATTGATGCCCAGCTAATGACGCCTGAACCCAAATAAAAAACATACCCACTTGTTGACCGTCTTGTCTCAGTGTCACCAGCATAATCAGCATCACTATAACCAACGAAATCAAAATCATCATTTTCTTTGTATAAAATACCTGTTTTTGGTGTGCCTTTGATGTATCTAAAAATTCTCTTTACAGCTTCTTCATGAGCTTGACTTGGTTTATCCATTTAATATCTGGTCTGGTCCCAACTGATAGATACATAAGACTACCAACTGCTTCACGATACGGAAAAGTTGTATTTCTTGCTTCTTCGGCAAAATCACCCAAATTTTGATTGTGATCTGCTGGTGTACATACAGCTTTACATTCAATCATATTGAACCGATTTAAGATTTTTTTAATATATGCTTCCTGATGAATATGAATTGAACCTTGAGACGATCGTTCAATTTGAAACCCCAAGAAACATTTTGCATCAAAATCTTTTACCTCAAAATATTCTTTTAAATATGAGATCATCAAATTTATTTCATTTATATCATTTGATATTATCAGTCCATCATCAACATAGATAGAAATGATACAACTTTTATCATTTTTAATCCTTACAAATACACACTGATCTGATTCACATACTTTGAAATCAAAATCACGGATAAAAGATGAAAATTTTTGATTCCAGCATCTTGAAGCCTGTTTAAGACCGTATAAACTCTTGACCAACTTACATATACGTCCACTATTATCTTCATAACCAACAGGTTGATGTATGTACACATCCTCCTTTAAATCACCATACAAAAATGCTGTCTTTATATCAAACTGTCTCATTTGCATATTATTCATTGCTGCAATGGATAAAATTGTACGAACTGATGTAAATTTTACGACGGGACTAAATGTCTCCTCATAGTCAACACCATATTGCTGTGTGAAACCTCGTATCACTAGACGAGCTTTAAAACGATCGATCGAACCATTTGTATTATATTTTACTTTGAACACCCAACGATTGCCAATTATCTTTTGATTTTCCGGTGATTCAATTAATTTCCAGGTATTATTTTTAACTAAAGAATTAAATTCGTCATACATTGCACGTTTCCATTCTTTACACTCATTTGATGACATAGCTTCATCATAATATGTATTTGGTTCAATGACAGCAGCCATTGAATAAGTTTCAATTAAACGTTCTGGTGCTTTTACATCTTGACGTAACTTATAACGTTGATTTGTTCCACGTCCAGCATCCTCGACGACAGATGATACAATATTATCATCCAAATAATTTCCTTCTTTATCTTCTTTAACGACTGGATTAACATTATTTGTCTTCATGACCCTATCATCAATGTCTTTCATAACACAGACTTTCGATTCCAATTCATTGAACCGAACATCACAACTAATAAATATTTTGTGATTGACTGGATCAAATAACCGATAATTTTTGATGGTGGGTTCGTATCCAACTAAATGTACCTTTACTGCCTTTGGATCCCATTTTTTACGTCGTTGCTTCGGTATATTAACGAAACATTCAGTACCAAATATTTTGACATGACCCAAGAAAGGTTTATAATCGAACCATTTTTCATATGATGTACTACCATTACATGTGCTATTTGTAGATCGATTTAACACATATGCAGCTGTTCGAACTGCCTCTGGCCATAAACTCTTTGGTAATTCACTTTCAATTAACATAGTTCGAGCACATTCAACAATTGTACGATTTTCACGTTCAATTCTACCATTTTGTTCCGGTGTATACGCAACAATATTTTCTATCTGGATCCCATTTTCTGACAACAGACTTCTAACTTTTTTATTAACCAATTCTGTACCGTTATCAAAACGAAAAAATTTTATATTGGAATTATTCATGTTTTTAACCATGGGAATAAACGATGACAGCCGATCGAAAACTTCATCTTTCGTATTTAATAAGTATATAAAACGAAAGCTCGTTGCTTCATCTTTGATCAACATAAAAAACCGATAACTACCAATGCCAATATTTTCCATTGGTCCACACAGATCAACGTGCATATATTCACCTCGTACTGATGGTCGTTTTATTGAAGTTTTATGACTTGATCGTGTCATTTTTCCGAATTGACATTCTTCACAGAAAAATTTGTCACTGTTTGACAGATCAATGCCATTGACCAAACCGTCTTCTGCCATTTTCTTTATCGACTCTATATTTATATATCCCAAACGACGATGCCAATGTTGAAGTAAAACTGATGCAATATTTGCATATTCTTTGACACGTAACCTGATGTTCATCTTGAATTGATTTTTATTGTTTCGTTCACCTGTTGCTACAACTTCATTATCTTTATTCAACACTTTGATACCTTCTTTGTATATTACATCATTCAAATCTTTATCTGTTAATGCAGCAGTTGACAAAAGATTTTTACCCAAATCTGGAACATACAGTACATTTTCTAGCCGTACTGGCTCCCACTGATTATTAACTCTGGACTCAATCAATATTACACCAATACCACGAATTTCAAGTTGACGATCATCAGCAATTTAAACAATTTTCTTTCCATTATAGATATGCATCTCATGAAACCAATCACATCACAATGAGAAGTCATGTGACTTGATGCACCAGAATCAGCAAACAAAAAATTATTATCAATATCATTTGTAGATTTGACTTCACTACACCATGCCAATTCTTTATTTAATTTTCCATTATTTTTATCATTTGACGAAGACTTCTTTTTAGGACATTCTCTAGACCAATGGCCTAATTCATTACACGTATGACAACGTGTTTTCTTTTTTAATTCGTCAACGTTTCCTTTTGATTTTGGTTTCTTATTGTATTTAACTTTATGAGATTTCCCAGCAACAAACGCAACCTCTTCAGCTGATGTCACTTCTTGTTCATGATTGCGGTACAAATTATCTTCTTCAAGTTGTAAAGCTGACATTAATGTATCTAATGTCCGACTATCCTTTGTATTGTACCATACAGTTTTGAAATTATTGAATTTTAATGATAAACTTCCCATAATACGAACCATTTTCAGCTTTTCAGACAATTGTTCACCTTGTTGTTCTATTTCATCAGCAAATCGGTTTATTTTTGATAAATAATCAATTATTTTCTCTTCCTCTTTCATTTTACATGCAAAATAATCTTCATATAGAGTCATAATACGTATTTCGGAATTCTTTTCATATATTGCTGTAAATTTGTCCACAATTTCTTTAGCCGTTTTACACAATACTATCATATTTGCGTATCGACTATCAATTGATTGCATCAAAGCAAACATTGATTTTCCATTATCTCTTTCATACTTTGATTTTATTTCATTAGTTGCATTTGGATCAGGAACATTGCCATCTAAATTATCCAATAAACCACGACCTTTAAAATACATTCGAATTTGCTGTTTCCATATGATATAATTTGAGCCATTTAATTTTTGTGTAAACGTTGTTAATCCAGTTCCGTTGTTTTCCATTTTCTTTTTCACTAAAATGTTCTCGAATGTATTTGACAATACTACACTTGTTTTTGTTTTAATAACAGCGGCACCAAAACTTGTTCACTAAACAGTTCTGGAATGTTCCAGATTTGACAATTGAATATTAACGATACGACGATCGGCTTAACTGATAATCAATTTACTTTATTAAATATTTACGACATAAATTATCGGCTTCTTACAATATTTAATGCCTTACAAAAAAAAAATTATTTTTTTTATTTTTTATTTTTTTCTTCTTTTATAAACTATCAAAACAGATAGGCATGATGTGGGCCCATAACCTATTGAAATATTATTGCGGATGTTTGATAATTTAATAATTATAGTATACGAAATGAAATAACTTGAACGACCTTTTTATTTTAAAGAAGTGAACAGCTTGACTCGACTGTTTTTTCGATACAAGCTACTATGTATTATTTTTTATATATTCACAAATCCTATCATAGACATTAGTGTTACCTAATGAAGTGAAATTTAACAATGTAATTTCAACAAAGTATAAAAAAGAACAAATTAAAAAACATAGTTTTATTACTTTCTTTAAAGTGATATTTAATTAAATTTGGGTTAGAAGCCCGGTTTCGGATTATACTGAACTTAAAAAATATAAATATTGCATTAACATTTCGTAAATTTTATTGGTTTTCGAATTTATTTTGTCGTTGCGCAAATTTTGGTTATGGCGTTTTTTGTAAATCTGAAATTCTTCACATCGATCCATTTTATTGCCTTTTAACATTCTGTGTAGAATGAGTGATTTTCAGCGAATAAATGTTGAGCGTAATTAGATTTAATATGCGTGTTGGTAAGCCTGTTATTTGATTCGTTCGTGTGTTCAGCGAATCTCAGCGAGAATTAGCGCCCAGACTGCCCAACATAAAATTTATCGCAATCATTACAAATTAATTTGTAAGCTCCGCTATCAATCTCATTGTGTTGTTTTGGTTTTAATTTGTTTTGTAATTTGTTAATGGTTTTGTAGGCGATATTATAACCAAATTTGTACAAAATTCTTTGTAAAATATTACTCGTGTTGGGAATGTTCTATTTCTGTATTTATTGTTCAGATTGGTTACCATTTTTTCCGTAAACCCGTTTTTGGCAGCTATATGTATATGATGGTGTTTAATTCAGTGGAATAATTGTGGTAGTCCATTGGAATACAATTTAATCTGTGAACTAAGTGATGATACGCTGCAATTTTATATTGGAACGGATGATAAGAGCTATTGTGTATTGTGCGATCGGTTTGAGTGGTTTTTCTATAAATGTTGAAGTGGTGTACTGGATTTACTTTAGAAATTGTTATGTCCAGGAAATTAATAGTTTTATTGGTAGTTTCCATCTCCAGTGTGAAGTTGATGTTATTGTGGATATTGTTGATATAGTTTTGTAATGATTTTAGTTGCCGAGTTGAACCACTGAATAAAACTAAATTGTCATCAACATACCTGACGGCTTCCCATGGGTAATCCGTCAAGTTGGGTATAAAATATATTATCATGTTGGAAATAATTTTGGCTCGTGATCATTTCCAGTAATTTGACGACTTCATTGACTATCATTTGATTCATATTGTGTTCCATAAATAATTGCCTGGTGATACTTAATGTATCAGCTATGGGGATGTTGGCATACATATTCGTTACGTCAAATGATGCTAGCTTAGCACTGTTTGGGATGTTAACATTTCTAATTTTATCAACTAATTCGACGTTGTTCTTCAAAGACCTGTTATCACGTAATGTAATGTGTTGTGAAAGTCATCTATTTAACATTTTTGCAATTCTGTAGGATGGAGACGTCGTAAAATTGATTAATGGTCTGATTGGTTCGTTTGGTTTATGGATCTTCGGTAAACCGGTTTCGCCTTTTTGATACACAAATATCGTCATTTCAGGGTTTTCTTTGTTCAATTTGAAAAACTATTCCGGTTACTTATGGGTTTAAAATAAAATCATAAATTTTGTTGGTTGTTGTATTAATTTTTGAGTTCAACATGATAGTGTAGTTTCTATTTTTGTAAATTAATATTTCTTCCATCCGATCCAATAAGTCACCTTTTTTCATACGATGTAAAACTTCCAAATTTGTGTTCATGGCTTGGTAATTGTACTGTGTAATTTTGCCAATCTCCCTTGTATGTTCCTTAAACCGTTGTCCAAATGATAAAATGAAGGGCAATTTGAACATTTTAATTTATAAACTCCGGTGTTCAATATTGAATTATGTTTAGGTTTTATTTTCTGTTCCAATGAATTTTGAGTTTTATAAGCAATTTTGTAACCATAATTTTGAAAAAAAAATTGTGAAGATGTTTACTAGGATTTTTATTAAACTCTACACTGACATATTTTGGTTGAACAACTTCATCAAAATGCAAAGTGAGTCACTGTCTGTATTCCATTTTGTTTCGACAAATTGAATTCATCAAGTCAATTTTTGTTGACTTGTAACCGTTTTCAATCGCAATGAACTTGATTGTATTTAATTCATCGTTGTGCTCCATTTCTGACATATTGATGCTATTTAGCCGGTGAATCATGTATTTGTATGCTGAAATCTTGTGTTGGTATGGATGGTTTGACTTCTCATGGATCGTGTGGCTGGTTTGTGTTAGATTTCTAAAAATTTTGAATTTATGTTGAGATTCAGAATTAATTATATTTAAATCCAAGAAATTTATTTTTTTTGATTATTTTCAATTTCCAATGTAAACTTAATATTTTAATGTAAGTGGTTTAAGTAATTTAAAAATTGATTTAGTTGTCTGATTGTACCCGTAAATAAGATCAGGATATCATCTACGTATCTGTGCCAGTAAACGATGTCTTGTCGGACAGTGGACTGCTCATCGAAAGATCATCGGTTTGTCTGTAAAAATCATTTTCGTGTTTAAAATAATTTTGATTTGTGATTTCTTCTAATAGTTGGATTTATTCATCTACGACGTGTGTTTCTATATATCGATTGGTTAATAAATAATCCCTTGTAATATCCAATGGTATATTTGGGTACATGTTAGTGACATACCACGATGCTAATTTTCCATTATTTGGTATGCTGGTACCTTCTATTTTATTAATTAACTCGAGGTTGTTTCTTAAGGAATGGACTTTTTCTAATTGAACGTTTTTGTTTATCCAATTATTAAAAAATTTGGCAATTTTTTAACATGGAGCAGAAGAAAAGTTAACTATAGGTCTTATTGGTACTTCAGGTTTGTGTATTTTAGGTAATCCTCTCATTATCGGTGCTGTTGGATTGATCATCTTATTTTGCCTCATCTCTCTGCTATGTATCTCATCTCATCTCAGCATACCGTCGTCTGTCTGTTTGTATGGATATAACCAAAGCAACCTTGATTATACAAGCCATAATCTAAAAAACGAAGCTTTTATAAGGGAATTAGAAACGAGGAAAAAATCAAAATTTCCATAGTAAAACCAGAGTTTTCTAGAGTATAGAGCCATAATCATTATGACGTATTTTTAGAAGCTTTTTTAGTGGTATAACTTTTCACTGATTTCCATAGGAATCCAAAGTAAAAATGGTGTTTTTTAGCTTCAAGTTTTTCAATGAAAAAAGCATAAATGTTACAAAATTTGTATACAAAAGTGTTCTACATATCTTTAGCAGCAATATACAGGAAGGTTATATCGGTATTAAGTAAATATTAATTGCAGGAATATTAAAATTAAATTATTTCTAAAATATGTATATTTTTCGAACTTTCATTTTGAAAAATTCATCAAAGTTGGCTCTGACGAATTAAAATAATACTTGTTACATTTATCTTTAGCTTTACTAGTGTACGTTAGATGTCTCAGATTTATACAGAAAAATACGAAAAAAATTGTTTAATCACAAAATAATGACACGTTCTTAATATTTTGAGAATTTGTTTTGCTTTTCCTACAATTTTTGAATTCAAATTTCGCCAGGTGGCAATTTTTCCTACGATTTTTCAAAATGTTTACTGCCCACTGCCATCTATGTATGTATATTGACTTAATGCACACGATTTGTAGTAAGCCTTTCTTTTTAATTTGACCAGAATGCTGTTGTTATGAACTTTTTTTTATATTTTGGTTTAAATTAATCAATTATTACAAGAAACTGAAAACGATTTACTTAAACGATATTCATATATGTTAAAATTCAAACATTTATGACAATATTTCAGAAATCATAATAGAGAATTTGTAACGTTTTCATTTACAAATTTGTCTTTGGAAAAAAAGTGATTTCCCATGTTTTATGAGTTTTACTATGGAAATTTTGGTTTTTTCCTCGTTTCTAATTCCCTTATAAAAGCTTCGTTGTTTAGATTATGGCTTATATAATCAAGGTTGCTTTGGTAAAACACATAAAACATATGGGAAATCACCTTTTTCCCTAAGACAAATTTGTAAATGAAAACGTTGCAAATTCTTAATTATGATTTCTGAAATATTTTCATAAATGTTTGAATTTCAACATACAGTATGATCAAAAAGTACCGGGAATTTGTAATTTAAATGAACCGCTCTCGACCGATTCGGATATTTTTTTTTTTTTAAGTTGGTAGATCCTATACTGACATCTGTGTGTAACTTGAGTGGGATCAGATGATTAGTGTTTGTTTGTCAGCTGTTCATAATAGACAAGTTTTTGTGTTTTGTCGCATTTTAACATGAACAATTTTATTGAGCAAAGATTTTGCTTGAAATTTTGTGTTTTGAACGGAATTTCTTGTGCTGAATCGTTGAAAATGTTGCAAAAAGCCTTTGGGGAGTCTGCTCTATCAAAAACCAGAGCATATGAATGGTATAAAATGTTTAAAAATGGTCGTGAAGTGGTTGAAGACTTGCCTCGTTCTGGACGCCCTTCCACATCGAATACCGATGAAAACGTTGAAATTGTGAAGAAAACTGTGCTTGAAAATCGTCATGTGAGTATTAGAGAGATTGCTAGTGATCTTAACATCTCATACGGAACCGTTCAGCACATTGTTGTAGATATTTTGGGCATGCGACGCGTTGCCGCACGGCTTGTGCCGAAAGAGCTGAACTTCATGCAAAAAGACTATCGAAAGAATGTTGCTGAACAGATGATTTTAGAGGCCCAAAGTGATCCAAACTTCATGAAACGGAAAATTACGGGAGACGAGACATGGGTCTATGAATACGACGTACAAACATCCCAACAATCATCTGAATGGCGCCTCGAGAGCGAGCCGAAACCGAAAAAACCGCGCCAAAGTCGATCGAAAATCAAGGTTATGCTAACAGTTTTCTTTGATTACCGAGGTGTTGTCCATTATGAGTTCTTGCCTACGGGTGGAACGGTCAACAAGGAGTATTACCTTGGCGTTTTAAAGCGTTTAAGAGATGCAGTGCGCCGCAAACGGCCGGATTTGTGGGCCGACAACAGTTGGATTTTGCACCACGATAATGCGCCGTCACGCAAAGCGCGTATTGTGACAGATTTTTTGACCAAACACAGCGTAAATATCCTTGAGCAGGCACCGTATTCACCCGATATGGCTCCGTGCGACTTTTTTCTCTTCCCTCGACTTAAATTACCACTTCGTGGAAAAAGATTTGAATCTCTGGAAGCCATAAAACGAAATGCGACGAAGGAGCTGAAGGACATCCCAGTTTCGGCCTACCGAAAATGCATGGATGGATTGGGTTTAGCGTTGGCACATGTGTGTTGCTTCAGATGGATGTTATTTTGAAGGAGATAAAATAAATTTGCCCGAAAATTAACACAAACTTGTTTTATTTACAAATTCCCGGTACTTTTTGATCATGTATATGAATATCGTTTAAGTAAATCGTTTTCATTTTCTTGTAATAATTGATTTATTTAAACCAAAATATAAAAAAAACTCATAACAACAGCATTCTGGTCAAATTAAAAAGAAAAGCTTACTACAAATCGTGTGCATTAAGTCAATATACATTACATAGATGGCAGTACACATTTTTAAAAATCGTACGAAAAATTGCCACCTAGGGAAATTTCAAGTTCAAAAATTGTAGGAAAAGCAAAACAAATGCTCAAAATATTAAGAACGTGTCATAATTTTGTGATTAAACAATTTTTTTTTGTATTTTTCTGTATAAATCTGAGACATCTAACGTACATTAGTAAAACTAAAGATAAATTTAGCAAGTATTATTTAAATTAGTCAGAGCCAACTTTGATGTATTTTTCAAAATGAAAGTTCGAAAAATATATTTTACAAATAATTTAATTTTAACATTTCTGCAATTAATATTTACTTATCTAATACCAATATAACCTTCCTGTATATTGCTGCTAAAGATATGTAGAACACTTTTGTATAAAAATTTTGTAACGATTGTGCTTTTTTCATTGTAAAACTTGAAGCTAAAAAACACCATTTTTACTTTAGATTCCTATGGAAATCAGTGAAAAGTTATACCACTAAAAAAGCTTCTAAAGATTTAATTAAAAATTCGGGTATGGAAAGTATGGATCGAAATCCGAGTAGAAGTCCTCCGGAAATTAGTTTCAAGCATGCCCGATAGGTTATTCAGGGCAATTAAGAATCAAGGTGGACACACAAAGTATTAAACAATAAAAGAAGTCAACAGTCCAGGTTACTGTCTAATAATTCTAATGACATTTGAATTGAGGCTAATTCAATTTCGCACATTTTTATACTTTTTAATTACATAAAATTAATACTGTTCGCTATTTTTGATAAAACATATCTTTTTTTCTTTTGTAATACTTAAAATAATTGAAATAAAGTTAACATATTTTTTTATTTTAAATAATTTGTGATTTAAAAAAAAACGGTATGAGGTTAATTTAATTTCGCTCAATGTATTGTTATTTCAAAGCCAACATTTGTTTTTTTCGTTGGTAATTCTGGAATTTCAATAATAGGCACATATGTTATGTATGTAATATGTATATAACAAATTTGCGTTTATCGATTTTTGCTGTAGACGAGCAGTTTTCAGGAAGTTCGTCATAATTTTTTAGAAGTACCGTTAGTTCACATAAATTATGAAAAAATTTTAAAAGTAAATCAATACTTTGTTTTGATACCGCAGTGGAGATGTGGCGTACATTTTGTTTAGTGCCATATTTTCAATAATCCAAATCATCTGAATAAAAATGTAGGAATTTGAAATTGCCAAAACCTGATCAGATAGGCATATTTATTGGATTATTATGAAAGACACGCTTCTTAATTTTTTACCAAAGGTTTTCATCCGCAAATGATCGCAGAAAATTTGTCAAATTAAAAGAAATTTGTATTGTTTAAATCATACAGGTTTTGAAAACATCCGACTTTGTATTTTATTGCGAATCTGTTCTCCTTTTTCTTTTTTTTTCATTGATTTAAGCCGCCATATATCAAGTCAACTCTGATGTCAATAAACGTACTCCACTCGAAGAAAACATTAGAAAATATTCATTATCATATACAGATAAAAATAAAATGCAAATTCACTTCACTAATTCAAAAAATGAAACACAAAAACTTTCTTATCCCCTACAAGAACAGAATCATCCCTTGGGCATTTCACAAGTATTTTCAATTTTAAAACAGCTTATATTACCAAACGAGTACCATTAGCGATTCATCATAATAGATATGTACAGATAAATATACATATAGATAAATATATGCTCCAATAAGCATAAATTAATAATTTTTCAAAATAAATAAAAAATTCACTTTCATTTTTCCAACATAAATTTTCTGTCATTTAAAAAAATAAAATGACAAAATTTTTTTTTTTTTTTTTTTTGATACTCGTATATTCGTTTCGTTCATAATCCTTACTTGTTATTCAATCCTTAAGGCAATTTTAATTTTCCATTTTATTTTATTTTTGCTTTATGATAATTTTCCTTTTAATATTTTCCAGCTATACACCTAACAAAAAATATTATATTTATATTCAGATTATTATTAAAAATATTCCATTTAAATAATTTTCATTATTTATATTTATTTAATTTTTAAATAATATTTTTGTTGTTGTTGTTGTTATTGCAGGAATGTCCGCCGAAGATGAATGGTACAATAAAAGTTTATCAGCATTACGAATGAATAGTTCCCATCATCCTAATTTATCAACACCGATGTTACAATATCAAACATAATTGTCATCATCATAAACAAATTTACCATCAGTAAAATAATTATTACAAAAACAAAAAAGCAAAAATTAATTTTAGATAAGAAAAATTATAAAAAACTATTTATTTAATTTTTTTTAAGTTTAGTACTATATAAATAAATAATAAAATACATGCATAAAATATGGTTGTGAAATATGATCATATATTTTTTAATTTTAAGGTTTAAATATTAATGCTATATTAATAAATAAGAATTACCTAACATATAATTTAAATTTAAATTTAAAAACCAAACAAAAAAAAAATTTAATTTAAATTTTATTAAATATTTGATTTTTTTTTTATATTTTTGGGTGAATGAATATTTTAGAAATTTATAATTGGAATGTTTGGAACAAAAAAATGTAGATGTGATTTGATAAATATTTCGAAATCTTCTACGGTTTAAATATTATATATAAACTAGGGGGCCTCTGCGCAATTGTACAATTTTATTATTTGTTTGTTTATTTATTTCGATGCAATCTTTCTGGGGGTCGACGCAATTCAGTGCCCCAGTAATAATTTCCGTTTTCATTCAATTTCGACTAAAATCCTTCACGACCATCTTAACACCGTTGCAAAGCCCATTTTTTATAGCATAACTATGCAACCTTTCTTTAAATTTAAAATGTAGGCGAAAAAAGTCACATGTCCCATCATCATTTTTTAAAATTCCTCAAAAATATCAGCAATTAAATCCTGTGAGACGTATTTATTTAGCAAATCTATACAATTTGAGGTGCGATACCTGATGCCATCGGTGCTTCGTGCCATATTTCACAGTCAATTAATGATAAGAATTGTCTTTTTTTTAAGGATAGTTGAGGATATTTAACGATATCCATGTTCCGCGGAAGCGAGAAAATTGAAATGCAACTCATTAAATCGAAAAAGCAGATTTGCAGCAATCCCAGTCCAAGCTACACACATTACATTTTATTACTATTAGATACAAAAATGTTTTTCCACTACCGCCGGAACTATTGAGGTAAAAATATTTTTGTGGAATAAATTCTAATACTGATGAAAAAACTGCTGATGCTGCCGAAAGTTGATCAGTATTTAGAGCTTCCCAAAAATTATTTTCAGCAATATTGTTAGGTGGCAATAGGTTGACATTGAATTGTTGGTAGGTTGCAGGTAGGTTGACATTGAATTGTTAAATCTAGCATACAACTACTAAAAGCTGTAACATACTATGGTTCCTGCCTTGATGAATAAAATATTCTATCATGCTACATTTGAATTCATTAAAAAGTTTTAACGGATGCAGAATTGCAATTGGTTAGGATAGCCACAAATAAGGATCTCATAGGTAACATAGGCTCGCGACTTCGCGAGCCTCAGATAAACAGTTCTCCCACGCACTACTATCATTAATTAATCCCTTTGCTCTTGCTGCTTCTTTATAGGTTAGGTATATTACATTATTAAAGGTTTTCATTGCTTCAAATTATGTAGATTTAGTAGCAAAAATAAGAATTTATAGATCGCTTTTCCCATTTCGAGTTCTTGAATACATATTGAATCGAGATGTCACTATAAAAAAAATTGATGATGTCGGTGTCTATGAGATTAAGTTCAAAAAATGTCGTTAAAGTGATACACGCAGCAGATTGTCGTCACAAACCACTTTCTATATTGTTTTTTTTTTAAAGTAAATCTACTGTTCATCTTTTAGGTGAACAGATAACATTACAGTATCCTGAGGCTGATCATGAATGGAAAATTCCTGTAGATTCCAAGCTGCTTTCTGTGAGCTTATAGCGACAGTTTAGATGTTGCGATATTTCATCATGTTGAATCCCATTTGAGTTATTATTTAATGAGCTGATTTGAATCCCAACTCTTGCACAATCATGTCCTTTAGATATGTATTTATGGATATATTTAATTACTTTGACAGTAATGCGTAGTTCGACATTTACATGTGCGATGTATTTCAAGCTTAAATGGGCATTGTATGAAACTATAGAACGGTTATCATCAGGAATATTTGATCGAGTTTGGGTAAAATATTCTGATGAATTAAAAGGGAGAAGCCTTCAATATTTGGGATAACTTTCCATACATATGTCTATCTGTTTCAAAAAAAAATTCTTTAGAAAATTGCCTTTGAACATTTACTGTCGACCAAACAAACAGAATTTCGATTAAATTTTACACATGGACCATGTACGTACATTGTTTTTAACAACCACCTCGTTAAGTTTGTCGTTATCATTGAAATTAGGAATATTTGCTGAAATCATTTTATCAATATCGTTTTATCTGTTTTACGGTGTCACTAAAGAATTCCTGTAATTTTAAATTAAAATCTCGGGTTACGATATCAGGACGATCTGAAAAATTTTGGAAAAGTTTAAGTTCTGACTTTATTTCTTCCCATGCCGGATTACACGTAAAAGTGATAAATAAGGCTGGATGGCCAAACTTCCTAACAATAGCCATATTGTCCTGGTAAAATTTGGACATGCACGTTGGACCACCAATAAACGAAGATGGTAGGATAAATATTAACAATTTATTTTTAAAACCATCGCTATTTACGTAATCCAAAAGTTCTCTGTAATTTTCAACACGAAGAGCTTTTTGATTATGTCGTATTAAATATAGCCGGTTAGCTTCAACTCGAGCGTAAGCAAACACCAAATATTGTTGAAATAGTTTGCTACCATAATGAAGCGGATTAAAGACAGTTTGATGGACTGCAATTTTATATGAATAAAATTAGAGGGTCTTCATTTTATTTCGTACAGCAGTAGCATGATCGCTGTTGTGATGCATATCAGCATATCGGTGGTCCATTCGAATTCACCCTTGTGAAAGAAAAGAGGAAATTCCATATGATCCAAATGTTTTGAGAGGAAGTTTATGCGTTTCAATGTTCTATTACTTGGATAAACAGAGAAATCTACATATATCAGCTGGAATATTTCCTTCACGGTTAGACACAAAAACGAATGCAACATCCTCAGAATTTATTGGTGCGTTATAAGGCCTTTGGTCGTCGTGAAGGTTCCGAGTAAAAATTAGTGAGACACTATTAACCGGACGATAATTTCGATTAGCATCGAAATTTTTTGGAACTGCTTGCTTATTGGGAAACATGTTGAAGAACCATAGAAATTGGTAACATTATTTCACGTTTGAACTTGGAATTAGAGGGGTTGTTCATTCGAATATTTACAGCTGTATCAGTATCGCAGAGAAATAATTTCTGCATAATTACGTTGAAAATGGGATCCTAAAATATGGTTTTTCATTATACATTCTGGAAAATGGAGATTTATTTTTAATATTAGACAGGAACTGTGTATTTTCCAGAATATTTTAAAACCGTTTCAGACGCACCAACATTAATTTCACATTTTATAATAATTTTGCTTGGAATTCCTTTTCAATTGTTTAACTGAATCTCCTTTTCAAAAAGAATTTGAGCCAAAAATCTAAAAAGAATCCCAGTCAAAAAAGATTTGCTTTCGTTTCAAACGGTGGTGCCAATGCAGAATTATTTCGAAATAGGAAAGGGTGGTTCTCAATAAATTGTTAGTTGGTTTACGATGCAGACTATAAAATTATTCATTTGAAGTTCGTTAAGGTTTTATTTAATAAACTCGATATACATATCAATTGCATGATCCGCACATGATCAAACCATTTTCATCTTTTCTTTACTAAAAGTAAAGTTGAAAAATGGCGAATATGGTGAACGTTTCCTGCTAGGAGATAGATAATTTCAGACATCATTTGATTTTTTAAGTTTTCCGACTTGGAAATCCTAGAAGATGGTATACACAGATGTTGATGGCTGAGGCTTAATTTGTGAAGCGACGTCTGGTTTACTGGATTCTGGATTGCTCTGAATCGTCATTTAATCTATCAATTCTGCATCAACAATTTCAACTTCGAAATACTCATCGTTTGCATCATCGACCTAAAACAAGCAAAATGTTAAAGCAATTCTGTGATGCTTTTAATTATAGTATTATAAATTACATACTTGAAACAGTACGTCGAACGAATCAATGTTTTGAAGTGGACGAACGGCAGCTTCCACAAAAGAATATAACGGATTGGATTCACTCACTTTGGGTGTGTAAAGCCCACCGCCCGTTTTTAACCGGTCAGCGTTTTTTCCGCTATATTTTTTTTTTCTAAAGGCACCTAATTTATTTCTAGATATGTTGCGTTTCAGTTTTTTTGTTAATATTTTGGGAGTTATAATCGATCGCAATTTTCTGTCAAGATTCACTTTTTTTTTTGTTCGAAACCACGTCTGGGGTGCGATTATGTATCTCTCGTATTACGAGTTACGAGTTTCGAGAACTCGAAACTCAGTATGCCGTAATTGCGACATAACGCAATTATGCAAGCAATTACGAGAAACCCTTTTTTTAAACAAAAGTGTTGCCCGATATCGTCATTATTTTCGGCACACAATTTTGTAGTTGTTATGCACAGTACTGTGGTTGTTATGCATATTTTGATTTTTTTTTTTTTTCAATCATTTCGAGTTGTCTGTCGTACATAAAAAGCTGTACGAGTAAACAACAACAACAAGTCGCAATTACGAGAACTCGTAAAATTTTACATAATCGCATTTTGTCGCAATTTCGAGAAACTCGAAACTCGTAATGCTTACATAATCGCACCCCTGTTCTTTTACACATCATTATATTTTTATATTTTTATACATAAAGTAAGCTTTCAATTACCATATTCCACATTTTCTTATTTGTTGACTCCATTTGTTTTTATTTTACATTTAAATAATTTCAATATAATATATTGGCTCCGGGGACTCTAGTCAAAAACAGAAAGGAATTTTAGGTTAGGTTTGGGTGGCGGTCCACCAAGACCAGGCATAGACACAAAAAGGTCCATAGCCATACCACAATTTAAAAATTTTCCTCCAACTCATTGAAACCACTTTGCGCTTGCTATGAAGCGCTGGATACTCCTGACGTCCCTTCCGATGAGCTCCGTCAGGTCGTTGAAAAGGGGTGCCCCTAGAAAATTCAGTCTGTCTCGTGCCAGACGAGGACAGGTGCAAAGAAGATGAAGTACTGTCTCTTCCTCCTCTTCGTCCTCGCAACTACGACAGTAGTCATGTGAGAAGAAACCAAGTCTACTCGCATGTCTGCCTATGAGACAGTGCCCCGTAATCACTCCAACAACCACACTGATCTGACTCCGCTGAAGTAAGATCAGCTGTTTGGATCTCGCCAAGGCTAACTTTGGCCAGACCTGCCGAGTTATTACGCATGAGGTACTATTTGACCATCTGTCATTCGTCAACTTACTGGCTTCAATTGAAGCAGCAATTTACATACCGCAAGAGCCATTTCAATACCGTTTTTGCTGTTTGAATTGTGGTCCGTTGTACCACGTCGAGCCTGTTCATCGGCTTTTATATACCCCGTGTTAACGAAATGTCCTGGCACCCATATGATATGGATGTTGAACTGATCTGTCACCTCGTTAAGAGATGAGAGACAGTTCGAAAGGAATTTTAGTCAGAAATTAAAATTCCACTCGATCAAAATATTTTTTAGTCTGAAATGCCTTTTCAGAAGGGCACTTCAATCAAAAAACTAAAAAGGTATTGAAGTTAAATCTTTTTTGACTGGGATTCGTTTTAGATTTTTGGCTCAAATTCTTTTTGAAACGGAGATTCAGTCAAACAATTGAAAAGGATAGCCAAGCAAAATTGTTGTAAAATGAAATTAATGTTATGGTTTCTCCATGCTATGGGTGCGTTTGAAACGAGTTTTAAATATTCTGAAAAATACACATTTCCTGTCTATTCCTTTTCCAGAATGTATATGCCCGTATTTATTACTTATCTTAATAATTTTCAAAATATCCAGAGGAATTTCCACATCTGATAAATTCCACTTTTTATCGAAAATCTGTTGTTTATCAGTTTGACTCAAATTTTCACTAGGTAGTAGTCTGAATTCCTTCTACAGATTTAAGTGGCTGTCTTAATTCCGACACTGCTACCATTGACTTGTTATTAGGGTATAACAAATTCCAAAATTTTTTGATATGCCTTTGCTTTGCCTCTTCATACCACGAAATTGTATCGACCAAAGCATGTTCAAAAAAACAAATGATCGGGTCGATATATAAATTATAAATCATGGCTTTCATCATCTTACAGGAATAACACGGTATTGTTGTTAGCCGAAAAAATTTTAAGATTGTCGAATGAGATTTTTCATTCTGAAAATTTCAATATCTTAACCAATGTTTTAAATCAAAACGGTTATCCGAGAAGTGTAGTTACTAGAGGCATTAGAAGGGGTATCGATAAACATAGAAATTCCAATTATCCAAATTTCGTCGTTAAAAATAAAACACAGGACCACAAAAAAAATGAGTGGATTCTTTAAATCAGACCAAGTGGATTATATGTTTTTCGGGTCGCTGAAACCGAATCCGAAACCTGTTTGCCCCATCACGTCAGCGTTTTTCTGAAATCAAAAACCAGCTTGAAACTATCAAACCCAACAATATCAACCCTTAAACCTTATAACCCTAAACCTTCTTAGATCAATAACATTGAGATCGACAACCTATAACCCTAAAACCCATAACCTCAAAATCTATAATCTCAAAACTCATAAATCTCAAATCTACATATGTACTACAAACCAAAAATGCAGCAAAAAAAATTACACGCAAACCTCAATCTCGGAGAGTTTTAGCTTTACAATTCCATCCGTCCATCACTTCATTACCGCAAAACCCATAAACCCCACAATCCTGAAATAAAGAATTAAATTTCATAACTCCACATCCCCATAACTCCAAAAAACATAATACCTCAAAACTCCATAACCCCAAAAGTCCATAATCCTATAACGACATAACCCGATAGCCCTATAACCCAGAAATTCCATTACCTTATAGCCCTATAACCATATCAACAAAAAGACTTAGAAGTGAGATTTCAAGAGCCTGTAATCTCAGAAAGCTACAATCAAAACTTATGCTCGAGACTTAAACTTTGGGTCTCCAAAACTATAATTCGAATACTCAAATAAGGTCAAGATTTTCTGCATTGTAATAAGCTACAATACATTTAGCGATACCCACCAAAATGACGTGGACGTATCAGGCTTCTATTTCCTTTGGGGTAAGTAGCCATTTCATGTGTTTTCAGTTTTAGAATGATAACGCGTTCGTTTATGTGTAAATGACCGTCGTAGTGATTTTCTTTTGTGTTGGTTTGACGTGTCTCTCTTCAAAGACCACCAGTAGTCTGCCAACATATGGCTATCCCAAACACCCTGATATCTCTTTTCAATATCTTTGAAATCTTGTTGGATCTTCCACCCTGCTCTTCACTAAAATCGCCCAAAATTTTCAGGAAAGTACTCAATATGAGAATGAAGAAAGTGCAGCTTTAGATTCATTAGACATCCCATATTTTTAAAATTGTTTACCACATTTTCAACTATAGTCACGTAATTAGGATCTTTCCTATTTCCTAGAAACTTTTTCATAACGTCTCTAAAATTTTACCAAGCTGCTTGCTCCACCTTAGTCATTCCTTTTTGGAATTCATTGTCTTTCAAAAGTTCCCTAATTGGTGGTGCATCAAAAACACCATCTCTTATTTGCGCATCAGACAGTTTAGGAAACTTTTCAAATATGTACATAAAAGCTTCGCTATCCGTAGTTTTCATTGCTTTAACGAATTGTTTTACAAGTCCCAGCTTTATATGTAACGGTGCAAGGATTACTTTATCTGTTGGTATTAGACTCTGTTTTATGATATTTTTAGATCCTGGAATTAAATTGTCCTTAATTTTTATGTCTGTAAAATATTTTCTAAATTGGATACTTCTTTCGCGATAAAAAGTTATAAGAGTTTCTTGAGCTAGGCAATTTTTCTCGTTTAATCTTGACGCCATTAGTTCAGAAATTTCTTTTGAAAGTCCAGCATCTCGGAACAAGGCGTTAAGCTCTACTTGAGAGAACCCTTTGGGATTTTTATTAGTCTCGTCTTCTGATTCTTCTGATGTCTCATCGTCTCATCGACATTTCCATTGCATTTTTATATTCGTCGCTAGTAGTATTACTTGTGGTTGTGTTACTCTCTTCAGCTTCAAGAATGGTAGCACAAGTCACAGATTCAACAGTTGCATAAGAAATCGAAGATTTGATTTTCCGGTTGTGCCCAAAAACTTTCGTTAAACAAAAATAAAAATGACTTTTTGGTTTCTGCCATATCATTGGAGAAGCAAATGTTCGTTTCTTTTATTTATTAAGCTGCAAGGAGCATCTTAAGCGTTTCGTTTTTGGAGTCCAATGATTGACCATTTCCCTCGTTTCTGTACCAAAACACTCCTGGTATCTACTTGAGAGATAGATGTACTTGAAATCTTTGAATAACTTTCTAAGCTTACTCACAACATATGCTCCACAAACAACGCAGAACTTGATGGAACATGGTGGACTTATAGAGATGTGGTGTCGTGGAGTTTTAACCGTCCACCTCAAAGTATTTTTTGTCGTATTTAAGAGTTGTAGGGTTATGGGGTTTTAGGTTTAAAGGGTTATGAGGTTTTGGATTACTGGGATTATAGGAAGTTGGGGTTATAGGGTTATAGGACTTCAGGGTTATGGAGCTTATGGATTTTGAGGTTATGAAGTGATGGACGTATGGAATTATAAAGCTAAAACTCTCCGAGATTGCAGCATTTTTTGTTTGTAGTTTATTGGGATTTGAGATTTATAAGTTTTGAGGTTATAGATTTTGAGGTTATGGGTTTTAGGGTTATAGGCTGTCGATCCCAATGTTATTGAGATATGAAGATATATGGGCGAAACAGGTTTCGGGTTCGGTTTGAGCGACCCAAAAATAATCCACTTGGTCTGATTTATGAAACCCTCCACTCATTTTTTTGTGGTCCTCTGTAATCGTAAATTTCGGTTCCTTTCGTTAAAATTTTTTTCGAAAAAATTAATTTGTGTTTTACAAAATTACGACATAAAACTCGTTGGTAGAGAATTTCAAAGCTTAGATATGGTTTTCTTGACTAAATTAAAAGACAAAATTCCTAAAGAGTTACAATCAAATTTAATATATAAATTAAAATCTTGTTGTGGCAAAGAGTATGTTCATCAAATAAAACAAAATGTAAAAAAAAATCCAATACATTTACGATTCCGCTTATGAGTTTAAACCGTCACACAGCGCATTACTAAATAATTTGCTTGGAAGTAGTCACTCGTTATCTATAGATACCGCTTGAATACTTAAATTAAGGAGCAAAATCTCAGTAAGATTAATTTTGGGAAGCTTGTATTTCAAGAAACATGAAAATTCACCTCAAAATTTATTAATGTCCAGGAAGATTCAAAATTGTTATTAAATTATTACGATAACATATTGTAAAGGTCTTTTAAACAATTTTTGTTTTCACAATTAATCTCATTTTCTAATCGTATAACTTTAATTATTTCGGTTAACTGAGCATTTTTCATTTACGTTAGGAAACCATTCGCTATAGAAATTCGTTATACAGAAGCTCTCTCCCTGACATTTCGTGTCTGGAATTTCAAAATCTAAACCTTAGTAAAATCGTGATCCACCAAAGGAATTTTAATAATTCAATAGTAGCATCCACCAAAGGAATTTTAGTAATTCAATAGAGTCAGCAATATCAATGGAAGTTGAACCATCCATCCGGACGAAACAAGTCAATTAAATTAATCGTCCGACAAACCCAACCTACCAGACAATATTTAGCCACGAAAGAACCAGAGACTCTATCATTTTCAAGCACAGGAAGAAGAAGAGCAATACAACGCGGTAATCAATGAGAATTCAGACATCAACACATCCAACTATAAGCAGGAAGAGGAAGCTTCCGTACTAAATTTTATGACGGGAGCCTTTCTAGCGTACTTTTCCTAGAGTATACAAGGAAAAATTGAACTTGTCATGCATAAGGAAATACTGGTTGGTCATCAATTTTAACAGACTAAATGCAGTAACAACATTATACACGTATCTTATTCCTGATGTATGAAACACTCTTGCAAATCTCGAGAACTCGAAAATCTTTATTATCGACCTCACTTCTAAATTTCATTAAATCAAGATGAAAGAAGCGGACATGCCTAAAACAGCATTTTAAACGATAAACGGAGAGTACCCTTAGGACTAAAAAATGTCCCAACGATCTTTCAGAGAACAATCGACAACGTACTGAAAGATTTCATGTAGGAAAGCTATGCTATGTATGCATAGATAACGTCATAATAGAGAAAACCAACCTAAGAGTCAATTTGGACAACATAGAGTTCCTTAAACAAGAAAGAGAATCCTTGGGTTAACTCACCACAAACAAGGATATCAAACCTGATCCTAAATAAGTTTTAACCATCAAAAACATCGAAAGCCCAAAAAATCTAAAGGACCTAAAGTCACTCCTTTTATTAGCATCTTATTACATGCGTTTTACCAAGACTTCGCAAAAATAGCCAAGCCACTGTTCAACCTGAGGACAACAGGAGATAATGCACAAACAAAAGCAATCCAGTCCAGAAAGGTACAAATCAGTATCAACGAGGAATAAATCCAAGCATTTTTACATATCAACGAGCTAGTATCCTCTACGCAAATATTGAACTTCACGAATTTCAATAAATCGTCCTGCATCAATAAAGTCGTGGCTGCCCTATCTAGGCTACGTACTAAGCACCAACGAATGCATTTAGGAATCCGTTTATATTAAAAAAAGGCAAAGGAATTTACGCTCAGGAAGAATCACACTAATCTTATCACAGGTATCACAATCGATGGGATCAAAATGCAGGACGAATATATTCAAACCCTACAGGAAGCCTTCAAACACAATTTCTCACAACGGGCACACCGGAATCGTGTAGAAAATAAAAACAATTATTGGAAAAATACTATTTTCCTCGAATGGCTAGCCTAATGAAAAAGCATAAACAAATTTCCGACTAGTCGTGTGGATATCCAAGAAACACCCAGTCCAACGTATTCGACAGAAATACTCCATATCGATATAATGTAAATCAAGGATGAGAAGTTCATCTCATGTGTGGACAAAATCAAAAAATTTGAAACAAATTCAAAACATGTGCGGGATAAAATAATTAAAGCAATGCATTTTCTCTGTACCCAAAATACTTGTGATGTGGACAAAGAAAGAATCTTCATAAGCCCCATGATTAGGAACTATCTAAAAACATTGACAGTCAAAATTTACCTGACACCACCACAAAGAAGTGAGACAAATGGGACTGTCAAACGGCTCCATTCTACGATATATGAAATTGTCAGATGCCTCTAAAATAGGTACAAGGAACTAGCACCAGACTGCATACTCGGTCATCCAACAGAAACCCAGTGACATATTTTTTGGGAGAGCACAAAGAATAAACTATCAAAATTTATCTGATTTAAGGAACAAACTAAACGAAGACATAACCAAAAGAATCCGGAGAAGCCAAGAAATCAAAATTGAAAGGAAGAATGCTAAAAGGGAAACCGAAAACTTATGCACCTGGAGAAACAATATTATACACAGCGATGAAACAAATCCAAGCAAAGAATAAACAAAAATTAAAAAAAAAAAACGGTAGCAAGAGACACAGTAATATTACCATTACAACAACATCCGGGAAACGAATTCATAAAGCCCCAGTATTAACTGTCAAACAAGGAAATGGATGGATTATTAACGGAAGTTTATGGAGAACTAATTGACCGATTAACACCAACGTTCAACAACATTCATCAAGGAAGCAAAATTCGAGCTCAATTATTATTATTATTATTGAAATTGGTTGGAACCCATGAAAGCTCCGCACTCAATGCCACAAGGGCCCATGGTGCAAACCTAGGATTCTATCCCAACTCACGGAAGCGTACTGCAACCGAGAGAAGGCAGCCTACCTATATCGATAGTCATACAATTAAACAATTGAAAACGAACACTTGCGAAAACTGGACAACTACATACAAAATGAATGCAGCTGTCAATCTCTTCGAGGCAGTCATCACCTATGAGTCGCTCAGAAGCCAATGCGGTTAAGTCCATTTTTTGAAATTTTCTGATTTTTGTAAATTTTAATTGAATAAAATTTATTCAATTAAAATTTACAAAAATCAGAAAATTTCAAAAAATGGACTTAACCGCATTGGCTTCTGAGCGACTCATATATCATCTTGAGCCAATCTCAAGCGATGAAGATGGTCCTTAAAACGGCCATGGCCAGTAAGGATTGCAACCAGTATTCTGAGCTGGTCTCTTTTTAAAGATAAATCAACCTTAGGAGACCTCCGATCTGGCTCATTAATAAAGTGCTTTGCCTTACGGCAACCAGAAGTAGCACGCCACTTCAGCATTAGCTCTTTAAGAGCGAAGTTTTTTATAGCCTTCTTACCGCTAATGAAAGCTAAGGGAGCAGCTGGTTCGGGACCGATTAATGTTAATTGCGAGCCAGCCTTGGCTAGGGAATCGGCGATCTCATTACCTTCGATTTCACAATGAGCCGGTACCCATAAGACAGTAACTCTATTGTTAGAACAAAGAAGGTTGAAGAAATGTTTACAGTCCTTAATAAGTTTGGAACTAGTCAAGGGATTACTCAATGAATTCAGCACAGCTTTACTATCCGTACAGAAAAAAATATTTTTGTTGTTAATGGCAAGATGCATAGCCTCAATAACGCTATTAGTCACAGCAATTAATTCTGCCTAAAAGACAGTGCAGTGCGAACCCAGATTACCAAACGATCTTAACTTAAATCAAGCAGAGAACATCAAGTTACAAATCCAGCACCATGTTCGGAGCAAAAGCCATCAGAAAAGAAGGCAAGAGACTCCGATAAAGTTTTAAGAAATTGCTCCGAGGACCACAGATCTGTCGATGGATAAACCATCGAGAATAAATTGTCGAAGTTGAACTCAGGCAGCAGCCTATCATTAACCATAACAATTTCTGGTATCAATGAAAGGTATTTTTGTATGATTAGTCTATGCCCCACCATTGCACCTAATACACTCCATGCACCAACGCATCTCAATCGATACGCTGCAGAGCAAGCAGTGCCTAGAAGGAAGGTGTTCAACTGGGGCAAACACAAAATAGACTCCATAGCCAAAAGTCGAGTAGAAGACATAGTTCCGGTAATGGCTCTACAAGCAGTAGCTTGTAATTCATTAAGTTTAATTAAAAAAGCCTTTAATTCAACCACTCGCCACCAAACAATGGAAGCATGTGAGAGAGAGGATTGGTAAAACCAACGATTTGTAAACAAATAATAACATTTTGCAGGTCAGTCCAGACGATTTCCCAAAAGCTCTTCTATACTGCCAAAAAATGGCAGTAGCTTTCTTAATTCCATGAGAGTTTACTATCCAAGAAGACACCAAAATGTTTTACATGGTCAGATCTAGTAATCGCTTTTCCAAAAAGAGAAAGAACAGAGAAGTCTTCAATAATTCTACGCCTAGTAAAGATAATTAAATCAGCCTTAGACGGATTAAAGCGTAAGCCCTTCTCAATACACCATGCTCCACTATAAGTAGGGCCTGTTGCATTAAATCACCCAATACATTTAGATATTTGCCAGAAACTGTAACAAGAATATCATCAGCATAACTTTGGTCAATGAAGCCAGAATACTGTAGTTTAACTAGTAGCCCGTCAATGACCAAAAGCCATAGCAGAGGAGAGAGCACTCCCCCTCTGTGGACAGCCTTTAGCAACCTTGTCAGAAATGGACCAGCCATCCAGCTTAGCCTCAACAATGCGAGACTTAAGCATAGATTCGATCCATAAAACAATAGAGAGATCAATACCAAAATTGGAACAGGCTTTAGTAATCGTAGCAAATGAAGTACTATCAAAAGCTCCCGCAATATCCAGAAAAGCACCCATAAGAAACTCTTTATTATTGAGGGACCTTTCAACCTTAGCGACAAGCTCATGTAGAGCTCATATGGTTCACCAAACAAAATAAATATCGACCAGAAGAGCAGTAAATTGTATCGAAAGCGCAAGGAAATGGATCGCATGCTCACCTGACACCACAGATTGGGATTAGATAGTGGAAACCCAGAACCAACAATAACCATCAAGAATATACAAAATCAGAGAATCAATGGACATAGCCTTAACAAATGCTCAAGGAATTTAACAAAATTGTCAAACATTTAAACGAAATCGAAAACGACAAAATACAAAAAACACTGTACAACCCTCATCAAGGATGAAATAAAAGAAATCCTTCGAGCCGTACATTTAGAAAAAGGAACAATAGTTAATACCAATCTACTGGATAGAGAGTAAATTGGCTCCTTAATTACAGAAACCTTGCATTATTTCAATGATATGGAGGCTATAGATAAGGCGGAACCAATGACGGGTATGCAGAACTACAACCATGTCATCATGAAATCGTCAGTTAGTCAAAACAAATAAATGCATCTCCAGTTTAACGAACTTTTGTTAAATTAAAACTAATTATTTGGAATCAACCAGAGAATAGCAAGGTTGCATTGCTATACTACCCTTGGCAGCTCCAGAGTTCAATTTTGAATCGAATTTTAGTCTTTATTGTAACCTACACGATCTGATCTCCCCGCAATGGAGGGAAACGAGGTAGCCGACCGCTGAACAAGATTGGAGGCAAATTGTACTTTAAGAACACTGCCGATTGCCTACTCATAGAAATATTTTGTTAAACGCGTTATGGCTTGGGAGCATAAGCCCAAGAAGGTACCCTGGGAGTCTAAAAGAGGCATTCAAGAAGGACCTCGCATCTTTGGAGGCTTTTGATAGGCAAGCTTTTATTCAAAAATTAACATGAAGAGAAATTTCAGATCACAATCCTTTATCTGCGGGACAAAATAATCATGTTTAAAATTGAGTCCTTTAATGAAGTAACAACATTTTTAAATCAGAGGTCGATATCTGAAGTAAATTCTCGGAAATGTAGGAGTTAAATTTAAACTAAAAGCTATAGGAACTTAGGTATATGAAAATTCGCAAAATTGAATATTGAAAATGAATATATTTAGTATTTAATTTTAAAAAGTTACTCGTACTTAATTTAATTTGAAATTTCAAATGGCAGCGTGTCAAATTTGGCTTCAACAATTTCAATTTGGTTAAATTGTATATCAGCTTAGTGTTGAGAACTTCAAATCGAAAATTCTAGGATTCTAATGCCGAGTTTTTTGTAGAAAATCCTATACCGATTTTCGGTAAAACGATTGATTACCGAAATGCTGGTAAGTTTTTAGAATACTTATCCAAACTTCAGATAAAATGCCTATAAAACATAAATTATTAATGAGTTCCATAAATTTGTCGAAACCTTTATCATGGTTCTACACATAAACTGTCTAAAGAGAATTCAATTAATCCGATCAGTTTATCATGAAAGTTGACAAAAAGTAAGCACCAGGTTTGGGGAAGAAAACCCTTTACTATAGTCAGCTCAACAGAGTTTACTAGAATTACAAAATGAGTAGCAGTTTTGTCTAAAGTAAACAATTACAAGGGATTTTTTTTTGTTAGCCTGTCAACACTTTCTAACTATAAAACTAACTTCAGTGGAATCGAAAGTGTCTTTTCGGCCGTAGGGCAGTTTTGCACAAAATATAAATTTTGGCCTAGCCACACATATTTGTAATCATAACTATTGATAAACTTTGTTTAAGACTCAAAACGACTGTATGTATAAAACTTAAATTAAACTTTTGTATTCATTTCCAGCGCATGCAGTCCTCAATAAAATAATGAGGTCAGTTAGTTTTCTAAAATTAAGAACCAAAGTTTGTGCGTCAAATACTAATACAAACTTTGAAAAAATTGAGATTTCAATTCTGACAAATTATGTGCTCACTAGGAAAGTCAACTTTTCGGTAAATTACGGATATTACAATAAAAAATTTACCGAGAACCTAATTACCTAAAAATACAAAGTTTGGTAATTTTCGATTCCATAGTTCTTTGGGACCAAAAAAAAACTGATCTACTCTCATCTTCTGAGCTATACTATGGCGCGTTCTTTTTTATTTGGAAGAACTGGATATAAAATAGCTAAGGTGCCAAAGCTTTCAAATTGGTTGAAATTAAAGTAAGAAATTAAAAAATTGTCTGTTGTGACAATATATTAGTAATAAATTCACAGTATTTTCGATTTGGCAAATCAGAAAAACACTGAGGGTGAGGCCAATCACTCAAAATATATCTACTGGAAAAAAGTAGAAATATCATTACCCCCCTTTACTTTATCCCAGAGTCAATACAAATGTATCGACTCTCAAAAATGAAAACCCTCCTTAGTTCTCTATGAGGTAGTTTGGTTTTCTACTGAAAAGTTCGGTCTACTCATCAGGTAGCTACGACCAAACTGCAAAGATATACTTCGAACGAACGAACCAAATTCGGGTCGGGTTACGGTCAAATTAGAGAAACGTGCAAAAATTGAATTTTGACAAATTTGGTGTAGCCGTAAGATCAAAAATGTTTATCTTTAACTTTGGTTTAGTCATTTCGGTATCTGTTCTACTTCATTCATATGTCCAGCTAAAATATTTAGTATCGGAGTTTTCATAGCTAATCTAATTTTTAATAGTTCCTTATGTGGAATTCTCTCATATTTTTTAAAACCAAGCTTAACAATTTTCTGGAATTCTACAATTTTGGCAGATCGATATGAGACATCTGAAATCCTTGAACAAGAATGCCCATAATGCTTAGCTGTAAATTCATTATTATTGAATAATGGTAGCCCTGGATTTTATTTTTTCGCTTTAGAGAATATACATTACACCGTTCAATTGGTTTTTGTTGCCTCTCTGAAATATTACAATATTACCAGCATTCATAATTAAGCAAAATACCCCTACCAGCAATATATTTATACATCATTTTTAGAGTAAAAATGTAATAAATTCTAATTTATTCAGCATTCAAAAATAGCAAAAAAGGTAAAATCCCTAAATTTATATTAAGTAATGTTCCACAAACAACAATTAATTAATAGTTTTGTAAATATTTTATATTACTTAATTTAAAATTTTAACCCTCAATCCATGAACCAGAGTCGTTTTCGTCCTGCCCAAAACTATCTTTTGTAATTTTTTCCGAAAGTTGCTCCATTTGCAATTAAAAAAATAATATTAGTTTTTTTCCGGGTAAAAAAACTATTGTTTCTTGAATAAGGATGTCTAAAGATAATCCGTGAATTATTTAAGATTTTTTTACTGATAATTGTTGATTTTATAGCGCAAAAATGAAAACGACCCTGGTTCATGGAATTAAGGTGCCTAAAATACCTTCATGGATTGAGGGTTAAAAATAACATTATAAATTCGTCATTTTTTATTTTAAAACGCAAAAACTTGCAGTCAAATATAAAAAAAAATAACTGTTACTTGAACATAGACAAATTACCGAAAACCTAGCTGCTCCTAGCGGAAAATTTTATTTAATTTTGTTCCAAGCGTTTTATAAATTAGAAAACTTGTGGGAGTAATTTCTAGTCACAACAAATTAATAAATTGTACAAACCTAAAAAACCAAAAAATGTAAATAATAGAAAAATCGGAAATTATAACGGAAAATGTATGATTTATTATGTTGATTAAATCAGAATGTTTTCCTTTATCTTATTACTAACTTCAAATTGTCTGATGCTACCAAAACAAAACAAAAAAAAGTTTGTGTAAATGATTTTATTTGTTATCAAAACGATTGTTAAGTTTAAAAAATCCAAATTACCTAACTATAAAATAATCGCACAACCATCAGCGCACTAAAATTACAAATCATTGTTAAGATCATCGATTAACTAGTCAAAAATATAAACATACAAACACGCCCAAATTTGTAAATATAAATTTGTATAATAAATATTAAATTTATTTAGACAAACAAATTAAAATAAATATAATAATAATAATAATGTATTTTACTCATACTAAACCAAAAAAAAAAAACGTAAACTATTAAGTATTTAAATAAATAATATAAAATTATATTTAAAAACAAAAAAAATGTAAATTAAATAAAATATTTTTTAATTTAAAAATAAATATTAAAATAATTTCACTTCTATAACTAAAAAAAACAAATATTTAAATATAAAATTAAAATTACAAAAAAAAAATTAATTAATTATTTAATATAATAAGTAACAAAAAAAATTAAAATTAAATAATAATATAATTGTAATTTATTTCTATTATTATATATAATTAATACAAAAATATGAATTATTATTAATTAAGTATAATGTTTTAATTTAAAAATAAAATAATTTATTTATAAGTAATTATAATAATATATATTTATTTTTTTTTTCTGTGGATTGTAAATAATAAAATTATTTATTAAAAATCAAAAATTAATTATTTCATGAAAATAAACAAAAAGCGATTTTTTTTTTTTTTTTTTTTGATGATTAGTTAGAGCAAACAGCAAAACATCGAATTCCTGGATTGATCGATTGATTGAGAGTAGGTATAAGGCCAAACCTAAGACAGGTTTGCCAGAATGCACCGGGTACACCGTAAACAATTATAAAGGGTGGGCCAATAAGAGTTCCACCACAATAGAAATTAAAATATTATTGCGTTGGAATGATTTTGATTTCTTTATTGAATCATGCTTGTTGATCGATAACAATATTGTTACGTTTTTGCCTTGTCATTAAGGTTCGTATCATTGGATTGTACATAAAACATAACACTTCAATTTATCACAAATGAATTTATTTATAACTACCAAAAATTAATTCAACACAATTTATTAACAAAAATTCACAAAATCACTTATAACATTTATTTATTTTTATTTCGCACTAAAACACTTTTTAAATCACTTTTTAATTTCCTTTTTAATCTTCACTTTATCGCTTACCGAAACTTATGTGGTTTTCCAGTTACACAAAAAAACAAAAACCGAGGCGAAACCGGGTTGAAAAATAGTAGTTTTTTGACCTTTCTCTTTTCCCATACAAAATTTTTTTCTTAAAGTCTTCTACAATTCTCTCTTAAGAAAGCCTGACTGCGTTGCATAGCTCTCTTACACACCGTCGTCCTAACTGTGAATTAACGTATCTGACATTTTTCCAAAATATCATCACTGATACAAAATGGTTCATCGTGAGAAACTCTGTCTGAATTTTTGCAACTGCGTTAGTTCACCGTTAGGACGAAGATGTCTCCTAAGAGTCAATTAACGTTGGTGCGGGAATTCGGCTTCAGTTTCTCAAGATGAACATTTTGGTATTAGAGATCAGATTTTGAAAAATGTTATATACGTTAATTCACAGTTAGGACGACGACATACATATTTAAAAATATAATACTGGCAACTGTATTGGTCGCTACGAAAAACCATATAACAAAAATTCAATTTTTTTCGTTTCTTACCACTACTAATTCCAGTTGAGATCATAACCATATACAGTGGACTCCCGTATAACGCGAATAATATGTTCCGCGTTGTATGAAATCGCGTTATAGGAAATCTCGTTGAACGAAATGAATTAACAAAAAGGAATGAATAAAAATGAAATGAATTTAATATTCCGGATTTTTATTCTATAGCGCGTTATACGGGAATCGTGTTGTACGAATAAAATGGTCGCACTTTTTTTAACGCGTTGTATGAAATCGCGTTGTATGAACTCGTGTTATACAGGAGTCTACTGTATATATATACGATGGCTCAGTATATATTTAGTTGGGCTTTCTCAAGAGAGAATTGTAGAAAGTTTTGTGAAAAAGTATCAAATCGAGATCATTTCAACTAACACATCTGCATAAATATTGTGTACGATAAAAAATATTTCTCGCACACACTAATAATTTTAATAGCATGGCGATTTTTTTTTTAATTTGTTGTTTTATGACGGAAAGTCTTCGAAAAAAATTATTCTGATATGAGTATTAATAATACAATACACAACTTAATTTGTTAATTAATTGTTGGTTAGGTTTTTGTTTGCTGTCAAAACACTAATAAACTGATAATTTTAATAGTGCGGCATTTTTATGGGAAAGATTTTTTTAATTTTGTATTTTATGACGGATAATCTTCGAAACAAACAATTCCGATATGAGTATTAATAATAATTAATTTTTTAGATTATTTTGAAACGTAAAATTAATCGAATTAACACACATACCTAATTTTGTTTAATAATTTTTGGTTATGTTTTTGTTTGTTGTCATAATCTGTCCATCAAATTTTGCTATAAATAAAACAATAACAAAACACTTTGTCTTTGTCACTCTGATGGAATATTTTTTTTTTTTTTGCCTTTTTCCAACTTCAAGTTAGCTCAGTCAATTATTCACTATGGAATTCCAGGCTTAAAACATAAAATTTATGAATTAATTATTTTATCATAATATTTTATAAATATATTTTTCCTTAAATTTTTCTTGACTTTTATTTGACGTATGAATGACATTTTATAAATGTAATTGTGTTAGTAATCGCCCCGAAAAATTTACCGGGCGACGAATGACAGATGCTGTCGTCCCGTTTTCGCCCGGGTTTTTTTTATGTGTCAAATTTGTTGCAGCTGGAAAACCACATTAATGTTCTAATTCGAATTGATTCGCTCCTATCGCTGATTTACATTTAATCTTTAGCTCTTTTCTAAAAGACAAAAGATGTACGACAAAAAATGAATTTTTCCAATATTTTCTTGTATTAAAATGAGAACTGTTAAACCTTGTATCGGATTTATGTAAATTTAAACACTTAAAAGGTTACCACTGGTGGAGCCTTTTCTTAATTTATTAATGAGAACAAAATTAGTTGGTGTCAATTTAAATTCTGCTTTATTTTATTAAATGCAACAATTTATATACCATTTTTAATTTCCAAAGTCAGCACAAAATATATAAAGTAAAAAACCAAAATATGTATTTGTAGTATACATATTATTATAAATTTAAGTTAAGCGTCAGCACAATACATGCACCAAAACTTCATATTTGGTGAAAATTAAAATGTTGGAATGTTGATGAGTCAACATATTCCGGGCAGTAGAGTTTTGAGTAGCCTCCTATTTACACTTCACTATTTTCATCCGGTCGAGGAAGGGCTGCCGGTTACTTATTTCTCGAAAAGAAGAAAGATAAATTTCAGAGGCTTTAGGGAATTTATAGTTTCACGGCATTTAATGTCATAGGATTGGCCTAATTTGATATTAAGTTCAGTATAAAAATTACTCATTTTTAGTTATCTTGGAATTATTTGTGGAACTGGAAATGAACCGCCTTGAATGATTGTGTCTTTAAACAAACTACAATTAATATAAAAACTACATAAGTTTGATTGTTTGATCATATTCATCCATTTTTATTAATTAAAATAACATAATTCGACAATCGAAAATAGTTAAATTATGCCTGTATTCCATGAGAAAAGTTAAATGAGTCAAAAAAAACAAAAGACAAAAATAATCTGATACTACTGTAGTCTTACTTTGGCAATTTTACAACAACAATGCCGTGTATTTTCATTTCCGGAATTAAGAGTTTCATTCCGCTGACAAAAATTTATTCTGAAGAAGAATTGTTCTTACTTTGGGCAAAATTTACCAAAACTTTACTTTTACCAAAGTAAGACGGCAAACGCATTTTTTTATTTTTTATTTTATAGCAAAACAATTTTGCTATAAAATAAAAAACACGTTGGCTTTGTCTCTGTATCAGATTATTTTTCTCTTTTCGTTTTTTTTTACTGTAAGTCAATTTTTTCCATGGAATACAGGCATTATTCAATTTACATTTACACAATTAACGTCAAGCAAAGATAGTATTCTGGCAGCGGAAAAAGCGAAGAAGAATGTTTTACTTTTAAAGTGTCAAAAACTATAACGAAAAAATAATTACTACAGTATTCGAGCAGACCCTGAAAAAAATGCTACATTTTGAATTTACGAATTAGCGGAAACAAATTTAGGAATTCAATTAGAAGATTCTTAACAATATAATAATGAAAAAAAAACTTGACTTACCACTACTCCTCTGATGATCCAAGATTGTATTAGCTACCCAGTAAAAAAATTGGATAACGTGGAAACCTAAAATAATGTTTAACTTGATTTTAACGTAATATACGGTATATGAATGTAAGAAAGAGAAATCTTTATTTTTTTTTTGTCTTTTCATTTCCCAGTAAACAAGGATATGTGAAAGTTACGTATAAATAACGTGATTCTACTACGTATAGTTCTAAATACTTAAATTTTGTACAGTTAGTTTTTTGTTATAAGCACGCGTATTTTATAAGTTCAGCTTCAATATTTTGGTTTAAAAAGTTGTTTAATTATCAAAATTTAGTGAAAGTGAAAATATATGTAACTATAGGTACAATTGTATACAATTAATTACATGTAATAGGTGGGTTAATTTTAAAACAATCATATGATTGTATATATTTTAAATTGGAAACAAAAAATTTGGTATATCTTAATGTCATTTTAGGTGTTTAGTAGCAAATAAAATGAAAAACACGAAAAAATCGGACATTATTAATACAGATGAAATAATACAGTGTAATGATAAACAAGTGTTGGCTAAATCAAAAGTAGTACTTGACGTGAACATTGATGGGTTACCGTTATATCGAAGTTCAAAAAATGTGTTAGGCCCATTCTTGGTAGTATTCTAAATTGCCCTCATCTTTACCCGTTTGTGATAGCTGCATATTTAGGAACAGGGCATCCTGAATCTCACGAAGAATTTTTTTCTGATTTTGCTAAAGAGTGCAACAAATTAACGTTAGATGGGGTTTTGTTGTCTGGCAACATAAAGAAAAAGCTATTTTGCTGTGATGCGCCAGCAAAATCATTTTCAACCGGTACTAAATAACACAATGTCTGAAATGGATGCCATAAATGCGAACAAATAGGCATCAGTTACAAACATCGTACAGCGTTTAGTCCAGTTGTAGGAAAACTTCGAACAGACGAAAGTTTTATTTTACGGTCAGATGTAAAACATCACAGCGAAGAGTTCAAAAATAAAACCACTATTTTAGAAAAATACGGCATACAATTATTAACGCAATTTCCTGTAGATCCTATGCACTTGGTAGATCTAGGTGTAACTAAAAAAAATGCTAACCTTAATATGCGTACGTCACAAAAAATTGGTAAATGAAATGACTGAATTTATCAAAATTATAGCAAAAGATTTTATTCCCAACGAATTTAACAGGAAACCAAGGCCGCTTTATGAGCTTCTACGATTTAAAGCTACTGAATTTAATTTATTTTTAGTGTACATATTATGGTCCCGTTATTTTAAAATCTGTATTGAGCCAAGAAACGTATGACCATTTTCTTTTACTACACTGTGCGATCAGGCTATTAAGTGATTATAATAATGCGACACACAATTCTCAATACGCTAGTAGATTACTAAAATATTTTGTGAAAGATTTTGCAAAATTTTATGGGCCAGAGTATTTAAATTACAATGTTCACAATCTTTTTCATTTGGCCGATTGTGTCAAACAATTTGGGCCACTACAATATTTTAATGGCTATAAGTTTGAAAATTTTCTGCAAATACTAAAAAGAAGAATTAAAAAACCCACAAACATTTTAGCACAAATTGTAAACAGGCAGAGGGAACTTTGGAAAATTCAAAGAAAACTGAGCCCAAGGGACACACTGAATTTAAAATTTCAGATTTCAATAATAGCTGTTTCCAGTTGAAAGGCGACATTGCTTTTAGTGTTGATTACGTAAAATTAAAATCTAATTTAGAATACATAGTAGTCAAACGATTTATGAATTGCGCTAATTTTGTTGATAATGGTGGAAACAGACGTTCGGAAAAACGCTTGCGTCAGAACACACTACTTTAAATGAAATGAAATACATGTATTCCGCATAGTAGGCGTTTTTCCGCAACTTGTCTCTATTTCTAATTTAGCTGCGAATTAGTAGGCTATACTACCAAATCCAGTACGATTTTTCAACATTTTCATTTTTTCAGAGCAATTTTTGTGTTTGTTGACTGAAAACAAACGTTTGCGGATAATTGCCAAAATGGAAGATACAAATTAATTCATTTGTGACAAAATACGGTAAAATTTATTAAAAAAATTGTATATTAAAATTAAATACGTGTAAAATAAACGTAAAAAAATACGCAGTTTTAAGCGGCACATGTGTTTGGGTGCGGAAAAGCGCGCGTTACTACAGGCAGAAATTCCGCACATCTATTGCCAGCATAAGGCCCGTTGTACATTTCAGCTAAGCTAAGCTAAGCGATGTGAGCTAAATTCTTATCCCCCGGTTGAAAATAAAATATTTTAATGGGAAAATATAAAATCAGCAATGTATGTTTGTATAAGGCCAGTTATCAGCTGGAAAGTGCAAAGGGGTGAGCTAGGCGAGCTAACAAAGCTAACGAAAACTACATTTCTCGCTTAGCTTAGCTGAAATGTGCAACGGGCCTAAACCTTTCTCATCACTTGAATATTTAAACATATTTGAAGCTGAACTATCATCAACTCTGGAAGAATATCCGTTACAAAATATTTTTTTTGAATACATGATCTTGCCATATAACAATAAATTTATTTTATTTCTGTAATCTTTTATCTAGCATAGTGTCACTTCTAAACTACCCGTAGTTTTCAATAGATGTAACGTTTAATTTGATGAATTCAATTATTTTACACCAAAAAAAAAAATTCAAATCGATTTCCTCAAAAATATGATATTTTGAGATGTGTCAGTGTTCTCGCAAACCGACGATATGTACTTACAATTTATTTTTTAATTTTGTCTCTTGGTACAAACCGAATAGAAACAATAGCTCCGCCGGTGCGACACTCAGAATTCAGCGAATTGAGCTTAAATAATTCACAATCGGACACTTTTGAAGGTTCAATTAAGAGGATTGCGAAACTGGAGGTAGCCGTAAACAACATAACAAAAGTTTTAAACGATATAAATGTCGGCATAAAAGTTATTATAGAAAAACTTCAATACAACGAGAATTTAGACAATCAAATCATATTACCACTTACATCTGATTTGGCCGAATTAGATAGTAAAATAAATGAAGATTTAAATTACGCACAACGCTTTGTAAGTCATAAACTCATAACTAAACTTTTTGTTCATTTTCTTAAAGTAAAAAACCATTATATTTTTACTTTCTTTTACGTAAGTAAAATAAAGTATAGTAATCATGAAAATTGTCGACCCTGAGATTATTGAAGATTTATCTGTTTTGAGGTCCCCTGAGTCCGAAAAAGTAGGTTTCGAAATGATGTCTGTCTGTCAGTCTGTCCGTCTGTCAGTCTGTGTCCGCTCTATAGCCCAGATGGCTTAACCAATCGAACTGAAACTTCAGATTTAAGCTTTTTTGATAAATTGGGAGGCCCCAGTGAATTTTACTCCAAATCGGTCAACCGGAAGTGGCCACTCCCTTGGGCCAAAAAATTGGTTTTGCAAATATCTCAAAAAATATAAGGTTTACAAAAAACTTCTAATACAAAATTTTCCCAAAAAATAATAAAATAAAAAGTAAAAAAAAATAAAATAAAAAAAAAATTAAAAAATTTTAGAAAAAAAAATAAAATTGATGTGTGGCCTACACATTTCTTCTACGATCAAAAGTAGTTTTGGACCAACCAAATTTTGAGAAACCTATTACGCAAACTTCTTACAGATTTATTATTTTGTATTACTTTCTTTTACATAAGTAAAGCTTAAATATTTGGTTAAGCCATCTGGGCTGTAGAGAGGACACAGACCGACAGACGGACAGGCTGACATACAGACATCATTTCGAAACCCACTTTTTCGGACTCAGGGGACCTCAAAACAGATAAATCTTCATTATCTCTTATATAATATTTGGGGTTCCAGCTCCCAGATTCCGTGAAACAGAAATTTTATTTTGCAAATATTTCAAAAATACACAATGAAAACATGAAAAACGCAATCTTAATTAAGTTTGCAAGAAATTTGCATTATAAAAGTTTCTCAAAATTCGCTGTTCGTAAAAGAAAGTCGTATGTTGGCCACACCTCCATTTTTTTTAACAGATTAAACTTAAATTATTTAAACCAGTTTCAAATGCTTGCCCTAATTCTTTTGGATTAGCCAGAATATTCAGCGATGAGCTATTGTCGGCATATAATTGGGACGGATCCCACAAACGCAAAAAAGTCGCCAATTTTAAAGCGTTAAACTAAGCCTTATTTAGAATGGACAAGTATTAACGAAAATTAACCGACCTTAGACTAATATTTTTTTTATTTTAGAAGCTTCGAAGGGAGACATAATTAATGATTACAATTCATACATAAAATCCATTAGGGCACAGATGTACACAGCTAGAAGAGGAGATTTAAACAACAACAACAAAAAAATAACCCTCATCCAAATTAACAAACTAAAAAAATTACTATAATATAACTCTACCAAAATTGAAAATCGCTTAAAGCGTGATTTACACATTCCAACAATGTTGGCCAACAAAAAATGAAGAGATTAGTATATCGCGAATTGCATTTGAAAGACAAGAACAAATATATAAACAAACAAAATTTTGTTGGAGTTTTTTTCTTTTTTTTAAACTTTGTTTCCATAAAAAAAATTGTTTGATCATAAAATATACTCGACCCGAGTATATTTTATGGAAACAAAAATAATAAAATGGCGATTTGTGAAATTTTTATAGCGCTTTATTTTTATTTTTTTTAAATTTTAATTCAAAATTAAAATTTACGTTCGAAAAGTTTTCATTTTAGCCAAAAAAAAGTGGTAATTTTGATAAATTAAGTAGTATCACCGCGGAATTCGCCAAAAATTACATCGTCTATTTTATACCGCCAAAAAATTATAGCATGTCCGACATTTTTGTTTTATACTTTTCTCTTTTTATCGCATGAACATTTTTTCTATTGCGTTTAGCTCTAAGTCTCCAACAAAAAAAGTTGGAAAAACATTGTTGGAACGTGTAAATCACGCTTAAGTGGTTTAGGCATTGAGGAAGTACATAAGAGTGTTCCCTTTCATATATTAATACCACGTTTACACCATAGGTACTTTAATAGTTAAATACTTATTTGCTAATATACTATAATTCTCTTTCAGTTTACACCACAAAATATTATTTTGCTATTTGCGGTGTAACCCCATATTATATTTTATATGTTTTGACAGATAATGTACAACTACATTGTTTATTTGATGTATAAATAATTTCGAGATTTTTAGAAGTCAAATTTTGGACAAATTGGTAGTCATATATATTTCTTTGTTCTTATTTTGTTCTGTTTACACGAAAAATCTCGAAAAAATTGAACAAAGAAACGACATTTCAGGTTTTTATTGTTTTTTTGTTTTGTGTCACGTGTCATACTTTTTTGATACCTATTATAATGAAATAGCAAAAAAATATTCAATAAAGTATTAAAGTATTATACTTTACTTTTACATCATGATATTTTTTTGCTACATACTTTTATACTACTGGTGTAAACGTGGTATAAATTGGCATTCGAACCATCAAATAGCATTTCTTTATAAATGTTTTGAGTATTCAATCAAAAAAAGACGATAACATACATATTATTGTATAACTATCCTTTGCTCACTTTTCTAAAGAAAAAACAAACTAAAAAATACTGTCCTACTACCTATGAATTATGTATTATTAACTTTTTATTTTGGGAAAATAAAACAAAGCAAATTATGAATGAACCAACATCAACACTAATGTACTACATAGACCATACACGCTAATGTAGTACATTAATGTTGGTTTTAGAATAAGCGCACCAACTCAATAACAATCTTGTTAACATATTCGTTGGTTCTTCTACTGAATTGTATTCACAAAAAAATATTATATTTTAACTTGATCACTAATGGGTTTGCCATGTTTCCGTTTTACATTTTTGTTGGTTTTGTCAGTGATCATAATCTGTATACCTATTGTATTGTATAATACATACACATACATATTTTATATTTAAATCTCTTTTATGAAAACTAAAATAAATTTTGGAATATATTTTTTACTGAAATAATGAGTTTGTTGATGCGTTTTGTTTTTCCAAAAGGTTTTCTGATGCGTTTTCCTAGGTGCAAAAATCAAATACAATAATAAAAGGGATAAGTTTGATTATAATTTAAATTGATAACAATTTGGCTAGGCATATCATTTTTAAGGACGTGCCGCAAAATATCTTTGTTTCTTTGCTATTTGAAGAATATTCGCAGTTTTCTGTTATGAATGTGTTTTTACCGACTTTATTAGAACGGATAATATATAATTATTTATATTGAATATGATCCGATCACTCACACGACAATCATTTATCATCATAAGCATTTTGAATAAAATTAATTATTAATTAATTATTATTAATTTTATAAGTTCTTTATAAAATTGAATAAAAATAATTTTTATAAAAATGTTATAGTAATTATCAATTCTGTGGCAATAATCCTAAGCAAGGTAACTTAGGTAACTTGAGTTATGTAATTTTTCAAATTTATTAAAATTCAGAACAACTGCATGAAAGGAGCATTTTGATATTGGCGAAACAATTTTCACAATAACAAACAGTTGAAATTATTTCGCCTATATTAATATGTTCCATTGGCTGAAGTTGAATCGTTTAGTTTTGAAAGGGCCCACGTCCACTTTTTAAATTTTAGGAACTGAAAAAAACTATAATGTTAGTAAAAATAGGCTTATACGGTAGACAGACACAAAGTTAATCGCGATTTTCGTGTATCCCGATTGTCGAAAATCGCGTTGTGAAAACGAAGTAATCCAGTTTTTGTGAAGATTGTGTAATGACATTCGTCTGTCATTACACGATTTTCACGTAAACCGGATTATTTTGTTTCCACAACGCGATTTTTGACAAAAATGACAGCTGAAAATCGCGATTAACTCTGTGTCTGTCTACGGTATAAAAAGGAAATATAGTAGTACATTTATTTATGAAAATTTGAGTTGCTATTTCATAATCTATTTAATGCTAGTAATAAGCGTATTGCTTTCAACCATAATGAGTTAGGTATTTTTTTTTGGTTTACGGCTAATCAAAGCAACAGCAAAATTAACCAAATTTTGGTTTAATTTTTTTTTTCGTGTATTTTCTTCTCCATTTCACACTTGTGGCAGGTATTAAAACTAAAAATTTGGTTAAGATTTGTTTAATCACTAATTTTTTAATGGGTTAGCTAAACTATGTTTTGGTCTATCTAGTACGATTGTTGTTGTAATTTTTTGATTTTTTGTGAAAGCAATACAACTATTGTCTCGCCATAAAACGTATTTACGTGTCTATGATACAAAACCGTTGTAATACTAATTTTGGCAAAAAGTGGACATATACCGTTTCAAAATTGCAGTTGTTCTTAACCCTGCGTGTGTACACTATATTTTTTGAGACACGGTGTGTACACTGGATCTTTTAGGGAACAGTTGGATTTTCTAAGTTTTCTAAGCTTTTAAAAAATCTGAAAAAATTCTGAGTTACTTCTTGAAGTGTCTACTACATGGCCCAGAAGTTGCCAAAATCCAAAGTTTAAAAGCGTTGGTAATAAAAATTGAAGAATAGTCAAAAAAACGAAAAGATCGAATTTTGTTACAAAATTCGTAACTACACTAAACAAATATTTAAAAAAAAAAACGGTTATAGGCTTTTGTAGCTTAGACTATGAGCTTTCAAAAAAATATAGTGTCTCTGGCGTGGGCTCCAAAAAGTTGAATTATTTAAGCACCTGAAAGTGGGGAATAGTTTACGGATTCAGGCATGTCATAATAAATGGAGCGGTAATTATTTGGCACAAAATGAGTCTTTATTGTTGCAAATACAAAAACTATAAAACACTAATAATAAATAATTAGCGACAAAAAAGGAAGTTACAGTGCGCAATTGTGATAAAAGTGCGTTCGATGATTATCGCAAACCGGCGCGGCGTTTCGAACGATGCACAAGAAAACGTTTCTTATTTTCCTTCCAACTGCAAACAAACTTAGTTTTTGTAAATAATTTATTATTTTGAACAATTTTATATTTTATTATTTAAAACCATCAAAACGGGAAACTAAAAATATGGCCGAAAGGCAACACTATGAACCAACGTGCTGTCGTTTATAAATTTGAGACGAGACTGAATAAATTTTATTTTGTTTTAACTTTTGTTGTTTGTGTGTTTTTATTGTTTTCGTGTTTTTGATTGGTCCCGGCAGAAGACGTACAATAAAAATGTGTACCGGATGACAACGGAGGCACGCAACGAGTGGCGAGCTCATGTTGGTGCCGGAGGAATATTATGAATGAATATTGTAGTGGTTCATTGGGGGAACCGCCACAAGTCCGTAAAAATAGCCAAAACAGCATCAAATTACATAAAACATTTATTTTAGTCATGAAAAAACTGAAAAACTACGAGAAACGCAAAAAACACTGTTTTCATTTACCTTCGAAAATACTGACGTCGTGTGTACACTGACCCTTTTAGGGAACGGACATGACTTGCACTTGCTGGCGTTTGCAAGTAAACTGCCAGACCCCGGCGTCATTTCCGCCTTTAGTGCCGACTATTACCCAGATTTTTTAGAGGAGGTAACCGCAACCCGCCGTCTATTCATGTGAGGGAAATTTGAGTTTCAAATTTCGACTGTTCCCTAAAAGACCCAGTGTACACACGGAGGGTTAATTTTAGTAAATTTGAAAAACTATAAACTCAATTTATGTTATTTTGGTTTATTGCCACAGAATTATTGAATTACATAAAAAAATCGACTGTATTCGATTTACACAAACGTTCGATATGTTAATGATATAAATCTTTTAAGACCTCTTACAAACTTACTTATTGTTGATTTGAACCAGTGGTCGTAAATTAGCACTCTTTTTCTGTGGGGGACACTGGCAAGATCAGATTGTAGATTTTAAACATGATTTCAATTTTTAAAATTTCCGTTAAAGATAGGATTTGGTTGTTGTGTAAAGGTTATTAATTCCGTGCCCATCAATTTATCTGAACTTTGAATGTTTTTGTGAAAATGGCATATTTAGGGGCTCGAGACAAAAACAGCTCGCTTTGTTTAAAACTAAATCATATTCGCTACTACTACTCCGACTGTCCAGTTTCTTCAGATTTCCTAGAATTTTAGTGTATGCGTATTTTTCAAAAATGTCGCCACATTGAGTTTTCTTAGTTCACTTTTCTACAGGAGATGTATCCATTAATTCAGTCGGACTTCGATTTAACAGATACTTTGAAGTATGAAGTGGTTCCTGCCATAAATTCTTATTTAATTTTGAATTAAAAATTAGCGATCGTGCTTTGTCCATCAAAGTACTGTTAAAATATTCCGCTTTCCCGTTTAATTGAGGAGTACGAATGACTAATTGTATAATCAAGTAGTATAGCAGGGACCATAAAGGCCGGTATGAATTATTTGCAGTTTTCTTTCCGCCCTTATAATTTTACTATGTTAAACGGTGTCTCGTTAGCTTTGCTTCCATATATGTTTCACATATTGAATCAAACGCATCTAAATCCTTGCTCTCGATGTGGAATCCTTCAGTTAGCTTTGGGAGATATTTCATATTTTTGGAGATAAGATGGCATAGTTTATGATGCCATTCATGATGATTCATGATTCATTCATCCAATGATTCACCTCTCCCGACAACTGCAATATTCTGCTCCTGCACTTTCATCTCCCGTAAGCCATAACAAACCGACATTATTTGCCTAAGTGAAGAGCAGCTTGAGCCCCTAGTTGAAGCTATACAGTTCGATAATAATTAAAGCCTTACAGATTTTTAACGCAACAATGCACCAACTTTTTGACTCGAAATTTTAACAGCAAAATTCCCGACCTCTCGTTAGAGGTTTCAAGAACCGCAATCGAAGCACAATTTGAAATTTTAGGATTTTGTAGCTCAGAATTTGCTGATAAAAAGAAAAATTGAATTTTCAATGAAATATATGGAAACTATCAAGCAATCTAAATGCGCGTTGGCACAATAATTACAGATCTCGAGACCTATCTTGAGATGTATCAAGAAGTTAGTTTAAAATCGAGAGCAAAATTTGTACCGAATAGACAAACAAACAAACAAACAGACAAGAAAGCGAGTTAATATTGTATTGTCATCCAATTCTGAGCTATGTTTAAAGTTTCAAGTCTCTAGCTCATCGAGAAGTTACTTTAAAATCGATTGCAAAATTTGAACCAAACAGATAAACTTAAAGAAAAGAAAGTGAGTTAATAAAGACGTAGTAAAAATAAATAAACGAATTTTCGAATATGGTCATAGCAATCATCATTTAGACTTGGCAAGAAAGAGGTGTATTCCTGGGCAATAATCATCAAACACTTTTTTTTTTTTCGCTGGTGCTACATCCCATAGAGGGATTTGGCCGCTTCATTATGAAGTTTCGTAATCATTATTTTTAACGGTAAAGAATGATTAATTCATTGATCCTACATTAACCAGCCGCAATTTTTTCATCAACCGCCGGGAATCAAACCCAGGACCTCCGGATCCTAAAGCAAGCATACTGACCACTGACATTAAAATTAGTCTCATTTTGCTTTAAAAAAAATTCTGCCAAAAAAGTTTCCGAAATTTTGATTTCGCCGTCTTTCTTCACCAACATCTTCCAGCAGCTTTGACAATTAATTTTCTTTAAAACACAGTAGCATGAAGCCGGTATAGTACACTAACGCATTTTGCTTTTAAACATGGATATCTGTTTCTTCAATGATATCGTCAGGTAGTAAATTGTTCGTACTGGCATACTCTTGAGACTTTAGACTCATTTCAAATTCGATTTTAAAGCTATTCCAGTCCAAATCAATAGCTTGCGATTCGTCTGACAAGCAATTTTTGAATGGAGAATTTAAAGTAATTTTTCTCACTATAATGTTGGCAAAATGCACACCAATTTCATGACTAGATGGCATGTAATTAAATCCACCTCTCCCATGTAGAATTTAAAAAAAAATTCCAAACAATCTTGGTTTGACCTGTTAAGATGTATTCAACGTCAAACATTTCCTTCAAAATATCAGCAAGTAAAATGCTAGCTTTTATGCTGATTTTAAGACCTCTGAGAAACTTAAAATAATTTTCATTTTTTGAAAGAATGGTTACTTTTTCTAGGAATGACAAGCTTTCTTTAAGAAATGTGTAGACATTTACCAATCTTGAGTGGTCGTTCATAAGAAGCTGAAGATTTGAAATGTCGGCGATTTAATTTTTAACCAATTAATGTTTGATGATGTTCGCGCAGGAATATACCTCTTTCCTGTCAAGTCCAAATGATGATTGCTATGACCATATTCGAAAATTCGTTTATTTTTTTATTCTTGTTTTGATGAGAAAGAACTGCAAATGGTCCACAATAAATAATAAATTTTCAAAAATTAATACTAAAATTAATTAAAATTAAGAACAACTGCAATTTTGAAACGGTACATGTCCACTTTTTGCCAAAATTAGTATTACAACGGTTTTGTATCATAGACACGTAAATTCGTTTTATGGCGAGACAATACTAGCATCAAATAGATTATGAAATAGCAACTCAAATTTTCATAAATAAATTATTACCATAAGCCTATTTTTACTAACATTATAGTTTTTTTCAGTTCCTAAAATTTAAAAAGTGGACGTGGGCCCTTTCAAAACTAAACGATTCAACTTCATCCAATGGAACATATTAATATAGGCGAAACAATTTCAACTGTTTGTTATTGTGAAAATTGTTTCGCCAATATCAAAATGCTCCTTTCATGCAGTTGTTCTGAATTTTAATAAATTTGAAAAATTACATAACTCGAGTTACCTTGCTTAGGATTATTGCCACAGAATTGATAATTACTATAACATTTTTATAAAAATTATTTTTATTCAATTTTATAAAGAACTTATAAAATTAATAATAATTAATTAATAATTAATTTTATTCAAAATGTTTATGATGATAAATGATTGTCGTGTGAGTGATCGGATCATATTCAATATAAATAATTATATATTATCCGTTCTAATAAAGTCGGTAAAAACACATTCATAACAGAAAACTGCGAATATTCTTCAAATAGCAAAGAAACAAAGAATATTTTGCGGCACGTCCTTAAAAATGATATGCCTAGCCAAATTGTTATCAATTTAAATTTTAATCAAACTTATCCCTTTTATTATTGTATTTGATTTTTGCACCTAGGAAAACGCATCAGAAAACCTTTTGGAAAAACAAAACGCATCAACAAACTCATTATTTCAGAAAAAAATATATTCCAAAATTTATTTTAGTTTTCATAAAGGAGATTTAAATATAAAATATGTATGTGTATGTATTATACAATACAATAGGTATACAGATTATGATCAAGGTATACAGAAAAAAGAGGTAGTATATTCCCGTGTCTCATTTTCGTCTTTCTTTGCTCATCACGTCACGTGAAGACAAAAAAGCAGACATTTATATGAAGTTTGGCGGTTTTTTGATTAATTTTTTAAATAAATCAATAATAATCGTAATTTTTTTTAACAAACCGTATTTACAATTGATAATAATAGTTTACCGAGACCCTTTTTATGATTTATATCTTTTTTATGGTCCAAATATTTGAGAAATAATTCTTTCGGGTGTATAATGTCTAAGATAAATGGAAAAAAAGGTAAACAAAATTATGAATACATAACATAAAACAATTAAATTATTAAATGTTTTTGGTCATTTACGTACCAATTATTAAAACTTTTATTTTTTTACGTTATTTACTCAAATTTGTGCCATCTATTTTCGTTTGGCTTCAAATTATTGGTATCCACGTACCTATTCAAATATTATGTCCATATTCAACGTTAAATATAAATGGCAAAATATATTAAATAAAAATTCAGTTCACAAATTATTAAACGCCCAGTTAATAGAAAATATAAATTTGAAAAAAAAGGAAATTAAATAAAACTATAAATTAAAATTAATATAAATCAAAACACCCATTCACTGTTTAGTGTTCTATATGTGTTCTTATCAGAAATATGAACAATTGATAGTTTTGTTGCAATAGGAATTATTCAAATTTAGTATATTTAAAATCGAACACTCCCAAATTTTTGAATTAAATAATTAAAATCAAATCGTTCTCTGCATTTAACAGAAAAATTATACTCATAAATTCCAAAACTTGTTATGCAATGTGCTCAAACAGTCTGCTCTAGACACGAATATGAAAACATGCCTCTTTTCGCGATTTAATTCCGAAAGTATTGCAGTATATAACTAAAATCAAAATTGAAATGTTTAATTTTAACATAAAGTCGAAAAATAATAAATGGCAAAAATAAAAAAAAATTCATTTATTTTCCATTTATTTAAAAAATTAATAAAAATATCACGAAATTCCATATAAATATCAGCATTTTTGTCTTCAAGTGACGTCAAATTGTGAAAAAAGGATAGCAACAGCATGCGCAATATTATACCTTATTTTCTGTATATCTTGGATTATGATCACTGACAAAACCAACAAAAATGTAAAACGGAAACATGGCAAACCCATTAGTGATCAAGTTAAAATATAATATTTTTTTGTGAATACAATTCAGTAGAAGAACCAACGAATATGTTAACAAGATTGTTATTGAGTTGGTGCGCTTATTCTAAAACCAACATTAATGTACTACATTAGCGTGTATGGTCTATGTAGTACATTAGTGTTGATGTTGGTTCATTCATAATTTGCTTTGTTTTATTTTCCCAAAATAAAAAGTTAATACATAATTCATAGGTAGTAGGACAGTATTTTTTAGTTTGTTTTTTCTTTAGAAAAGTGAGCAAAAGATAGTTATACAATAATATGTATGTTATCGTCTTTTTTTGATTGGATACTCAAAACATTTATAAAGAAATGCTATTTGATGGTTCGAATGCCAATTTAATATATGAAAGGGAACACTCTTATGTACTTCCTCAATGGTTTAGGTATAAAATGCACTTAAGCGATTTTCAATTTTTGGTAGAGAGTATTCCATTGCCGAAGTATGAATTTTTAATTTAATATAGGTAATGTTTTTATGAATTTATAATGAACTAATTTGTGATAATTTTTTTGAATTATATAATTTTTTTTATTAACGATTTGTGTTTCAATAAAGAAAAATCTTAGTTCACGGAATTAAGTGGAACTAACGTTAAAAGGCCACAATACTTCCTCATTGTTAAATTAGTATGGATATGATAACAACGTTAGTTGCATACGATGAATTAACGTGTTCATCGGCACGGTACTCTTCGTTCTAAATTAACGTAATGGTACCACTTATATCTAATCGTTATGTCTACGTTACAGAATCAACAATAATTCCACGTTTCTAGTTAACGTTTACGGCTAAAGTTTACTTTACGTATACATCGAGAAAATCAGGTAAGGAGTATATCGCTCGTGACAAAGAATAGTGACACAACTCAAAATTTGAAATTTTTCAGGAGAGCAAAAGAAAAAATACTAATTTTGATTTTACTACACTATTCTCTATGGGTGTCAAAAAAAGGAAGTTCCCAAAATTCAGCTGCCCCTCGCTTTGTAAAATAAATATAAAAACTCCACTAAGTTAGGTTATGAAATCGATCATTGCGCATCTTTTTGACGAATTATCTCAAAAACTCAATTTTTTGAGTTGTGTCACTTTTCTATGCCATGAGCGATATATTTTGAAAATTTTTAAATGTAGGAATGTGTATCTATAGTATTTAGGAGGGGGAAGCCAAATTTTCCCGGAAAATAACCTCATTTTCCGGGAAAATTTTCACTTTTTTTTTAAAAAAATTGTGTATTATTTTATTCAAAAGACGTCAAAATGTACGATTTTTATAAAAATTTTGATATTAGGATTGTATCTCAACAGTTTTTCGACAGTGCAAGTAATTTTTCTGGGAAAGTTTTGCAATTTTTCCAGGAAAATTTTGCAATTTTTTCAATTTTTTTTTTTTTTTTAGTTTAAAATTACAAATAAAATTTAAAACAGGAAGAATTGTATAAATTCAGGAAAACCGGGGGTTTGGGGGCGGCAGCCCCCATCCTCTAAGGTATACAACGAATTAAAATTACATTAAAAAAATTGTTATATTTATAAAAGTTTCTGTTTTTAACATTTGTGGTACTATCAGAAGAAGCGATAACGGCGAAAAAAACTCTTTGATCTGTGTCTGCAAGGTTGACGAAGCAATTATTATTAATTAATTTACAATTGTAACGTCAAAAATTATCAAAAAATTTACATTTTAGCCAATTTTGAAAAATAAAAAATAAAAAAGGGAAAATTTTCCCGGAAAATGAGGTAATTTTCCGGGGAAAATAGGCTTCCCCCTCCTAAAAACTATAGATACACAATCCTACATTCAAAAATTTTCAAAATATATACTCCTTACCTGATTTTCTCGATGTATACGTAAAGTAAAATAACGCCACGTTTACTTACACAGAACTACTTTAGGACATCGTTCTTATAAAGTAAACTAAATGAACACAATCAGTAAACGTTGAAGAATCTCGTTATATATACGTAACTTCCACATATCTTTGTTTACTGGGTAAGTATTACGTACTTTGCACAAACATAACAGCTAATTCATCATGTTGCTTGGGTACGCCAAGCGTACGGCAATGATTTGTTTTTAGTTCGTAAATTTTTATGTGAAATTGCACAACACTCCATTTCTCACTTAAAACTTTTCCCACTTAAACCATGGTTTTTTATTACACTTATTTATTTTAATTTAATATTTATTCACTATTATTTTTATAACTATGTAAAGTTCTTATTTAAAAACGTAAGTTACTTACTTATTTAAAACTTTTGATTTTATATTTATTTAGAATAAATTTATACACGAATAAAAATTATTACCACGTTTCACCGTTAATGATTAATTACACTGCACATTTTATTTATCTAAAATCACTGTTAGGTATAATCAGGCAAATAATTTATTGGTTCATTCTTACAAAATATTTATTATCTGTGATCTGTAGCAACTAATTATTGATCAGGTAAGTTTAAATATTACTGAGATCAACGGACTTTAATAATTATCCGACTAACATCAGTCAAAACAAAAAAAATTTTAATAATTTTAAGTCATTAAATTTTTGACATATTTATACATAATTTATTATTGTCCTATCCGGCAATATCAATAATTTTTCACAAACTGACTAAAAAAAATCCAAAAACGTTTATCTTTTATTTATACAACATTCTCGTTATTAAACGGGACCATCCCGTTAGATTTTCTCATGACTTTTTATTTTCCCGCGCTTTTAACATATTATATTGTTTGTATGCATGGATATGTGTGTGTGTGTGTTTGACCACTACGTCAGGGATGTAAACCAATTTTAAAGGCATGGAACGACTGAGCGCTGCGTGTCGTTACACATGTTATTGGGTTTGTTTTACCTGTTTGCTGCCTAATTGATAAAATAAATAAATATGAGAGGTGTCTGTCCTCCAACCCGAACGATATTTTGGCCCAAGGTTGGAGAATAAAAAATCGAGTGCACGATTTGTCGTGGGATTCCTGGCGCTGGCCAATGAAAAAATTTGTCGTTCGTTCTAATATTTTCATGACCACACTATGTTCAGCAAAAGACTTATGATGAAACAGACCGAACTCTATTAGGTATTTGGTGATACTTAGCGGCCTTACATTATTTCATGTTTCTACATTTTGCATTTATCAAAGTAGTAATTTTTGAAGGTTTTGTAGCTTCGTAAAAGTTCTCTAAACTACAGGTGAAGCCACAGCAGTAAATGCAATCGTTGTCTAGGTCAGGCCGTAACCTTTACTGGTCGTGTCATACCTAGTGTGCATGCTATCTGCCTTTCTACTCCAAGTTACATAAGTTGATTCTTGGGGACGAGTTTGTAGTCGAAAGGTTGAAGCATAAGTCCAGGAATAAAAACCCTCCTTCGATTTTATTTAAAAATAAAATGCAAATCTATTTCTTTTCTTTTATAAAAATACATATTTGAACAACACATCATTTGTATAATAAATAATAAGACAGAATTAAATGCGTGTATAATACAGAAGCGAAAATAAAGATAATGAGAATATATATATTAGGTAGTTATAAACAAAGAGACACAAAAAGTTCCAAATGATGACCACCTGGGCATTATCACAAAACAAAACAAAAACATTCTTTTAACGTTTCAACTTAACCAATGTTGTATCTTCACCGTCTTGATCACGGGTCGCTTTATACGCTTCACGTTCTGTATCCGGATATTTGGTTGGCAAATTTGGCGAATGTAAATGTACTTTGGCAGGATAACGAACTCCAGCAATTTCAACTTCATAATCACCTGTTAGTACATAATCATTCGATACGATATCTAATTCACCATTCGTTTTGATATTTTCTACGAAACCGAGACAAACTTGTTTTTTAAACGTAAATCCATAGCTCGTCGTTGTCGTAAGTCCGGAATACACACCGTCACGATAAATTGGTTCTCCGCCCCATGGCCATATATCGACTTCATGATCATGATCATCGAGTAATAATTGGACGTACATTCGCCGAACACCTTCGTCACGTTGTTTTACTAAAGCATCGCGCCCAATGAACTCCTTATCGAATTTAACACGCCAACTTCGGCCACATTCAAGTGGTGTTGTGAACGTATCCAAATCTTGTCCCCAAAATGCGTAGAATTTTTCAACCCGCAATGCTCGCATAGCATAGTAGCCGCAATGCTTGATTCCATATTTATATCCAGCGTCGAGAAGGCGGGTGTATACATGTAAGGCGAATTCATTCGGGATGTAAAGAACGTAACCTAATTCTCCGGTATGTGTTAAATTCAGGGCACGAATTCCATTGGCCAGGCCTACATCCAGTTCCTTATAGGTAAAGAAGGGGAAACTCTTTGGCGATAAATCGGTATCTGTGAGTTCGGATAGCAGTATACGAGTAAACGGTCCCATAATACAAATGGCTGTGTACATAGAGGTGACATCGGATAGGTTAACTCGACTTCCGGATGGGATATGGCGGTTGATCCAACTTGTACATCGGGTTTGCTGAATGGTTGGCGCGATCATCATGTAACTAAGGAATAGAAACGGGAATTACAAATAAAATGTTATAAATGAAGGTCGTAAATACCTACTGATTTTCTGATAAACGGGCTAGCGAGCAGTCATTTTCGTAACCGCCATGCGTATTTTGCATTCCAGTATGAATGACTGACCCGACCGGGACATCAACATCATTCGAACATAAATATTGAAGTAGATCGACGACTTCTTTACCAGGTGACCACAGATCGATTTTAGTGAATGTGCTGTAATCGCAAAGTCCAACCTTTTCACGACACGCGTCATATTCAACATTGGCCAAATCAAACCACGCTGGTTTACCATAAGAATCGGTTGAAGCAATTCGGAACAGTGGTTTTCCTGTAGTCTCATCTACCGAATTTTGGCGATCGAACCAAACAGGACGCTCATATCCCATTACCTGGCCAAAAACAGCTCCGGCCTCTTTAAGTGCAGGATAAATAGGTGACATTCGTAAATTTCGACTCATTTTAAATTCTGAGAACGGGTATTGTATGTCGTAGTACATGCCGGGAATTTCACGAACTCGATCACGTAAAAATTTCCGATTATTGTGCAGCCCCAGGAATCGGGATATATCTAATTCGTAAATATCTAATTTAGAGTATCCTTTAGTTATGATATCGGCGATTACTTGGCCTACTCCTCCAATGGCCGAAATTCCAACAGTTTTCATGCCAACGGCGACTAAATAGTTTTGGATTTCGGGACTTTCTCCCAGCACCCATTTGCCATCGGGGGAAAATACCTCGGCACCATTACATAATTTTTCGAGAGTTGCCTCTCGCAACATTGGCACTCTTTTTAGAATTTGTTCGAGCGTAACGTGGAAGTGATCCCAATCTGGGGGAAGATATCGGTCTGATACTGGAATTTGGCCATCCTCAAATGCAGGCTTGGCGTTGACTTCGTAGCCGCCACCAATTATTCGACCGTTATGTTCTCGCATATAAACGTGTCCATCGAAGTCGCGTATCACGGGCATATTTTTATCCAGTCCCTCGATTTCTTTGGTGTGCAAATAGTAGTGCTCAACGGCGTGGATTGGAACTTTGACGACGGGTTCAGAAAGATGACCAATACTGCGCGCCCAGAAACCACCACAATTTACAAAATATATACACTCGGTCGTACCGCCCGTAGTCTCGACGGATTTGACTTTATTGTCGGTTTGGTTGATTTGAAGCACCGAGCAGTGCTCAACGACCGTGACTCCCATTTTCATAGCCTCGTCGGTCAGAGCGCGACATACTAAATTTGGGTTACCGACTCCATCTTCGGGAATCCACAAACCACCGACTAAATCGCTTATCTCTAGGATGGGGCACAATTCTAGACATTCTTTGGGACTAACTAATTTTGATTTGATGTTCCAACCTCTGCAATTTGAATTGAAATGAGTCCCATATGTTTCGGCGTGAAATCTTATCGAATCGATATACTTACTCGCTTAATGAATTCATTCGCCGAAAGCTTGTCATACGCTCCCGTGTTCGTGCTACATTGAGAGATCCACACTGTTTCCAACCGGTATCGTATCCCTTCTCCTGCAACTCTTTCAACAATTTAATTGACTTTTGAGCCATTTTCACCTGAGTATGCGTCGGTTTAAATGCTCCGACGAGACCAGCAAAATGCCAATGGGATCGTTGACCGATGCGTGCCTGTTCAATAATTGTGGTATGGTCACCCCATCCATTGAGCCCCAAATAATAAGCAACGGATGCTCCGACTAAACCACCCCCGCATATCACAACACGCGAATTATCCGGAGGCACTTGATTTAAAAGTTTTCCCTTACTCCCTTCCGCCTCATCAAAATTGGAACTATTTAAGGTGTTCGCCGAAGAATTTCGCAGCAAGGTCGTATGAATACGTCGGCGGTGGAGCCATAATTGGTGATCGCTTAAATTACGTCGAATTATATACATTTTCTTATCTAAGTTTGGTGTAAATCAGTTTTAAGCCATAAGATTCGATTTTTAACTATTTTAGAATTAATAATTATGCTAAATTTTGGTTATGTAAAAAAAAATTATAACAAAATACTTCGCGAAAATTTAATTGAATTACGCGAGGTGACTGTCAAATAAGCAAAACGTCAAAAAATAAAAATAAACAATAACGGTAGGGTTGAACGAAATTTTTATACCAATACGAGTGCTTTTAGAATTTGCTTATTGGGTTTGAGAATCAAGAATATTTTGACGTCAAAACTAATTGACCGAAATACAATTCACCGAACAATAAATAATCCTAAAATCTGTTGGTTAAATAAACAATTCGAGGCGTTATTTTCGCCCAAACTGAAAGCAATGACTGAGTTTGTTACCTAATTTACAAAAATGGCTGTTTTCGGGAGTAAAGCATGGTTTCCACGATGGCGAGGCGAAAAAATTAGTCAAACTAAAAAGAGAAAGTAAAAATTCACCAACAGTACGATAGAGACAAAATACCATTTTGACAGAAAAATTGGGACGTCCAGTTTTTAATATTTTAATTCAGCACTCCGAAATTGGACGTCTAATCCGAAAAAAAGATGAAATGAATCATCTTTTTTCGGATTAGCCGCTGATTTTCGGAATTCATATGTCAATTTGAAGAAAATTTTCGCAACAAAATAAATTTCAAAATAGAACCGTTAATTTGGAAAGCATTAATCCAGTAATGGATGTTAATAAAGTTAAAAAATGTAAGTTAAATTATGAAATGTCCCCAAATGTGTATCAATCCAAACACAAACAAAGTTATAGGTGATGAAATCGCAAAACGTCAAAAATAAATGAAAAAAAATTCGGTGTAACGACTAATTGCTGTTTCACTCACTCTCATGTTATTTTTTTGTTCCTTCCTCTTTTTAGTTTGACTAATTTTTTCGCCTCGCCATCGTGGAAACCATGCTTTAATTAACCTCAAAGATTTTCGGCGGATTTATCGATATCCCGGTTTCCATTGTATACTAATCAGAAAGTCACTGCTTATAGGGTTTAAAAGTCATTTTTGACAAATTTTGATTTGTTGATATCGTAAAGTGCAGTGGTGAAGTTGAAAAAATTATTCACACAAAAATATGATCGATTGTTCCGAATTTATTGATGAAACGGTTAAAATTGATTTTGGCAAAATATGCCGATGTTGTCTACTCCATAATACTATTATGAAATCGATATACGATGAGGATTTACCCACTATGTTGATGACGTGCACCACAATCAATGTAAGTTCGTCCATCGTCCAGACCAAATCCCGATTCCGGAATCTAGTGTGCTGTTTAATTTTAGATCACGATAGATGATGGCCTACCCTCGTTGATATGTAACGATTGCTATTCCCAAATTAAACAATCGTATTTGTTTCGGCAGTTGTGTGAACGATCGGATGCAACATTACGTCAGTGTTTTGAGCCGCAGCAGATAACCGATCTGAATTACACACTAAAGTCTGATATTCTAAACGATGCAGCGGATGACAATTTGAATGAATACGAATTGGTTTTGGTCGAGTACGTTAATGGAGGAAAATCGTCTGTTGCGATTCCAGCTGAAAATGAATTGAATTTAATCTCGGATCAGACAGAAAATTGTACCAACCGTACTGTAGATGATGACCTATCACTAAAAGATACTTTAGATTTGGCTGGTGAAGATCATGAAGACGTTCAATTTTTGAACGAGGAATATATCCAAATATTTCAGATAGAACCAATTAAAGAGCACGATCAACTATACAATAATATTTGTGACGAAGTTATGCCGCCTAACGACGAAGTTTTGCCCACTAACGAAGATCTCACAAGTTGCGATTCGGCGCCATCCGGAGACGAATTCGTCTGTAAAATCTGTAATAAAATATTTGGGGACAAGCACAAACTAAATCGGCATAAAAAACACCACTTGGGCGAGCGCCCATTCGAATGTAACTACTGTGGTAAAAGCTTTGTTGAACGTGGCTGCCTTAGAAAACATCTGAAACGACATCAAGGTGAGAAATCATTTGGATGTGAAGTCTGCGGCGTCAAATTCTACGACAAGTCGAGTCTAGTATGTCACTCTCGGATCCACACAGGTGACAAGCCCTTCGTATGCCAATTCGAGAATTGCGGCAAAGCGTTTACGCAATCCTCCCAACTTGAGACGCACAAAAAAATTCACAATTCCCAAAAGGAGAATGTTTGTGACGTATGCGATAAGCGGTTCACTTTACCATATCAGCTGAAAATCCACAAGCGAACCCACACCAATGAGAAACCGTACGAATGCGGTTACTGTGGCAAATACTTTTCCCAATCCGGCAACTTAACAACGCACATCCGTACCCATACAGGACAAAAACCCTACTCGTGCTCATTTAATGCATGCGAACGTAATTTTGCTTCGGTTGGCGAACTAAATTCTCATTTGGGCACGCACACGGGTGTTAAAACTGAAAAAAAATTGGCATGCCCGGAATGCGGTAAAATGTGTCGAAGCCGTTGCGAACTCGAAAATCATCTAAACACACATGCCGGTATTAAACCCTATGTGTGCTCCGTATGCGATAAAACTTACCTGATGAGCTCTCATTTGGTCGTGCATATGCGGAATCATACGGGCGAGCGACCATATCAATGTGATTATTGTATCAAAGCGTTCATGACACCGCAAATGTTAAAAGCTCATATGCGGATACATACGGGCGAAAAGAAATTCGCCTGTGATATGTGTGACAAAAAATTTACGCAGCCTTCGGGCCGAAATACGCACCGCAAGACACATTCACGTATTAGAACAAAGCAAAAGAATGTGGAAGAGTGTTAAAAGAAAGGTCGGTGGTGAAATTACTCAGATTTTATGTGTATTAGCTGGTTAATAAAGTTACATTTTACTTGTTGAAAATTCTTGTTGCTAAAATTGTATTTTAGATTAACTATAAGATTATAGAATCCGTGGAGCAGCCGGAAAATGATACAGAATTGATTTAAATCCAAACATGTTTGTTTCTAAAATTTGCTAAAAATATTCCCATGCCGGTAATCGAACCTAGGCTTTATGGGTGATGAAAGTAACATGGGATTATGTCCAATCTTCTCTTGCTAAAATTTGTATTATACCGACTGACCAAGAAACCAAGTCTACTCGCATCCCTGCCTATCTGACAGTGCCCCGTAATCACTCCAACAATCAGACTGATCTGACTCCGCTGAAGTGAGATCAGCTGTTTGGATCTCGCCAAGGCTAACTTTGGCCAGACCTGCCGAGTTATTACGCATGAGGTGCTACTCAGCCATCTGTCGTTCGTCAACTTACTGGCTTCTTCCTGACTCAGCAGTTTGCATAACACAAGAGGCATTCCAATATCCTTTCTGCTCTTTGAAATGTCGTCCGATGTACCACGTCGAGCCAGTTCATCGGCCTTTGTATTCCCCGTATAAATGAAGTGTCCTGGCACCCATATAATGTGGATGTTGAACTGATCTGTCATCTCGTTAAGAGATGAGAGGGACTCCTTTGTCCTGACTGTCCGTATATATGCGAATATCACGAGCCGTATTACATTATACCTCAACCAGTCCACGGACCACGACTCCCTTTATCGCGGTTACTTCAGCTTGAAAAATGCTACAGTAGTCGGGGAGACAGAAGGAGAGGTTTAACATAAGTTCCTCGCAGAACACCTCAGCCCCGACTTTTCCATTCCCGTTTGAACCATCAGTGAAGAAGTTTATAAGTTCTAAAACTGTATCCATCATCCAGTCCTCTCTAGATGGGGCATGTGGGGGTCCTAGTGCGGAACTTTGTGTCAAAAGACAGTGACGGGACAGAATAGTCGGTGGTATTGGGAATCTCTTTGTTACACAATATAGATGAGTGCCCTGAATTGTTGCAGGTCCACATTAAGATAGATTTCAGTCGTTTGGCAGTACAAATTGCCAACTGTTTTCCCAAGATATCTAGAGGAGTCAAAAATAGCCGTCTTCAGTGAATGAGTGGATGTGCTCCTCAGTGCACCACTGATCCACAGAGAGATTGTTCTCTGAACTTTAGTCAACAGCTTTTGGTTGACAGTTTTGTCCAGAGCAGGCCACCAGACTGTTACCCTATACAAAAGTGTAGGTCTGACTACTGCGGTATATCCAATGCACGATGCGGGGCTCTAGCCCCCATTCTTTCCCAATGGCATTTAACAGCTCCACAATAGCTTTCTTCACCCTTTCCAGAATATTAGGTTTCCAATTTAATTTGCTATCCAAAACCAGACCCAGAAACTTCACTTCATCTATAAAAATCAAGCTGAACCCATTTAAAGTAGGATGATCGATATGAGGAAGTTTATATTTCCTAGAAAAGAGAACCAATTCGGTTTTGTGTCGGTTCACATTCAACCCACAAACATTTGCCCATAAGGAAAGAATACCCAGAGCATTTTGTATAAGCTCACTAAGGGTGCCGGGATATTTGGAACGGACACCAACAGCAACATCATTCGCATAGGTAATCACCTTGAAACCACTATCTTCCAGTCTTAGCAATATGTCATTTGTGACCATATACCAATGTAAATATTCTGGCGGGTGATTCCCCCAGACTGGCATTTATGATTCTGCCTCCTAGCATTTGACTTATCCAGTCCTTAAACTCCTGGGTTCGAAAGTGCCCGAGTTATAGCTTCTAGAATTACGTTGTTAAAGGCTCCCTCAATGTCCAAAAAGGTTACCATTGCATAGTCTCCATATTTGAAAGATTTTTCAATAAAAAATATAAGAGAATGAAGAGCAGTCTCTACAGATCTCCCCTTGCAATAAGCATGCTGATATTTAGACTTTTCCGGCACAATTGTGCCTCTAATATGAGTTTCTATTTGTCTTTCCAGTGTTTTTAAAAGGAAGGAAGGCAAGCTAATCGGTGTAAAGTTTTTGGGATTGCAGTGTGAGCGTTTTCCCGTCTTAGGTATAAATACAACGTTCATTTCCGTCCATTTACTATAAGAATGTGACCAGCGTTGTGTAGAGAACTAAACGAGTTTTCTTCTCCAGAGAATTTTGGGAATACACGGATAGTCAGTCTACTGTACCATTGAAACTTCAGCTGGACATCATGTCTCGAAATGCATATGCATGGAATACTGAGAACAAGAGATAAAATCGTAATGAAAAAGGAGTCAAGTCTACCATCATAGAAGATTTTCAACACATTTGTGGATTTTAAAAGAAGAACCGCGAAACTGCCAGATTTAGTTAAATTTAGTTCAAATATCTGAATCAAAAGGACAATGAATGCAGGTGATTGCGTATTCCGTAGACAACACAAGTTAATTTTCACGTGGAGAAGACACGGTATATGGGCATATATGGCATCCAATTAGTGGATGTAAGGCGCTATGTAGGTTAGGTTGAAGTGGCTGCTATCGCACACTTAGGCCAGCAATGGCCCGTAAGGCGCTATGTAATTCAACCAGAAATAGACGGGATACAATATAGTTTGACGAGATAAAGGAAACAATCGAAATGAATTTAGAAAATATGCCGAAAGTAGATACGTCGGACAATGTAGTTGCCAATTGGAATCAATGGAAACGGGCATTAGAGATTATGTTTCAGGCTAAGGGAGAAACAGATAGTAGTAAGAAAAAATTGTTATTATTGCACTATGGTAGCATTAGATTGCTAGGATATATATTACAACCTGATAGACAAGACCACGTAGGCAAGGAAGAGAAAGAGAAAGCATACGAAATCGCGATCGAGATTTTGGATAATTATTTCATTCCAAAATCAAGCTCAGCTCTTGAAAGGAAAATATTTAGGAGTATAAAACAGGGACAAACTGAAACAATAAATCAATTTATATTGAAACTAAGGGGTCAAGGGGCGAAGTGAGAGTTCAAGGACGTGGACGAACACATTAGAGAACAGGTTATTGTAGGGACACATCATGTCGAAATAGAGAAAAAGGTAATAGAGAAAGGAAGTATTGAACTAAATGAGCTAGTTACATTGATCTAGTAGATTGAACTAAACGAAACTGACATACCACAGGGAGTAAATAAAGTTAATTTCAAGAAAAATGATTACAAAAAAAAAGTTGCAGGTTCACATGATGAGAATCGTAACTCACAATCTCGCACACGTTCTTCGTCAAGATGCAACACAAAAGGGCAATCGAATGATAAATGTGAAAATCGTGAAGCAAGTTGCTATCGTTGTGGTCGTGCAGGTCATTTTGCCAAGAGCTTGAAGTGCCCAGCCAGAAACAAGAAATGTGATAAATGTCAGATAAGCGGACATTTTAAGAAGATGTGTCGCACCGATATGTCGAAAAGAAAAATCCCTTTCGTGGAGAAAGGAGAAGTTAAAAATGCAAATTCGGATTCGGTTAGTAATAGCAATGTTCTTTCCATAGGCAGAACAACTGAAATCAGAAAGGAGGTAGAAGTTATTTGCAAAGTGGGTGGAATTAAAATAAGGTTGATAATAATACAGCGGCGCGGATGAATCTGATAAGCGAACATACCTGGAACAGAGCGAAATACAGGGGGATAAAAACGTTAAACAAACCAGCTAGTTCCGATCGGGAACTAAAAGGATTTAATAGCCTAATCAGGGTAATCGATATTGTCCGCACTATTATCCAATATAGGGACAATGTAGAAGAGATCTCTACATTGTAGAAGGACAAGGGTCCTCACTGATGAGTTGCGAAACCGCATTAGCTCTAAATGTCGTATTGTTTGACATAAACTTGGTTATAGAGAACAAGAATACATAAAACTCCAACAAAACGGAAACTAAAAGGTATCCAAGTCGAAATACAAATAAATGAAAACGTAACGCCAGTACGTCAACATTACCGCCGGATTCCCATACCATTAAAAAACAAAATTTCGGAAAGGCTAAAAGAACTCTTGAACGATGACATAATTGAAAGAGCAGACGGAACTTCAAGATGGTTGTCACCACTTGTAGTTACCCCTAAGGATCAAGGCAGAGAAGTACGCTTATGCATTGATATGCGTAGAGCCAATCAGGCAGTTAAAAAGGAGACGCATCCACTCCCGACGTTTGGTTTAAATTGTGCTAGGGAGATTTACCTAAAGTTAATGGAAAACTTATTAGTCAGCCTCAAAGGAGTCTGGGTATACACCGACGATATCTTAATTGTGGGAGAAAACGAAAAAGAACACGATGAAAGACTAAAGATAGTATTAAACGTGCTGGATGAAAATGGAATCATTTTGAACAAAAAGAAGTGTCAACTCGCAAACGGCGTAGTGGTTAAAGCTACGGCGGTTGGATCGGGGGGAGGTACCGGGTTCGAATCCCTACAGGGGCGGGATGCAAAAGGGATGTTTCATCATCTGATTACGATCGGTGATGACAATGAACACATCTATGACCCCCTGTTGAGAGTGCGGAATCCATGGGCCGACCCACCTTTCATGTCAGTACTATAGGCTGGCATGAACAATGCAATGTGCAGGTGGTTTAAGCAAAAGCGGGTCTATAGCCAGCCGTACGTCCTCGAGTTGGCTGGCAACGACGTAAGGTAGGACGTTAAAAGGGAACTGCGAAAGAGTTGGGAGTGCCTAGAGCCCCAGAAAAGATTGCAGAGATACACACAAAAAAAAAAAAAAATGTCAACTCGGAAAATCAGAGATTAAGTTTATGGGGCATCTCATATCAAAAGAAGGCATAAAACCAACTGAAGATAGAGTGGTAGCAATTAAATCTTTTAGGGTTCCAGAAAGTAAGGAGGAAGGCAAAAGTTTTTTGGGACTTCTCAATTGCGTCGGTAAGTTCATCCCTAACTTAGCATCATTGTCGGAGCCATTAAAGAAATTGACACTAAAAGACCACGATTTTAGTTGGAACGAAAAGCAACAACAAAACTTCGAGAGGCTAAAAGAATTAATCATAAAAGAATCAAAGTTAGGATTCTATGATCCTAATGACAAAACAACAATAATCACTGATGCAAGTCTAGTAGAACTAAGTAGGAGCCGTCTTGATCCAGCAAAACCAAGGAGAAAAGGAAGCACTGGCGATAGTTTGGGCTGTGGAGAAATTCAGGATGAATGAAAGCCTTATGCATTACATGCATTACATGTCTCATATTACGACAAGATCGAATCGTAATGCCGGAAAGTATGCAGAATCAAGTACTCAAACTGGCTCATGAAGGGCACCCAGGTGAGGGAATGATGAAAAGAAGGCTACGAAAAAAATTATGGTGGTACAACATGGACAGAGATGCGACACAATTTGTTAGGAGCTGTGAAAGCTGCCAGATAGTTGGCAAACCAAATAATCCTAAACCTTTGTATATAAGCGAATTACCAATGGAATGTTGGAATCAATTAAGAGCCGATTATCTTGGACCATTACCATCAGGAGACAACTTACTATTGATAATCGATGAATATACCAAATATGTTGTTGTTGAGCACATGAGGTCAATAAAAAGCGCCATGACAATTGCCAAGTTCAAAACTCTATTCACAAGATACGGACTACCTAAGATACTCATCACGGACAATGGATCACAATTTCGGAGCATAGAATTTAACGATTTCCGTGAGGAACTTGGCATTAAGTTAAAGCACACGATACCATACTCAACTTCCTCGGATGGAGTAGTAGAAAGACAAAACCGGTCTTTAGTAAAGCGACTCAAAATAGCTCAGCTTGGGAAGGGAGACTGGAAAGAAGAATTGAATGATTGGTTATTTCTATACACCAATTCAATTCACCCTTCAACGGGTTTATGTCCAGTCTAGGGAATGTTCCGAAAAGATTTTCGAGAAAAAATTCCAGCGATCGAAAAGGTAGTAGAAATATACTACATTGGCGGAGGAAACATTACATTGACGAGAAAAGAAAGGCTGTCCGATCCAACGTAGAGAAAGGTGACGTAGTACTGAGACAAAACGAACGGCTAGAAAATAAACTCTATACGAATTTTGACAATAACAAGTACAGAGTGCCGCCCCGGTGGCACAGTTGTTAGCATGCTTGCTTTAAGCCCCGGAGGTCCCGGGTTCGATTCCCGGAGGGTGATGAAAAAATCACGGCTGGTTAATGTAGGATCAATGAATTAATCACTCATTATCCATTAAAATACTGATTACGAAACTTCAATATGAAGCGGCCAAATCCCTCCATGGGATGTAGCGCCAGCGAAAAAAAAAAAAAAAAAAAAGTACAGAGTAGTAGAACGGCAAGGGAAAATGGTCAAAATCGAAAAAGACGATGGGCAGCAGTTTAACAAAAGGATCAGATCAAGTAAAACAGTTCAGGGAACGAGAAACACCAAACAGTAGTATGTATACATAGAATTAAGTAATAGTATTGGGGATTTGGTAAGCAATCATCAGTCAATCAATATAGGTACAAATGAGAACGGTATGAATAAAGAAGTGGAAGAAAATCGTAGAAGACGATCAGATAGGGTGAGAAAAAAACCATCTCATTTGGAAGATTACGAGTTATCTTAGTTAAAAAAAAAAAAGTAATGTAGTGAATTCAATGAGCGCACCCATAATGCGATGAACGTATTCACAGTTGAATGTGGCAATACCACATGGATGAAGAAAAATAAATAAAAAGATAGACGTGTACAGATTATAAGAGAATAAAGACTTGTTTCATTGTGAATGGAAAATAAGATAAAATACAAGGGGGATAGTGAATCTACAGCTACAACCATGACGTTGTCTCGAACTTCTAGATTTTTTTTTTACTTTTCCAAACCATTTTTGCCAAGTTCCACTTTAATGAGGCAGCCCATCACTTGCCACTAGGGATAGGCGAATAGCTCTTACTGTTAAAAAGATGAATAATATGCCGTATCTTTTCTCCTGGCGGCATCTAATCGCATCAAATATGGACCAAACACGTCAACCCCTCCCTTTAAAACTTCTCTCAACATTGGAATCATGAACTTTTGTAAGCCATCACGAGTTATGTTACCTGGCCATGTTGAGGCCTAATTAATGGTTTTTCATCCATTTCCGGGGGGCTGGCTAACTCTTCCCTTCATTCCCAAAACGAGGTTTTTTCCTTACCCCGGTATGATGACAAGTTATACATTTTGCTTTTTTTGGTCTGACGAAACTGTCCTGCTGCATGGTGATAATTTCTCTTGTATATTGCCAACTTTCAATTTTAGCTATTTTTTAAATTGGTGCTACTCGAGCCAAATTATCTCTTCTAAAGTTATTCTCGAATTAGTTAGCAACGATTGTTATCACTGCGCACCAACATGTCCTCTGTAGCCATTTATATTATTTATCCGGTAAAAATAGTGGTAGGTAGATACGTACAAACGGTTTAGATGTATATTGCTGCATTTTCTGCTTAATCAGTTCACCGAACCTAGACTCTCTTCAATACGTCGCAGCCGGGACAACGTCATTTATTAACTTTCAGGAAGCCTGTAACGTTTACCAAGTTTTCCCAAAATAAGTTTTTACAAGCTAATAAACCTCCTAGGGGAAAAGGGTTCCCATACATCCCTGATAAGCCGAGTTTTAGTCGCCAAGAGTTGACTCTCTCGAGTGTTGTTGCCAAGCGCCAATGATGTTTAGACCAATTAAAATTTCCATGCTTCTCTCTCGATACGCAATCCTTCCCCAATTCTCTTAGATGAGTGTATTTCTTTTTCAGCTGATTGGGAAAAATTGATTACACAGCACTGGTAGGTTTAAATTTTTCGCCGTTCTCACATTATTCAATCGATATTTCATAGACTATGTATAATCCAATAAAAACGTTTATTATGAACCATGATAAACTAATTTAATAGGTATGATTGACAGCTGTTTCAAATTCGTCTTTTCTTGCGCATCTCGTCATTCGGTGCGATAAAATCACAAGGCTTCGTTGTTTTCACAAAAACTATCACCGCAAAACAATTCGATTTGTTTTTGTTTGCTATGAACTAGTGATTATAAAAAAAAGTATAGCAAGAAAAAAGCACCGAATGACAGAATTTTTTTAGTGAAAGAGATAGCAATACATGCGCTTGATCATACCTACTTTAATTGGTTTATCATGATTATGAACAAACTGCTGAGTGCTGCCTTTTCAAATGTCAAACCTTGGCACTTGACAAACAAAAATGAATCGCATCAACGCATTGAAATAGTGAAAATTCACTACAAAAATGATGAAAATTTCACGAACACAATTCGTAAAGATCGTTGTGGTTTTGGTCGTAATGGAGCTCCTTCTCGTGATGTAGGTGTTAATTAACTCCGCAAGGACCAAAGTTATGATGACCAAACATTTTTGCTTGTTCAAAACTCCTATTCTCGTCGTTTGGAGGTTCCTGACTCCAAAAGTATTGAGTAAAGGTATTTAGTTGAGCGTTTAGGGTTGAGTTGAAGTTTGGGGTTGAGGTGAGTTGGAGTTGCGTTGGCGTTGTGTCAGGCCTTTAGTTTGGAATGAGTTGAGGGTTGAGTTTGAGGTAAGCTTGAGTTGAGTTTTTGTATGCTTTCGTGCCATTTTGATTTAAGGATTGAGTTTGGGGTTGAGTTTGGGTTGATTCAGTCGTTCAGTCGGGGATTTATTTGGAGTTGAGTAAGAGGTGAAGGGTGAATTATGTTGCAGTTATACTTGTGTTGTAGTTATAACTCGTACTCGTCCATCCAAATCAACTGAAAACATTGCTGTCGTAGTTGTCAATCCAAGGAGTCAGGCATTTCGTTCGGCACCATGTACCGCATCTTGCAAGAAAACCTTAGCCTAGATGCTTACAAGATCCAATTTGTGCAATAACTAAAACCTGCCGACCATAGACATTAGACTACGCCGTAGATTTATTAGTTAGGAATGCATCAAGGTGATCCTAACTTTTCCAAGAAAATCATTCTCAGAGGTGAAGCTCACTTTCACCCCGCTGGCTACGTAAACAAACAAAACTGTCACATCTGATGGTCTAAAAATCCAAGAGAAATTATTGAAAAATCTATCCATTATACAATGGAGTGGCATGATTGGACCGTATTTTGTTGGACAATAAAGCTGGTTAGCGTTACTGAAAACGGATTGCTTTACCAAACGATGCTAACTGATTATTTAATTAACAATGAAGATGGCACGATACAAGATTACAGTATGCGCTACACAAACCATGAAACAAGGGAATTAATTCTTCAGAAGTTCCTTGGACGTATAATTTCTCGTTCCGGATTACACCTCGAGATTTTGTTTTGTTTTGGGCTATGTTAAGGATTAAGTTTAGGCAAACACTCCGGCCACAATCCATTCAAGCACTGAATTAAAATATCCGAGCTGTTATTGGACAAATTGAGCCTCAGTTGTAACAAATCGTGGAGTTTGTACTTTGATTTAACATTTTCATTGTTGTGCCTCTTGGCTCTTTGCCTATCATTTTTTTTGCTAATCTGATTGAATAGAGCTGGGTAAACGAATCGGCACTTCATGAATAAGTCCTGGCCATACTGTGGTCTAGCGAACTCACACTACTTACGTAAGAAGGTTATGAATGACCTTGTTGTTGAAATATAATTTGCATTCAATAAATACTAGTAGTGTAAGTCATCCTTTATATAGCACTTTTATACATACCTGTCGAATAAAATGTAGTAACCTAAAAAGATTTGCTGTAGTTTGTCTGTCCACTGGTTGCAATCCCAATTAATTTTACAACAAAGGTTATGGTTCCAGATATCGTATTATATTAATATATTCTGGAAATTGTGCAAAATAAAATTCAATTTTAATTCGTACAATTGTGCAAAATAATAATGGCGGACAGCGTTGCAAAATACCAAATTCCACGCCTGAATGCTGGAAATTTTTTCAATTGGTGCTCCAGGATGGAAATGTTGTTGAAGCGTTATGGAGCGTGGATAGCGATCACGAAAGATCGGACAGACGACAATGCCAAAGAATGGGACATAGCGAATTTAAAGGCGCATTCAACAATTTCGTTGTGCGTAGATGATGACCAAATTAATCATATCCGAAACGCGAAAAATGCAAAGGAAGCCTGGATAGTGCTAAAGGAATTTTATGAGCGTGATTCACCGGGCAAGAAAGTGCGAATTTTGCGTGAAATAATGAAGCAACGTGCAACAGAGGATACTAATATGTTGGCTCATGTCAACCACATGAACGAATTGTTTCAGAAACTGCTTGCTCTTGGTCAAAATCTCAAGCCCGAATTTTTACAAGTGCCACGCTAATTGGTTCATTTCCGCACAGCGTTGGTGAGTGCAAAGGTAATTGAAGAGTACAGACGACGAAAAGATAGAGATGAAACGAAGTATATTTCTGGTGATGCGGACGCATTAAAAGTGTCAAACAGTAATGGTTCGCAGAAAACAAAAAGTGTCGTCAGTTGTTTCTTCTGTAAGAAGAAAGGTCATTTTCGGAATAAGTGCGATGAATATGCAAAATGGACGTCGAGCAACACGAACCGGATAATTTTTTGTTCAAAGTTGGCGAGTCTTCAAGCGACTGGATCCTTGATTCTGGGGCGACATGACATATTTCCACTTGCCGTGGCGAATTCATTGAATTCAACGAATCATATACCGAAAATGTATCGGTTGCAAATGGCCGACAAGTAAAGTCGTCTGGCAGGGGCAACGTGATTGTGCATTTTTTGAACGGGGATGGGAAAATAAATGAAATAAAAATCGAAAATGTTTTGTATATCCCAGAAATTGGTGGAAAATTAATTTCTGTAAAACGACTGACCGAAAAGGGTTAAGTGTTATTTTCAACGGAGATGCCTGCGAGATTTGGTCAGCTGATAAAGAGTATCAGATTGCTGTCGGGGATATTGTCAATAATTTATAAAGAATGCGTAAACAACAACTTTGCATCAATGAGTGGCATCGCATTTTAGGCCATCGATGCATCGATGCAGTGAACAATATTCCAAATGAAAGTCTCATAGATGGGATGAAGTTGGCAAAGTGCAAATCGACTTGCAACCAAATGGCGGAATGCGATGTTTGTATCAAGGGAAAATTAACTCGCGTTTCATTCCCGAAAGTTTCTGAAAATCGGTCTTCGAGAGTCCTATGGATTTGATTCACAGTCATATCTGCGGTCCGATGCAAACAGCTACAAATGCTGGTAAGCGATATGCTTTAACGCTTATTGACAACTTCTCAAGATATACAACAGTATATTTGCTGAGAGAAAAGTCTGAGGCATTCCAGCGGTTTAAAGAATTCCACCAGTATGTCCAAAATAAATTTAGAATGAAAATTAAATGTATTCGAACAGATCACGGCGGAGAGTATATAGACAAAGAGTTCGTACAGTATTTAAATACGAACGGAGTGAAAATTCATCGTATGGCACCTTATTCTCCTCAATAGAACGGAATTGCAGAACGAAAAAATCGTACTTTTATAGAAATGACCCGTTGCATGCTGCTTGATGCTGGATTGGAACATCGGTTTTGGGTTGAAGCAGTTGTATTGGCGAATGATTTACAAAATATATTACCGTCGGAAATTAGATTCGAAAGCGGAAGAGGCAATTTTGTTTCTGAATCGAAAGCATACAGGTGTTTCGTGAAAGTAAAACAGAAGATTGTCATTTCTCGAGACGTTAAATTCACAGATGATATAGCGGCGAAACATAACCTACTAACAAGGCATGTGTTAAGTGTTATTCGAAGCAACCTCTCAATCAACGCAATGATGCTATCGAGGAGGGCAAAGAATAGTCGTATAGTTACGTTAATTTAGACGATCCTCAACCGGAAGATGATAACGAATACACAGAAGTTATTCCAACGGAGACCGTCATACTGAACAGTGATAATACTACCGACGAAAACCTAGATAATGATGTTTTTGCCAGTAACTCGTCGCTTGAGCTAATAAAACGATCTGATCGTTCGACTATTGGCAAACGTCCAAGACGTTTGATTGAGGAAATCAGCGTTGTTATCAATAGCGAATCATCCAACTTTAAAGAAGCTATTTCCTGCACTCAAAAGGATTATTGGATTGACGTCATGGAGGAGGAGTATGCATCGCTGATTAAAACTGATACATGGAAGCTGGTAAATTTGCCTGAAGGAAAAAATTTGGTCGGCTGCAGATGGATCTATAAGTTAAAAACTAGTGCTAATGGAAAGATGCAGAAATATAAGGCTAGACTGGTAGCACAAGGCTTTAGTCAAAAATATGGACTACGATCAAGTGTTTATAACCTGTCGCAACATTTCGAATTTTGCTTTCAATTGCAGTGAGCAGAAAAATTATGGTTAATCATTTTGATGCGAAAACCGCGTTTCTGAATGGCGGCTTACATGCGTCAGCCACTTGGATATATAGCCTATGGAAGGAGATTTACATGCATCAGCCACCTGGATATATAGCCTGTGAAATGAGGATAAGGTATATCGTTTAAACAAAAGCATTTATGGTCTGAAACAGTTAGCACGTGTTTGGAATGAGAAATTGCTTGACGTACTCATCAGAGCAAAAATGACGCAGAGCAAAGCTGACACTTGTTTATACATTTACCAGGGACAACGTGGCTACATGTTTGTGTTAACATATGTCGATGATATATTGGTTATTTACAACACAAAAGAATACGGAGACAATTTTGAGAAAACGTTAAGTTCGAATTTCAATATCGACAATCTTGGTTTGATAGCAAACTATATATTTGGGAATGAGAGTCGCTAAACATGATGATTTCTATATGCTTGACCAAGAGCAATACATTTTGAATGTTGCAGCAAGATTTAATTTGGAAAAATCCAAACCGACTGATATTCCACTTAGTCCATCGTATCACAAACAAATCGATGAAGAGAAATTGTTGGACAATAACAGGTACTGTGCAGCAATAGGATGTTTATTATACATATCGACGAATACTCGTCCTGATATTTCTGCAGCCGTTGCAATATTATCACAGAAAGTAGAATCACCGACGCAGTCTGATTGGAACGAAGTCAAGAAGGTGATTCGGTATCTTAAAGGTACATCAAAACTACGTCTGAAATTGGATTGGAAAGTTGGATACGCTGATGCGAATTGGGCAGAAGATCGCCAAATACGAAAGTCTAATTCTGGTCACATATTTTTGTTAAATGGTGCAATTAGATGATCTTGCAGACGGCAGGATTGTGTAGCCTTATCATTGACTGAAGCTGAGTTCATCGCATTGTCTGAAGCTTGCAAAGGAGCAATTTGGATCCAGCGCATTTTAAATGATCTTCACTGGCAAGGAAGTCAATCAACAAAAATCTTCGAGGACAACCAAAGCGTGATTAAAATGATAATTGATGAAAAATTAACCAACCGTTCAAAGCACATTGATACCCAAATACATTTCGTAAAGCAATACGTCGACGATGATCTTGTAAAAATTGAATATTGTCCAACCGATGAGATGCTGGCCGACATGTTTACAAAGGGTCTTGCTAAAGCGAAATTTCAATTATTTACTGATAAGTGTAATTTAATTAATTTGAATTGATTTTAGTGAAATGTTCAAAATCAAATTATTTTTTGTTTGTATGTTGAAATTTATTTTGTAAATTGATAATATTAAAACTAGAATGCAAATTAAGGAGGAGTGTTGAAATATAATTTGCATTCAATAAATGCTAGTAGTGTAAGTCATCCTTTATACATAACTGTCGAATAAAATTTAATAACCTAAAAAGATTTTCTGTAGTTTGTTCTGTCCACTGGATGCAATCCTAATTAATTTTACAACACTTGTACCATTCAATTCTGGTCATGGTATTTCTTTAATGTGTGCACGAACTGCATTTATTATTAGCCGAATTTAACTAGTCACCATGTTTCATGCCTCGAAATTTAACTCGATGGATAAGTGCAGTCCTCTAATCGTTATTTGATACGCAACATGCTAATGCTCGCCAATTCTTTGAGTTTCAAAAAAGTAAGAAGGATTTCATTGGATTGATTGGATTGATTATTTGTATTTATGTCATACGCTAATTCTAGCTTGTTACTCTTTACCTGGGCGGTTGACAAAACAAATTTTTGAAGAACCATCGTCTTTGCATTGTATATATAGCTGACTTTCACTTGAGGTTACTCCGGTTATTTGAGACTTTGAGACGATTTAGTGTCATAAGTATTGGAGAGCTTCATTACAAACCTTTCACAATAAACCTTTCACATGTACGGGGCGATCGATTTTATCAGAGCAGAAATAACCACTTTCATCACTTCCGATAAATGAGATATGGACCCATTTTGGCTGAAAATTTTAAGGATTGTGCAAACTCAAAAAAAGCTTATACATATGCTATAACTGCATCATTTGTATCACAAATCACGGATATTCAATGTCTGTAAATTCCCATGTTATCTCCTGAACGTAATTGATTTAAAAAGCCCAAAATTGTTTAAGTATTCGTGGAAATGGTTATCAGTACAAACTCAAACTAATTTGATGAATAAAATATTTCGTTATTCAAATAAATGTAAGCACCGCAAATTAAGCCCAGTTTTTGGACATTACCCATATATGTATATTATATTGAGCAGCTATTTTTGAATGTTCAAACAGAATCGGTCCGCTCGGCTAAGTCCTTTCTTATCCGCTCCAAATCGTTCCTTTGACAAAACAAAATTCATCCGTTCCGTTTGTCAAACTATGTCGTAATAAACAATATCCTTTAAGGTACGTTAATGTACGATTCTGGTGACAAGAATGTACACCACGAAGTAATTTTTTCTCAACTCGCAGAAAAATTTAACCAAATTTACCAACACAACGTAGCGAAAAAGGTTCACAGGGCAACAATTTTGGTTTACAGTTCAGAAATTTAACCAGGGTTACAAACATAAATTGGAATTATTCAACTCCCAAAAACTGCATTGTTTGAAGGCGAACTTCCCGAAATAAGCCAACATTGCAACACGAATCTATCTTACCAACGATAAACGAACGTCTGACCCAGCTTTAGTGCAAGATCAGCATCAGAATTGCCTTTTACAATATTATACAAGTAATTTTCGCCCTAATAATACTAAACTCTGCTATTCACAACCTAGATTTGCCAAAGAAAGCGTAAAAATGATGCTGAAACCAATTAAAGGAAGACAATTTGACATTAACTCTAAAATCATACCATACTTTGCTTTCACAAGGGTATCGACATTTAGTTATTTCAGGATACTTGGGGTTACCGTTTTCGAGTTAGTAGTAAACAATTAAAAACTTGTCACGATTGTGGAAACAATCGTAAGCAAGGGAATTTGAGGTAATTTAAATCACCTGTGCTTATAAAGGCTATTTTGGTATAAGGTATTGAAAACAGAGTGATTTCGTGTCCGGTCGTAAAACACGTTTGACAGTGTTCGCATGTAATAAAATGGTTTTTCCATATAGAGTGATTTTTTATATTCGCATTAAGACTGATTTACATTCAAAGATTTTTGCAGATGCAGATGTCAAATCAAAAATTCGTTTTTTTACACATTGAAAAATAAATTTAAACAAAAAATGTCATAAACCAATACAAATGATTGGTTTTTCTTGTTTATGTAACCTTATTATAGTTATTTATTCACGCATTGATGATTTTACAGAAAAAAGATGAAACTCGACATCTGCAATAAAAAGCAGACGACGACTTTTGGGTTTGTGTCTTGGGTTTCAATTGACTTTTTTAAGCAGATGATTATTTTTTCTCTTTTTGTCTTTGCTGTTTTTCATATGTTGTGTTTCAACTTTTTTGCGGACGTCGAAAGTCGTTGAATGTAAATCAGCTATTAGTCTAAACCGTACAAAAATTAAAAAAAAGTTAGGTAGTTTCGAGAAATTTGAAAAATACCATATAACTCCACCTGCAGCAGCAGTAGCGTCCGACATAAAATGGTAGAATCTTTTTATACAAGATTTTTTATAAATGTTTCTAAGGATAAAACTTATTGAGGTGACTTTGGTTTCGTCAGCTATGGATAACACAAAACGAGAGAGGTAATTCTTTTGAAATTTGTGTTTTACCAAAAATCTTAAAACTTTCTTCATTTTCGTCACTATCGTGCTATTTGCGATATGCGAAATAGCATGATCGAATAGAAATATTGCTTTGTAAGGTACTATTACTTCGGTTTAAAAAGACGAAAGTATTGAAATCCTGTCAAAAATGACGAAAAATTTGGTTGGTCTAAAACCGCTTTTCTCGACGTTTTGAAAGTACCTGAGTCTGAAAAAGCAAAAAAAAATGTCCGTCCGTCTGTAGTCTGGATGTCTGGACGTCTGGATGTCTGTACCCATGGTATCTCGAGAACGGCTTGTCCGATTTGGATTTTTTTCGCCAATCTGTTTCTATGGTCAAGACGAAGATTTGAAAAGCTTTTGGAGACTGTTCATCAAGAGGGTGGGGTACCTGCCGTACGAATTGACCCAAAACACCTGGTTTTATAAATATTTATGATTTTTTTATATATGCTGGTTTGATTATTGAATTGGGCATTGAATTTATTGAATTTGGAATTGATTTGAAGGTTGAGTTAGGAGTCAAATTGCGGGTTGAGCTGAAGTTGAGTTGGAGTTGAGTTGGGGTTGGATTAGAATGTTGTGAGCAGTTAACCAATTCTTTATATATGCTGGTTTAAGGATTGAATTTGGCGTAGAGTTTGTGGTTGAGTTGATGGTTGAGTTGAGTTCCGTTTGCGGGTTGAATTAGAGTTTAGTGAGCAGTTAAACTGAGGATTTGTGATTTTTTTTATAAAAATTTTATTAGGATTCTGTATCCGATTTTTATGAAATTTACTATTTCCAATGGAAATGGGACTCTCAAATTACTTTTAGATGAAGTTCTAGAATATGGCCAAGTAGGATGTAACTTGCCTATTTCTCAATCGATTGTTATGAAATTTGACATGTTCGTTGGAAAAGGGATTCTAAAATGTTTTTTGGATGAAGTTCTGGAATATACATAGCTAATTGGAATTTGGCTACTTCTTAAGCGATTTTTGTGAAATTCACTGAAATATGACATCGGCGATGAAAATGTGATTCTAAAATAATTTTCGGATATAGTTTTGAAATAAGGCCAAGTAAGATGGAAATTAGCTATTCCTTAACCGATTATTATGAAATTTGATGTGATGTAGGTATACCTTGGAAATGGGATTTTAAAATGATTTCTAGATGCAATTTTGGAATATGGCCAAGTATGATGGAATTTTCAGCATTCTATTTTAGCATTCCTAAATGATTTTGAGATTAAATTCTGGAATATGGGCAATTAGGATATACCTTAGCTATTTTTAACCGATTATGATGAATTTTAACGTTTCCAACTAATAGAAGGAAATGTGACACAAAAATTATTTTTGGATGAGGTTGTGAGGAATAAGTCAATATGGCTTTTAAATTGTTGTCTGATGAGGTTCCTGTAAATCATGCAGCTATTGGAGTTTCTTTGAGGCAGCGTAAATGTCTATTTCAATTGCTTAACGATCGAGATTGTCTTCGAAATAATAAAGTTCGCCTACAGACTTTTCTCCCCAATATCCTTCCTTCGCTTTAAACGTTGAGGTATATTTCCTGAGTATTTACTGTTATAGAGCTGTAAGTTTGGCTATGCTTCAAAAAATGAAGTGTGTGGCGGACACGCGCTGAAGAATTAAAACTACTAACGTTGGTGTAGAGTATCGGAATTAGCAGTATCATTTTAGAATCAGTTTTTGCTTGGCAAATTTTGAATTTCATCATAATCGATTAAGAAATAGCCAAATTCTATCCTAATTGGTCATATTCCAGAATTTCATCCAAAAAGTATTTTAGAATCCTATTTCCAACGCACATGTCAAATTTCATAATAATCGGTTGGGAAATAGGCAAATTTCATCCCACTTGGCCATATTAAGTTTATTCTAAAATCAGTTTAGGATCCCATTTCTATCGCGGATGTCAAATTTCACTAACATCCGTTATGAAATAGATAAGTTTTATCCTAATTGGCCATTGAAAATCCTAAAGAATTGAGGAAGTTTAGTATCTATGAGACGGATAAGGATTGTAGCGGAAACCAAATACTGAACAGCAAACACAAAATAAAGTAGGCACAGTTAAGCACGGCGGAGGTAATGTTATGGTGTGGGGATGTATGTCGCCAGCAGGGGGGGGGGGGGAAACTGATGTTTGTGGATACAACGATGACACAATTTGGGTATTTAAATATTTTACCAGACAATTTAAAGACAATTGCTCCAATTTGATCTTGAGGGAGTGTTTACCTTCTACTGCACACTCCACAAGTATTGTTCAAGAGTGGCTTATCTACAATTGCTTACAAAAACTAAGAATATCACCGCTATCACCAGACATGAATCCGATAAAACATCTATTTAACAAATTAGAGCACCGGATTCGGATTAACAACAACCGAAGGGAAGCTGAGTTAGAAAACGCCTTGCAAACCGAATGGAGCAAAATATGGCCTGTGGTTATCGAAAAGTAGGTGATTTTTGGCTTTAACGGTTGGAAGAGGCTATTAAATATAAGGGTGGTCCAACTTTCTACTGATTCCTAATTCGTACGAAAATCTCACAAATTTCATTTTATTGTTTTGTAATACTGAAGCGTATGTTGATTTATACAACAAAGAATTTAGCCAAATTTTCTTTTTTGGTTTATATTTTAAAAACTAGTTGTAATCATTAAATAAAACTGATTTTTATTTGAAGGTAAAAATAGACTGAAATTAAACAAAAACTAAGAAAATTGTTGTTTATTTGGATTTATGAGAAAACCATTGATTTATCAGTTCAATTAAAGTGTATGTAGAGTTTGGCACGTAAAACCTCCGTTCTGTAGAGATGCGGGATGGCATCAAGGGCGCGTAAAGTTAACTGCGTGCTCAGATCAAAGATCGGTGGATCTTTATAAAAAGGCAATAGCCGAAGTAGGTGAGGTATGGGAAGGCGCGAGGCTTGAGGCAGTTCGAAAGGAAGAAATTCCGAGTAGACCAAGGGCCCGCGTCTGGTTACCAACCAAACCAGAAAAGCCAGAAGAGATCCTTGAGATTATTCAGGCAAGTAATCCAAATCTTCCAACGAAAGATTCGTTCAAATCTTCCAACGAAAGATTGGAAGATTGTCAAACAGGAGGAGGCTAAAGGGGGCTTCAGAATGGCAATCATGCTGCTCAATAAGGAGTCCCTTACTCCCCTGGCAGAGACAAAGGGGGTGATCAGCTTCGGTTTCGGGTCGATCACTCTCAACGTTTTTAAAAAAGATGAGGTAGGCATGCGCTCGGAGGACGGGCCGGAGGTGGACGTCGGACGGACCCAGCGGCAGACAGTCGAGCAAGCGCATGGGGTTATAACAGACGATGACGTGGAGCTGCTATTGGAGAGAGGCGGCCTTCTCTCGCTTGGATCCGATGGGGACACCCTGTCGGAATCTGAACGAAGAGAGGCTGGGGATTCTCAAGGCAGCGAAGCATCAATTATGGGGGGTGATACGGCGGATACTAGCGGCCCCCCGGAGGAAGGTAGCATTAGCCTGAAACAGGGAATGCATGAAGAGGTAAGTGAGATAATGCATGGTGATTAATATTGTGCAGATTAATCTTCACCATACGAAGGCTGCTTCGGCGGCTCTCGTTCTCAGACTGACTAGATCAGGAGAGGAGCTAGTGTTAATCCAGGAACCTTGGATTAACAAAAACAGGATCTGTGGCCTTAAGGTGAAAGGGTATACAACTTTGTACTCAAGTAACTCTGAGAAGATAAGATCTTGCATTTTAGTGAAAAGTACTTTAAAAATTTTTCTACTTTCTCAATACAGTAGTGGTGACGTTACTGCGATCAGTATGGAGGTTGGCAGAGACAAGTTTTGGCTGGTCTCTGCGTATATGGATCGGGAGAAGGAGATCCCGCCGGATAACCTGGGGGACCTGATCCGAGAAGCAAGGAAAAATAGGATTGGTGTGATACTCGGATGTGATGCAAACGCGCATCACACAATTTGGGGGAGCACTGATATTAATGAGAGGGGTGAGTTATTTTTTGATTACTTATTAAATACTAACCTTTCAGTCTGCAATGTTGGGCAGGAACCGACATTTATCATTAGCAATCGGCAGGAGGTTCTAGATGTGACCCTCGCCTCGGATACTATTTTTCAGTTGATTAGGGAATGGAGAGTGGCGAAGGAGCACTCATTCTCTGATCATCAATATATAACTTATAACCTTAACATTCACCCGGTTACCCAGAAGCCTTTCAGGAATCCTAGAAGGACAAACTGGGAGAAATATGGGGAGGTGTTGGAGGAACTATTGCCGGAGGTCCCCGGACCTCCGCAGACAGTGGAAGAATTGAATTGCATTGTGGATGTTGTCACAAGAGCATGCAATCTTTCCTTTAATGCTTCTTGCCCCCTGATAAAGCCAAGGGGCAGGCAGAAACCGGCATGGTGGTCCATGGAGTTGGAGACCTTTCGGAAGGCGTGTAGGACAGCCTTTAATAAGGCAAAGAGCACGAGGCATGTACGGGACTGGGACTCCTATAAGGAGGACCTAAGAAAGTACAAAAAAGAATTGAGGAAGGCACAGAGGGGATCTTGGAGACTCTTTTATGGTAGAATGGAAGAAGTCTCTGAGACTTCCCGCCTTAGGAAGATTCTATCTACTAACCCAACTAGTCCTAGTTACTTAATTAGACCAGACGGGTCATGGACAGCTTCAAGTGCGGAATCGTTGGAGCTTCTCATCGATACCCACTTTCCGGGAAGCTTTGATGACTCGATGGAGCCTGGAGCTCATCGAGGAACACCTCCAATAGATATGGAGGGCATATTGGATAGAGAGCGGATCAGGTGGGCGCTGCAGGGTTTTAAGCCTTATAAGTCGGCGGGCCCGGATCAGATTATACCAGCAGAGATTCAAAAGAACTCGGCAGCCATCATCCCCTGGCTAGAGGTTATCTTCAGGGGATGTTTGAAACTAGTCTATATTCCTAGGAATTGGACAGAGGTCAAAGTAGTCTTTATTCCGAAATCGGGAAAGAGCTCACATGCTCGTCCAAAGGACTTGAGGCCTATAACTCTATCATCCTTTCTGCTGAAAACCCTGGAAAGGTTGATAGATGTGTTTATTCGATCAAGAATTGAACCCAGGAATTGGGCAATGTCGCAGCATGCGTACTGTAAGGGAAAGTCGGTGGACACAGCTCTGCACGATCTAGTACGCACAATTGAGAAATCAATTTACTTGCAAGAGTTTTGCATGGTAGCATTTCTCGATATTGAGGGTGCTTTTAATAATGTAAAAACGGAGGCGATCATGGAAGGATTGTCTTTTTTGAAAGTGGACTGCTCTATAAGTAGGTTAATAAATCAGATGCTGGTAAGCAGGACTATTACCTCGGAGCTGGGAGAGTCCAAGATTAGAAGACGGGTGGTTAGAGGAACCCCACAAGGAGGTGTAATGTCCCCCATTCTCTGGAGTGCAGTGATTAATGGATTGCTGCTGGAACTAGAGAGAGAGGGGATAGGGGTTGTAGCATATGCTGATGATGTAGCGATAGCTGTCTCAGGCAAATATCTAGATACGATTAGGGATGTTATGCAGAATGCACTCCTGATCGTTACGAAATGGGCCAGCAAGTGTGGATTGGGGATTAACCCGTCCAAAACAGAGCTGGTACTATTTACTAGGAAATATAAAATTCCGGTGGTTAGCCCTCCTATCATAAACGGCAGCGGACTAGTTTTTGCTGACCGAGCGAGATTTCTGGGCATAATCTTTGATAGTAAGCTCAGCTGGAAGCCTAACACTTTGGAAAGAGTGAATAAGGCTATTGTAGCCTTATACTCGTGTAGAAACGCTATAGGTAAGAGATGGGGCTTGAAACCGGAGCTGGTATACTGGCTCTATACCGCCGTGGTAAGACCTGTGCTAATGTACGGGGTGGGCGTTTGGTGGCCAGCTCTAGATAAGGTAACTTATAGAGGTATGATGGAGAAGGTGCAAAGAACGGCCTGTATGCTTATAAGCGGGGCGCTTAGGACAACACCTACACGCGCTTTAGAGGTTATGTTCCACCTTATTCCAATCGACCTTTATGGTAAACAGATGGCAGCCAACGTGGCTACGAGGCTCTTGGCTGTCTCTCAATGGAAGTGTCTTCAGGTGGGACACTCGACGATAGGTAGATTCGCTGGCGAAGAACTGGCGAATCTGGATTATATCACACCAACGTTGTGCTTCGATAAGGGTTTCCGTACCATCTTTCCCTCAAGGGAATCCTGGAGAAACGGATCAATCTTGGAAAACGAGGCAGTGCAATTTTTCACGGACGGCTCGAGGCTAGACGATCACGTAGGAGCCGGAGTCTTCTGTGATAAACTTAATGTTAATATTTCTGTTCGTCTCCCTGACTACTGCAGCGTGTACCAGGCTGAAGTGGTGGCGATCGGGCAAGTCATGACATGGTTGAAGCATAATGTGGTATCCGGGAGGGATATCGCAATTTATGTGGACAGTCAGGCAGCGATCAAGTCACTTGAGGCAGTTTGTCTGAAGTCGCGGGTGGCGCTGGATTGCCGATCATCTCTTAACGAGATGAGCGAGTATTTCAGCATCCAGATAATCTGGGTCCCGGGTCACTCGGACGTCACGGGGAACTGCAGGGCGGACGAACTAGCTAGGTACGGTACGACTCTCCAGATGCAGCCGGAAATGGTAGGTCTGGGGAGGCCTATGGCAGTGCTAAAATGGGCGCTCAGTAAAAGGGCAATCGCCTTGACAAATGAGAGGTGGATCAACACTCTCACGTGCAGGGTAGCAAAGCAAGTTTGGCCAAAACTGGACTTGCGGCGCTCCAAGGTACTAATATCCCTGGGAAGACAAGAAATAGGATTGGTCGTAGGGATAATGACAGGTCACTGCCTTTTTGGGGAGCATGCGAGAAGGCTGGGGATACAGACGAATGACTTTTGTAGAAGTTGCATGGACGAAGAGGAGGAGGAGACTTTGGAACACTTCCTATGCTCATGTCCGGCGCTATCATACAGAAGGCATAAGTATTTGGGTGTGTACGGTATGGACAGCCTTTCGGAACTCGCGGACTGTGGAGTGCGAGATTTATTACGCTATATAAATAGCTCTGGTTGGTTTCAACGGGAGTAATGGGGAGATGGGATCCTGTGGTATCACAACGGGCCATTGCTGGCCTAAGTGTGCGATAGCAGCCACTTCAACCTAACCTAACCTAACCTTGGCACGTAAATGTACTTGCACATCGCGAATACATACTCTAAACAGACCCAATGACATTCTCTTAGTAAAATAATGGAAAGGGCTTTTATACAAAAAATATATAAAATATGTTGTTCGAAAAAATCTATTAACAAGATAAAATATGTAATAATTAATAAATTAGGCCAATAATGAAATAACCCTTTCTCCAAAACAAACAAAAAAACCGACCTATATCTACATCTGGTTATAACATTTCTTGAAAAACCGAAAAAAACTAAATCATAAATTTAACATTCATAATTCAAGATAAACTACTCCAGCAGTATAATATTCTTATCTGAAGTTCAACGATCTTCGATCAATAAATTCAAAAATACAACAATAAAAACAAATGAATTAGATTTTTACTACAAACACAAAATGTGAATATAGATATATATTGAAACCTCGTTGATCAACAAAAATTGATTTTGCTCAACCAAATTTATGTAAATGTACTAACATTGTAAAAATATACAAAAATAATGATCGCAGTTGTAGGTAAATCAGTTTTTGCCGCGCGTTTAGAAAAAAAAAAACAAAAAGCAACGTGTAAAATTTATCATAAATCTGTTGTTTTTGTTGAAAACCATAAAAGAGACAAGAGGAGAGCAGAGTTAATTCCAAAAACTTCCCTTTAAAACCGGTTAGAGGATATTTAATACCAATACACATTTTTGTCGTTGTTTCTCAATACTTTTTTTATACCATGCAGTGGTATGAAATCGGTATCTCGCGTACCGCGTTTTTATAAATCGAGATCGGAGACATCAAATTATTTTGTGGTGACCGCAAGTATTGCCAAGTTTGATCAAATTTTACTGTATTTGGGCCGATCATGGTGCAATAATAATTCAGCTATGGTCATGTGTTTATTATTAGAAACTTTACTTCCGTGTATTTTTGTGTGAACGTGGGAAGGTGTCGTTCGTAATATTATGGTTTATCATTCAGTGTGTGCAGAACGAAAAAGCATCGCATAAAAAGTTAAAATTTTGACATTTATATTGACCACAAAAATTTTAAGTGCTGATAAACCAGTTAAAATTTGTATGTTCTTGTTACATTTATGATGAACACCCATAACCTCATATCTTTAAGGGAATAATCTGGTCTAGAACTCTAGAGACCTAAATTTTGGTCGTTTCTTTCGTGCTCGAAACATTCTTTTACAACATACATATTTATTGATATTTTGAAAATATTTACATAATACCCCCTTAAGTACTTCAATTTTTGGAGACTTATTTTGGGCTCCCAAATATTAATTTTAAGTAAAAATGCATTTAATTGCATACTTACCCCAAAAGTTCTTGAAAAGGCCGTTAAAAATAGAGTTATCTTATTTCTAGATAACTGTAAAATATTAAGCGTTCATCAGCATGGGTTTCGCCAAGGTATGAGTACTGAATCAGCTATATTGGTCTCAATAATCTTCTAAGGCATTCGATATGGTTGATCATAAACTTTTGGTATCTATTACATATGTTTGATATTGGTTGTAGAGGTATGTTAAACAAGTGATTTGCTTCTTACACCTAGATAATAGAACAGCGAGAGTTAGAATTAATGATACTTTTAGTAATTTTAGAGTTGTCAAAGTTGCAATACCACAAGGATCAGTGCTAGGTCCTTTGATATTTCTAATGTTTACTAATTCTATCTTTAAACTTAAATTAAATAGTAACAGTATACTGGGTTTACTGATGATTTAGCCTTACCTTATACTGCTAAATGTTCCACGGATGTGATTTATATGGTTAATTCTGACCTTAAGGTTTTACATAAATGGCTTGATATGCCCTCCTCCGTGATTTATGTCCCATTTCAGTGTTAAAAATGGTATTTCAGCATTGGTAATGGCTAAAATGGAATATTGATTGTCTTATTGGGGTGGTTGCTGTCTAACTAATATGAATTTGCTGTTGAATATTATTTTATCACCACACTAGCACTTCATATAAAAAGTTCATTGATTGATTGATTGATTGATAAGAATGTACAGCCAAGCATTATAGCAGGAACTCCCGGATTACGCTCGGCCCACTGTACACCCGTTTACATATAACAATACCGAATGATAGGATAGGAATGTTAGTTGGGACAGATTCGACCCGGTTATATAGACACCTAAGCGATCGATAGTTAGTAAAATTGTTAGTAATTATATAATAAAATAGTTAGCACAGGACAACACAATTTCTAAACTACACCTTATACATTAATTGTTGATCCTGGAGGGTTGATTCCAGCTAAAAAAATTCTGAAACTCAGGACTAATTTTAATCCCTATAATAATAATTAATTCTGGAACTGGAATGCCCCTACTAGACCCCTGCAGGCATTTGTATGAGGTACAAGCAAAAATTAGAAACGATTTACCACTTCCATGTTCCACGAGTGGAAAACCTGAAAAACGCAAAACTTCAGTGACACTCAAACAACATTCAAAGCTTAAACATAATATTTAAACAACGGAATGGGCCACGCACTTACATAATACATCAAAACAATTCTGATCCCAAAAAGCAATATTACAAATGCTTGGTCTAGTCCTCTCAACTCTGGAGCAATCAAGCAAAACATGCGTGAAGGTACCACCCCAAACCGACCCCCTCCAACGCACTGCATCCCAGCAAACATCGAAAATGGGCCCCCCCAGGAACGACTCCCTGCCCGAAACCAATCAAGGAACCACCCCCGAAAACATCCACACTCCAGCACAAAAGACCCTGTATATAAGATTATATGAGCCAACTTAAAGATGATTATGAAACCTTGTGACAAAAATCCAGAATGCACCAATGTATTAGTTGAGTACTGTATGTATAAAGGCTGTTTACGAATAATGTTTAAATAAAACTCACGGACATCTCCGCAACCAAAATCAATATTTCTCCATACTTGCCAAATCCTTACTATTTAATAAAATATGACCTAACTTATATAAACTAGTTAGTGATGTATATGCTAAAATAAAATGATAAAATATGATAAAAGCACACGACAAAACAATTTCTACGCTACATAAAAGCTGGATGCGTGGAGCTTCTGGATGCTGAACGAGGATTCACCCGATTTCTGAAAATCCAACTCAAAATTAATTAATTTTTTCCAACTGCCACAACAAAATTAAACTAAAGAAATATTTAGAGTATTTAGACTCTCAAAACATAATGTAATTTAATGTATTGATATAGGCTCATTGCTTCAGATGAACAGTCAAGCATTATAGCAGGAACTCCTGGACACCCGGACACACCTCGTACACCCTATAACATATAACATAACCTAAAATTAGAATAGAAATATTAGTTGGGGCAGCCTCAACCCGGATACAGACACCTAAGCAATCAAAAAGTTAGTATTTTTAGTCATAATATAGAAAGAATGATTAACACAGGAATTCATACTCTATACAGTCAATAAATAAAAACTAACTAAAATGAAATTGAAAAATTATATTCTTACAAATTTCATCCTTATACCTAGGGCACAGCTTTAATCAAATCGATATCGGAGTATCGAGTATCTGGCCCAATGATATATGCTTTCTCCACTACTTTCCTCATAACTCGAGGCAGTGTCATGCGCAACACAATATGGCTTGCAACAAAATGTACATAAAATATAAAATGAGGTAGGCAAACATCATGAGACTGAACACCAACATCAATCATGAACAAACCGATGTCGAAAAATTTCGTTTACTTTACTTGTGCTGCAGCAAGAACAGCGGCTCAGAACCAGGGATACTTTCATTACGTAGCATAAAATCTGGAATGCATTTGTCTCGACAAGAATTACAAAACTACGAATGGAGACAAAGAAATAAGATAACTCGAAGACTAGGTATTTGTGAACTTATGTAAGCTCTAAAATGTATCAGCGAGCAAGATGTATCGAGAGGGATGCAAAACTGATCTCTCATCATCTGATTACAACTCTTGAGTGCATCTTCAATTTGGCTACTACTTAAGGTAGGTCGTTAAAAGTAAACTGCACAAGAGTGCCCTGAGCCTGAAAACAGATTACAAAGATTTAAACAAGCAAACAAACAATCAAAAGCATACAATTCCAAGCAACTCTCGAAAATCTTGCAAAATCTGATAAATCCCCTATCAGAAAGATCTCAGAAAATCTCGAGTTTGTGTAAATATATAATAATTTAGTCTCATCGAACAATTTTCAATCTGAAATAAAATGAAAACTGACCAAAAATCTTTAAGAACACCCACAATTTCCAAAGTCGGGAATAATCTTGAGCTCAGTAACTCGGTCAAACGCAATTCGATAATCTAGAAAATTTCAAATGTTCTCGAATAAACTTAAAAAACTGAACGCCAAGTAATGCCAACTAACTCAATTAATGCCAAATATGATTAAAAATCTCGAAATGAAGGAAAGTCATAATGAAAGTGTCGAATACATTTGGTTCTGAAATCGGGACGCCCGGCGGTTACCCTGTTCAGAACGCGTATTATTAATTATTATGGGCTTCTCTTAAACGTTCCTTCGTTTCTGTTAACTTGTCTTTAGATATTAATCTTCAGGCCTACACTTGGGGAGTCTCGCAAACATGCCACCAACTTTTTGGCTTATAAGAACAATGTCGTCAGTTTCAGAATTAACTTTGATAACATGGTAGTTTTAGATAAAGTGGAACACTTATAAAACATAATCTGCCCTCTTACCTCTTGTAACAGGGCGACCTGTTTCTGGTATCTATTTGTCGATGTGAATTTAGAAAAAAAAAACTAAAGCAGTTTTCATCAGAAAATTTAAAAATAGAGGCATATCTAAAATTTTTGACTGCTACGGCAATGATCCCCACCGGTTAAGATCAAACAAACCAATTATCAAATTGGCAGTTTGACACTCTATTGAATACTTGAAGCTAGTCCTCTTGAAAATGCAAGTTGTTTCACTCTGGAAATCTAACCATAGCTCCGTGAGTAATCGTTGATGATGATGAAAATTGCGGTAACTGCCTCTCAGAATAGAAAATCAGGATTATAGGTAGTACCTGTTTCACTGCGCTTCAGCACAAAGAAATTAAACTCAATACGCACGTGTGTTCTTCTAGAAAACTTTATTGCTATTAGAACTTTATATTTCTTTCTTCTTCAAAATATTGCGTTCGGGATTCTTATAGTAGGAAATTCCCATCCATAGATGGCATTAGTAAATATTAAAAGGAAAACAATATATTTAGGAATAAATAGCGTTAACAAATAATGATATACATAATTAAATTTGACAATATAAATTCAAATAATATCCGTTGGTTTATCTTCACTACGATGGCCGTAACATCCTGGCCGCCTTAACGAACAAGATGACCCCATAATGGCTCCCATCGTCATGTTTAATGATTCTATTAGATAAATTTTTCCTACTATTCCCATACAACTAGCGTAGTACAAACATGCTCCTCTCCATATCTTCTCGTATTCAAAATTTCATAATCAACATCCAGCATTTGTTCTAGGACACTGGGAAAACTTTGATTGAGAAACCCTAAGGAAAACCAGTATCAGATGTGACTGCTTCTTTCTCCATTGGTAGTAAGCATAATTGAGTGATGGGTCATACTAATTCGCCTTTCTCCGTCTTTACCTTGCATATTCTCACCTTGTCACCTCATCCACTAAATACTTCGATAATTCTGGCTATCATCCATTGACTAGGTGGCGTTATTTTATTTTTAACAAACAGCAGATCTCCTACCTTAAATGACCTATCTTCGTTAGCCCATTTATTGCGACGTTGCTGTTCAGTGATATATTAATGCGACTATCTTGCTCAAAATTCTTGCTGCGTCTTCCGGACTCTCTGCCAAGCTGATAACCGGTTCGATAGTACTTCAGCCAACATAGTCCCACAGGGTGTAATAATCGGTTGGCCAGTTAGAAAATGACCCGGTGATAATGTTGATAAATCTATTGTATCATTACTTATCGACGTCAAAGGTCCTGAATTCAGGCATGCAGCGATTTTTATTAACAAATCTTAACCAAATTTTTAGTTTTAATACCTGTCACAAGAGTCGAATAAGAAAATATCCGAACAAAAATTAGACCAAAATATGGTTAATTTTTGCTGTTAGTTTGATCAGCCGTTAACCTAAAAAAATAACTCACTCATTTTGGTTGAAAGCAATACACTTATTAATAATGCGTTCGGTTTTCTTATAGTAGGGAATTTCCATCCATAGGTGCCATTAGTAAATATTAAAAGGAAAACAATATTTTTAGGAATAATTCAGAGCCACAGATGGCGTTAACAAATAATTATATAATTAAATTTGACAATATATATATTCAAATAATATCCGTTGGTTTATCTTAACAGTACCATCTGCCGCTTACGCTAAAATCACTTCGCTATTAGGTAAATTCTAGAGACGTCTTCTTCTCGGTTGCTAAATGTGAATATCCGAGTAATTACACGTAATCTTATTTTCATAGAAATAAAAATGTCTTTAGATTCTGACAGATATTTAGATTACAAGAAAATTTGCTAAATTCGTTTGAAATCTAAGCGTTTGACGTCAAAATAAAACGATTTTAGTGTTCCCTGAATTGATTTGTGTGTAATACAGGTAATGGACATTTCCCGCAATCTTCAACCTTTTGCAAATTAAATTTTGAATTTGGTTTGTAAAATAATTCTTTTAAATTCCGTAAGCCTTCGATGAAGCTCTAAGTCAAACTTTCAGCAACTAAGCAGCTTTCGAAGAATCGTTGTGTTTGTGATGTTCATAAAAATCAAGAATAAATTGTTATAACTTTCTTCTTAACCTAACTGAAAACAATTTCTTACTTTCCTCATTAGAAACGCCTTGTCTGTAGGAAAGGTGAGTTGAGCCAATCCAGTCTCTACATCTTCAAATTTACAGGAAATATAAACTTGTAACGATTAAAATTTGCGCTCGTTTAGTGCAATTTCTTAAATTCAACTCTCGAAATCAAACTGGGTCAATAAAATGCAATTGGGTAATAGAAAGAAATAATTGTTTAATTAAAAAGCGACGCAAAGCAAAGTTTTTTGTTAAAATAAATCCTTTGCTTGTTTGTAATTAAGTATAAAAAGCATTTAGATGGCCAAGAAAAATGTTGCGGGGGAGGGCGACATTTGTAGTTACGGCACTGTCACCCGCTTACTTTCAAATAATTAACGATCTTTACCAGTTAAATAATTTCCGATGAGATCAGTCTTTATTTAGGATTTATTGATATCCGTTCCCAGCAAGGCTTCTGCAAATTATGAAGCAATCTATGTCTTGTGCCATCAAACTACCTACTTAAACACAATAAAGCCACAAACGAATTTAACCCGCATATTTCCTAGCTCTAAAAAAAAAGATGATCAAACTCTGCTGTAAAAGATGTATTGCATTGCGATCAGATTTGTGTATGTATGCGCATGATCATCACAAACAAACCAACAAAAAAAAAAACAAAACACGATCAACTTTCTTATAAGACTTATTATTCTGTGTATTATTTGTTTTGTTGTATTCTATTTTGTTTTTTATTTTTATTTTTTATTTTTTTGTAACACTACATAAACAAAATATGTATTATTATTCTTTCCAATATGGCTGTCAATGATCTTACCGTGTTTTGATCGCTTTTTTGATTACGCTTGCGTACAATACGAAACATTTTGATTGTTATAAAAAAAAAAATACAAAAAAAAAATTATACGAGTTCTAAAGTTCAAGAAAATTTTAATTAAACAAACAAAAACAACAACAACTTGTTGATCGAAATAATTTTAATTTCTCAAAACAAAAAAAAAAAACAAAAAATAAATCAGAAACCTTGATCGTTTTTTTATTTTATTGCAGTGGTTTTGGTTTCTAGTGTTGTGTAAATAAAGTGATCTAAGCAACATTTTTCGTGCAATATTGAATAGTGTATGTAAAAAGAAGTGAATTGTGGTGCTTTATGTTTATATAAATTATAAGTAATCCTAATCAATAAATAAGAAAGTGCAGTTCTTAAGTGCAAATAAAATAATTGTATAGAGTGAGACGATCATATTAATTGATCTTAATTTTTACTTCATTTAGTTTAGTGTGAGACCGCCTGACTATTTATTTTCTATAGTTGTTTATTATAAAGTTTGTGTTAATTAATAAAAAATGGTAAGTTTAAGTCAGTTTTTGTTAGTTTTTGTTATTTTATTTAATGATTGCATCGTTGCTGAAAAATATGTGCGAAAGAGATCGCAATATGCAATAATATAACTGTAAATATTCATATACGAACGAGTATGAAACTGAAAATCGTTTTTCTTTTTTTTGTTATTCCTTTCATTTAGTTTTTTTTTAATAAGTCGATCTTACAAAAAGCCGGACTATTCTATTTATGATCGGCTTAAGTCAATACAAATGTGTACTTTGTATCTTGTACATATTTTTGTTTGAGAAAAGGAAGTAAAATATTGAATCTTAATTCAATATTGATCAATTTGTTGGTCAATTTTTTGTTGTTTAGTTTATGACGCGATCATGAAATATGATACAGAGACATGCACTTTATTATTATCTTGCTTGTTAGTTATTGTGACTGCAGGCGCTAAAACAATTGCGCGCCTATTTTTTTACACAATAAGTGTAGTTATAATTGTAGAATATGTAAAGTAGCATTTTGTGTTGGTATTGTAATACCGCATATAGAAATCGATAAGGTCAATTTTTGTGGTAGGTTTTTACAGGGTGGTGTGTCTGCGTGGCTTATGGCATCGATCAAACATTCAAAATTATATAAAACTTCATTAGGCTTCTATTCGCGTTAACCGCCTAACTATATGATTATGACCAATGTTGAGATCATTTCTGAGTTGTTTAATTGGTAGAATTTGAGTCGTTTATTTGGGTTTTGATGTCGTCGAACTTATTCTAAGAGACGCTCTTTAGGTTTTACAGCCCATTTGACTTTTTACTTAATTCCTTGAAGCCCGGGTCCTTCAATTTTGCAAAAACAGCGAACGATTGGCATAAATTATTGTTAGTTGTTATTGATTCACATTTTCGTCAATCTTCTTTTAAATCGTTATAAATTTTAAGTAATTATGTATTTATTTAGATGTTTTAAATATTTATTTGTTAAGTTTATTTGGCTGGTGGTAGGTTGTCTTCTTTGATTGATCACGACGAGGTGATTGATATGAGGACCACTTCGAACGTCAATCCATTTCTGACGTTGTTGTAAAGGAGCTGAGATATTCCAAAGACCACGTCTTCCAAAAACCTTGCCGCGTTGTTGGATGTTTTGCTACCTACTTAATCGAGGTTCGCTTAGATAGCTGAGCTCTGGTTCTGGTATCGCTGTTAGGGCTTCTCCTATCAAAAAATGCCCCGGTGTTAGTGGGTCGTACACAGTGACATCATCACTTAATGGGCAAAGCGGTTTTGAGTTCAAGAGAGTCCAACTGGCCACTCTCATAAGGTGATGCTTTATCGAATACCGATTTAATGTTTGCCTCCGAGAGGCCACCAAAATGTGGAGCGCTGGTGGCGATGAATATAACCTTATTTTATTCTGTGTAAGAAAGAGAGAGATCGAATTAATGTGATTCTGATTTTGTTGTAATTGATAGAGCTCGTTCAGGTCGTCTGCTACCAACCAGATTGATATCGTTGTCGCTTGTAATTTCAATAGGATCTCCCCTCCTAGAAATAAATCTCCTTAGTGCTGAGATATATGCCTCGGTTGTCACATCGCTAACAAGCTCGATGTGTACTGCTTTCACCGCGAATCATATAAAGAGAGTGCAGCATTTCACTACTTTTTTGCGTCCACGGCTGTGATTTTCCTTGAGATAAATTGGACCCGCAAGGTCTACGCTCGTTGACAGAAATGGTCTTCCAGAAGAAACTCTCGACCTTCGCAGGCTTCCCATGAGTTGTTTTGCGGTAGCTGCCTTTTGGAGAAAACAAACCATACATTTGCCAATCTGCTTTTTCATCATGTGCCGAGCACGCACGATCCAAAATCTTGAGCAAACTTGATAATAAGTACGGTCTCGGATGAAGATGTTTCTTATGATATTCTGCAATATAATGACAGCAGACATTCATAGCAAATCGGACATGTCAGATTTTAGAAGAGGTACCACCGTAATACTGGGATAATCCAAGAGCCATGATAATAAGATTTTTGAACCGTTCCATGCGTAAGTGTTATTAAATTTAATGGCCAATGATTCCTTCACCAGTCTTACTATCTTCAGTGGAGGTGGCCTCTGCACAATTCAAGCATTGGTAAAGATATCTGCTTCAGGCGAGCTACCCTTGTTTTGCCCGCTATCCCGCTATTAGGGTAATGCCAACTTCTCCGGAACATTTTTCGACACGAACATAAACACAGTTTGCGTACGCTACTTCTGAAGCGTCACAGAACGCGTGAAGCTCAATTGTTTTAGCTTGGTAAGATAGCCAAGAATCTAGGAATGCGAATTTTTTCGAATTCAGGTAAAGTATTCCTAATATCCCACCAATTATCTTCAATTTTACCCGGAAGATGGTCATCCCAGTCAAGTTTCTGCAACCAAAGGCGTTGAAACAAAATTTTAACTTGAATTGTGGTTGGGATAGCCATCCCAAAGGGACAAATAACCTTGCTACTTCTGACAGAATAGGACGTTTGGTAGTCTTCCTGTTATCGTTCAGGTAAACCTTACATTGGAACGCATCTTCCTTTGGGTTCCAGTTTAATCCAAGAGTTTTAATACAGGTCGGCTCATCATCAAATTTCAATGGCTTGGTGTCTTGCTTCTCTATTGGTATTATCTTCAGGAGCTCTTGGGAATTTGACATCCATTTTCTGAGATTAAAACCACCCTTTTTAAACATGGATACGGTTTGCCAGTATGTTTTGATGGCTTCGTCGATATTCAAAGTTCCAGACAGTAAATTATTAATTTAAAGATCATTGTTTAGAACTGGTGCTGCTAATTGGTAATGACTTCCATGATCAATAACAGTTTGTTGAATAGCTCAAACGGTAAGATAGGAAGCTGCTTTGCTCGCGTAAGTGACAGTATTTAAGCGATAATGAGAAATAGGATCAGAAGAATTTTATCTCCTAACAATTCTCTGAAAGTCCCTGTCCGTGTCGTGTATTAATACTTACCCGAACATTTTCTCCATATATAAATCTGAGTAAAATGTTTACTAGATTTTGTTGAAGCCTTGGACCGGATAAAGATGTCATTTAGGGAGTTTCCAAAACTGGTTCTGGCTGAACCGTCAAACATAACCCTTAGCTTAGTTGTGGTATAAGGTAGCCATTTTCTTGACAGCATGATGAGGTATACAGCACTTCTTGTTCCATGCAACGTTAATTTTGGCTTCTGGAACTCGTTCCATATGTCCTAATTCGAGGTATTCAGTCATGAAATCTGCATATGTCCTCTTTAATGACATGTCCTTTTCAAATTTCTTCTCCATAACAAGTAATCGGGAAGTTGCTGCGTTGAGTGAGATGCACAAATCTGGATTGATAGTCTTAAACGGCAAGCTTACAATATATCTACCAACAATGTCACCGGAGTTAATTCTGGTCAGGTAGCAATTTCAAGGGTATTATGATTATCAGAATGCTAGCACAGTAGATCGATTACTCTTTATTTCTGCCTCGCTAGTAATTGGCCTTTTGTGAAATTGTCCACCGATCATCCAGCCATATATTGTGCGAGTTGTGCGATTGGATGATTATCCTAAATAATGTGGTCGCTGTACTGTTGATTTTGCTGCTTGGTAGGTTAGACGTTAGTCTGTTTAGAATTTTTGCAAAAACCGATATGGTGTTGTCTGCATTATATCGGAAGGCAAGTTGTAACTGTACTGCTCCCTTGGTAGTACCCGCTTGTGGCATCACTAGGCCATTAACAGAAATTCAGGAATACGTTCTTTTTAATCGGAGGTGTTGTACGTAATTTTCGCTTACAAATGTAGTTTGCGATTCAGAATCCAACAAGGCCCTAGCGAGTGTTGATTTTCCGTAGATATCCTTGACATGAACTAATGCGGTTTGTAGCAATGTTTGCAAATGATTTGGATAGTTGTGAGATGGAATTTGAGATAACATACATATTTGTTTAGCTTTGTCTGTCAGATGAGAATAAGCAGTTTATGCGGAGATTGTTGTTGGTGATGAATTCGCTTCTTGCCTTTTGATCCAAAGCCTGAAACCGATAGCATCTATGATGTAACTATCTGGATTTGTACATTGGACAAGTAATAACTATAGACGCAGCATGCGATTATGTGGCAGAACGTCTAGTATGGGGTTGAAATGGCTTAAATACTCTTTGTGAAGGGGGTGGTATCGGTTGGCAAGCTTTTAGAATATTAAATCTTTTCGTTAGGAATTTCACAAAATTATCAAATGTTGGGTAATCTTCGTCGTCTGTCTCCTCAGCCCATGCATATCCGAGTTTCATTGTCCAATTTTTACAATATTAAATAAATTAGACAGACATCTCTATAGTCTCAGCCTCCTTTCCAATTGCCGATAAACCTCGAATTACCTCGTCCAATCTTTCATATAACTCCCTAAGCGTGTTACCCCCTTTACAAGCAGAACCTTGATCCATGAATTTTAAGCTTGAGTTAATGATCTTGGGTTTATTGTACCTCCCGCTTAATTTCTCCCAAGCACTAGTGTAGTTTACATTGGTTACGGGTATATTCTATTCATCAGAAGGTTATGAGCTGGACCCTTTAGAAAACTAATCAGACATTTAAATTGGTGGTGGTGTTAGACATTTTAACATTATTGTGGATCGAACTCAAATAAAGATCACGGAAGGTCATCCAAGATGCACAATTATCATCAAAGGATTCAATGGTAATACGTGTTGGACGCAAATCGACTGTTTGGGTTCTCGAAAAATCCGTAAATCCATCGAAAACCGATCGTTGCTGTTGAAATAATTGATCGACATTTGAGTTTAACCTGCGAGCGTTTGATCATCTGGTGCTCCGGTTCCAGCAGGCTGATTTCGAGATCTGATGGATCGGCACAGCAATGCTTTCGTTTTAAAAAATTTATTATGAAATGACTCACTATCCGAGTCTCCTCCCTGTATCACTATTTCGTCATTGACTTGGTTGAAACCATCCCACAAATTATTCATCTTTTCAAGACGGGCTTCCATTTGCTCAAAAACATTTTGGTCTATTTTGTCAACCGATTTTCTTATGTTAGTGAGAATACCTTTTAAATTACCACGTTTTTGATTTAACCCAGCTAGTTCCGTCATTTTGCAAACATTTTAGTGAATTGGAATCTTATGGCCAGAACACGTGCAATCAACGCAAAATTAGTAGGACTGGCTTATAAAAAATGTCTGTAAACGATTTTAATAGTCACTAAGATAACACTTTATCACATATCACTATAACAATAACACAATATCACTAGTAAATGCGGCTAGTAATCCGGCTCAAAGTGCCATGGATTGACGAATCTTTTAAATCGTTATAAATTTAAATTATTTATTATAAGTTATTTGTGTATTTGTTTAGATCAACAGTTGTTGGCTTCAGATAACGTACAAACGTTTATTTGAGACCTTTGAATGTCTATTGGCCCTTATTGAAATGTGTTTCTGGGCGACAGCCAAACAACACGATATCGAAATCATTCTGACACATTTGGCTGATACTATGATATTTTATTCTTGCGCATTTCGTGGAATGTTCGCAAAAGTGACTTTGGAAGTTCTCAGGGATGTTGTGGTTTTAATTTTGTGATTTGTTTGCTCCAAAGACGAATTCTTACGCTTAAACCGACGAAGAGAAGAATACTGATCTAAATTATTAGACTTACAATTGAACACTGGGAGCCTAACTCTATCGAAAGCTGGCCAGCTACTTACAAAATAAATACAGTCATCTTGAGACCCTCAAGTCTAACCCCCTTATGAAGTACATTTCGCTCAACGACATCTACGGGTACTAAGCAAAATTTCCTGTTGGAACCAGATCGAATTACCATAGGCCCATTATTTCACGGACCCACCAGATATAATGTAAAAATTTTCCTGATACCTGACAATTAAAAACGGTGATTGATTGAACGCAACTCACAAGTTTTCTCAGAAAGTGAACACTCGCAAAGTAAAGAGTATGTCAATAGGAGTTTTATTTGGTTCGCCAAGACGCATAACTTAAAAAAAAAATCTATAACGGATGATTTGGCCCAGAGGTGCAATAATTTCGATAAAGGGCAAAATTTTTAAATTTAAAATTTTGATTTGGGTAATTTCGTCCCCTTTTTAGCCAAATATTCCTTCAGAAGACATTTATCAAGCTGACATATAGCAACGCAAATCATATGAGAGATGAAGTTGGTAAATAATTCCCATTTATCCAAGAAATGATTTGAGATTGAGCATAATCAAATGGTTGAGAAGAAATCCGGTTGATAAAGTCATACCCATTTGTAAAATCCTCATTCTAAACAGTTTTGCAACCTTTTTTGCCAGTACTTAACATGGATTTTAAAGATTTCAGAAATGATTTATTCTCAGGTTGCGATGAATCAATTTAATTCTCAGTCAGAGTTTCAGCATGATTTGTTTCATTATTGATATTCACTATTTACACTCTTTGATATTTTTGGCTGCATAAGAAGTGCATTAAGCATTTATATTTCGTAAAATTTTGGTACAGTTTTAACATCTAAAAGTGAATCAGAATTCTCTACTAAATTCAAATATGTGTTATGTGAATGGGGATTCACATAACACATATTTGAATTTAGTAGAGAATTCTGATTCACTTTTAGATGTTAAAACTGTACCAAAATTTTACGAAATAATTTGGCTCATCCTGTAGGAAACGAGATGGTGTTTTGATCATGCGTCCAGCTCTCGTTGTGTTGTAATTTAGATTAGGTGCAAATCTAAAGGACACAATTTTGGGGAAAATATTTAATGGATCCGCTATGACTGCCTGCTTTACTACACGGTGATATTCCTAATTGTAACCGTATCATCTTCACATTGTTCAGTAAAACATGGTTTTAATCGATCCAATGATACTCTTACTTTCTTGTTATTTACTCTGATATCAAAAAATTTATCAAATTTATGGAGGTTGCAGAGATTTTCTTACAGCATCCGTTCGTAGAAAAACGTATGTACAATTTTCTAATGGTGGACTAACGAAAATTTTATCTTTATTGTGCCTAGTAGCTGTTTCTGTCGTAATTCATTGAAATGCTATTTCAAAGTTTCAACGAATTCAGATAGATTTATACTAGTGTTTGTTGGATTTTATATTTGTCCCGGAATTCTTAATGCGCTGCCATAGATCAATTCGGCTGTCAAGGCTTGCGATTCCTCACGAAATGAGGTTCGCAATCCCAATAATGCCGAAGGCAGTATGGTGGTCCAATCAGAACGGTTATGACACGTAATTGCGGCCTTCAAAGTACGGTGCCAACGCTAGATCATTCTAGCGGATTATAACTGGTTGTGCGCTTTTGTTTAAATCCTAAAAATTTGGATAATTCCTGGAATAAAGATGATTTGTGCACCTTGATCTGTAACGATAAAATGTGGTACACCGAATCTTGCTATCCATGTGGCATAAACTGCGAACGCTACTGTGCTGGCTGTGATATCTGGAACTGGAACTGCTTCTGCCAAACGAGTGTATCTATCTATTAATGTTACACAGTATCGTTGTCCATTAGATATTGGGCCCAATGATGTTCAAATGTACTTCCGCGAATCTTTCGTTGGTTGCATTGAAAGATTCAATTGGCGTTTATGTATACCGTCTGATCTTTGCTCGTTGACATGCTATACATGCTTTTGACATATTTTGTATGTCTTTTTTAATTGATGGCCAAACTATCAGGTTCATTATTAATTTGGTAGTTGCTTGTACACCTGGATGAGATAAATTATGAAATATCTCAAATATTTTCTTACGAAATTCATTTGATATAAAAGGTCTAGGTTTGCCTGTTGATTGTTCGCAATAAATGGTTTTTGACTGTGATAATGTATCTGCTACTACATTATCGATGCCAGATACGTGTTGTATGTCTGTGTTGAATTGACTTAATAAGACCAGGAGTCGTCTTTGCCTCAGTGATGCCTTGTCTACATTTCGATGAAATGCGTAAACCAAGGGCTTATGATCAGTGAATATGGTAAATAATCTGGCTTCCAACCATGATTGATAGGTGCACACCTATCTAAGGTGCTAATGCTAGTGGATGCGAGACTTGTGGCTTGACATAACTTAGCTTTGCACTCGTCAAAAGCGGTCCTAGCTTCGTTGGACCAAATGATTTGCAAATTACTATTTTTCTTGTAGCCTTTTAAATAATTGTTGAGTATTGCCTGATCCTTCCTCAGCTGGAGGTATAAAACGTCTGTAGAAATTGATCATACCCAAAAATCTTTTAAGATGTTGTATTGATGATGGGCGTTTCAATTGTTCGATGACTTTAACTCGTTCAGGTGATGGTAGAATTCCTTTAGCGTTTACTAAATGCCCTAAAAAAATTACATCTGCTTGAGCGAAAACACTTGCCTAAGTTTATTATGACTTAAATGCTCATCGTATGTTTTCATTCCCTAAAAATCGACTGCATCAGTGTTTGGAATGACTGTGAGTGTGCAGCAATACGTGCCCAAACGTCATTCTAGTGAATTCAAGCAGACCAAAAGAAGTTGTGATTGCTGTCTTCGGAATATCTTTAGGTTCCACTGGAATTTAATGGTAAGCCCTTACTAATTCCAAAGTTGAAAATGTGGTGCATCTCTCTAGTTGAAAGGAGAAATGCTGTATATGCAGCACTAGATAACTGTCTGGAATTGTGATGTTGTTGAGTGCTCGGTAATTCCCGCACGGTCTTCAGCCATCATTTTTCTTCGATACAAGATGTAATGGACTAAACCATGCACTTTTGCTGGGGCGGCATATTCCTTGTGCCATCATGTCCTTAAAATGATTTCTTGCAATCTCGAGTTTATCCGGCGGTAGTGTTCGTGTCTTGCATGACACTGGTGGGCTCTTGCTTTCTAAACAGTGTGTAACATTGTGTTTTACCGTTAACATGTCTAATGACTTTCTGCTGATGTTCTCAAAACTCTTTAGTAATTTTAAGATACCCATATGTGTGGTCGATTTGTCTACTACAGATAAATTTAAAGCTTGAGACGTTGTTAAAGAACCAACGCTAAATAGAAAAGTTAATGGATCAACAATTCTTTTTTCTGCATATCCACTAATAATCCGGTACTTTTTAAAAAGTATGCTCCGATTATTGGTGTGAAAACATCTGCCACTATGCAAGTAAAGTAAAATTGCGTCGAATACCTATATTTAATGTCAAAATACATGTACTATATGCCTTAGTATAGGGGTTCCATTAGCTGCATATACATAGATTGTATTGTGAAATCTTGTAGAATGATTACATAAATCAGGTGGAATGACAGAGACATCCGCACCTGTATCTATTAAATTTTTTTTCTTTGAGTTGCTTTCAAAAATTGTTAGACGACTTGAATTCCCATCTTCTGAACACGTCGTCAAATGTAGTGAAGAAGACTCAGAAAACTCAATCAAACTTCTGCATTGTTAACAAAAAAAAAAAAATTATTCCTGTGTTAAGTTTTAGCACTACACTCACGGACACTCATTTACATCACTATAGCAGTCAGCTAACTTATCATAACGCTAACCCTACATATCTGTTGAATCCAAAATTTGGTGTTTGCTTTTAATTTACAAAGCACAAAAAAAAAACAATTTTATCGCCCAAAAGAAAATCCCGCAGAATTCGGAAAATTTAGATATTGGTGGAAACTTTATAATAAAATCCAAAAAAATATTTTAATAAAAATAAACTTAAAATGTAACCTTAGCGGTTGAATTTGCTGACCTCCAGGTAGTCCCTTGAAGATGCTGCGCCCGTTACTTTAATTATACCACTTGATCGTTCGTTCTGGATGATACGGTATTCCCTTGCGTACTTGCATACACGATTTTAAGCCCAAATAGTAGGTATGTATTGTGATAGGAATTTATCGATCACGATTTTTAGGATTTCGGAAATTAAAACATTAAGAGTTATTATCATCGACATTTTGTCAATTTTTTACACACTTTATCACACTTTAAATAAATATTTTTTCAAATTTTATTCATAAAATCAAAATCAAAAATAGAGTTTTAGAAAAACTTTCTATAACTGTGATAACGATTAAATTTTATTTATCCGTAGACTATAGTTGCGAGCATTACTGCTCATCATCAAGTACTTAGTACATATTTAAGTCCCCTAAAGATAAACCATGCAGCAAGTTGTGTAACTTGGTTTTTCAGACTCACCTTATCCTCGAATAACTTGTTGTTTAAGTGTGGTATAAGGTTGTTGACCTGCGAACTGGTTATGTATGTAGATGCGAATCTAATACCACTGACTGCATGCGAATGTTTTTTCCTCTGTGATGTTTGCTTTACTAAACTGTACCTCCAAAATGTTAAACCAAACCTCTGGATTCTGGCTGAATAGAGGTTGAGGTGATTTAAATGTGATGTGATGAATTTCCTTGTTGAACGAAATTTTTGGTAACTGAATTGTGTTACTTTCCAAATCACTTTAACACACTGAAGAAGTTTAAGTTGAAGCTTTAGCTGCTCCATTTTCTAATATTTTGCTTACTGACTCTTGTATCAGCTTTTGTAATTGATTAGAAAAGCCTTCTTTAGCATTAACCTCTGACTTGTTTTTGTTCCGAGGGGTATTGTCAATTACTGACTCTTCCTCTTTATTTGACCTTTTACTGTTAACGTTAAATTGTACTGTCACAAAAATTAACAAAACAAAAACTTAACAATGCCGCGAAAAAAATTTAAATAACGGCTACGTTAAAAAATATGAGCCAAAGTTAAATTTTTAATAGCAGAAAGGGTCGCAGCAATTGTGGAAGATAATATATATAAATGATATTTACATTTTTATGTATCTTCTTATAGATGTTCTGCTACCTCGTCGTTTTATATCTGGTCATTCATCTTGTCACAAATAAACGGCTGGTTTAAAATTGTGTCCAAAATTTGAGCGCTTGTCTGTGCTTGGATGTTTTTTTTATTGCGGTTGAGCACTTGCCACTTGTGGGGGCTATGACCTCAATCCACCAAGGTGGCTGAGATTGACCCCTAGGCCTACTAAGAGGACTAGAGCCTAGTATCACTTCATTAAAAGCGCTGGACAGCGTGTCCACTAAGTCATCAAGTTCTTGCGCAGTTTTTGGAGGTTTTGGCACCAGAACTGGAACAAAAAGGTATCCCAGTCAGTTTCCTCATGTTCCTGTAGATTGAACTTTTACGAGATGCTATGTTCATTTCGTTTCACAATGATAAAAAAAAGAATTTTCTTCCGACACTTTCCAATTTATTATAATGTAATCAAGGAGTAATTCATCTCGTTTATGTATCTCCATTCTTCCCCAGATTGTGTGATGAGAATTTGTATCTCTTCCCAGGATGTTTCCAACCTTGCGCTTTTAAGCTTCCGTAATTAGTTTACCTAGATTGACTGGTGGAAGGTTGTCCTCATCATATGCTAGGTAAGCTGATATTAGCCACCTCAATGCTAACCGCTGCTATATATGCATGGCTGTAAGTTGACAGCAGAAAACAACTTAGATTATTTTTAACGAGAATGCACGACCGAATTCTACCTTCTTTGTTCACGTGCATTAATCTATAATAGGGAATCTTGATGCCAAGTATGCGATCTTCAGTGACCAAAGATTCTTCGAACAAAACAATATCTGGTCCTTCTTTCCCAATTTTAAGCAGGAGAGCAGCTGTTTCGATACCTTCACAATGGTGCTATCAGAGTCCTCTCCTGATGTGAAGTCCTCTGTGAGCCTCTTTAGTGGCTACATGGACTTTGTCATCTCCGAATCAGTGGAGAGAGTTTCTGCTTGGCCGTCCGGTAGTGTCTCCATCCTACTTCGGCGCCTCCGGCTTGTTCGCAGCCTTGTAAAATTTTAATGTGACTTCACTGAAACTAAGGTTAATGGTACCATTGTTTCTCAAATCGAGTAAGAACCAGTAACTTTTCTGACTTTATCCTTCAATATTTTCACTTATTCATATTTTTTACATATACCATCTAATGAAATTATACCCAGACTGGTAAAAAGAACAACATTTTTGTGTATTTTAATACAAATCTTTATTATCGCCTTTAAAATAGTCTCTTTTGAGCCAATACAAGCATGCCAACGATTAATCCAGTTTCCCATACACATCTTATAGGCCTCGGCCGTAATGACATTTAGTTCCTTCAGCGAATTTCTTTTTATGGTTTTTTAATCGACTCAGGGCGCGTTCGCCGGAGCGGATATTTAAGTTTCGGAAACAGGAGAAAGTCACAGGGAGCCAAATCAGGCGAGTTCTGTGGTTGAGCGATGACTTTTGTTTCGTGTTTGGCCAAAAATTCAGTCACTATCAGAACAATTCATGAATTGTTTGCCACAAATACGGTCGTTTACGACGAATTGCTTCACGTAGATGCCTCAAAACGGCCAAATAGTATGCTTTATTGATCGTTTGACCCTCTGGAACGAATTCATGGTGAACCACACCACGGTAATCGAAGAAAACGATAAGCATGACCTTGGTTTTTGACCGACTTTGACGTGGTTGGGCAGTTTCGACGTCATATTCATTAACCTACGTTTTGCCACCAGTAATAATTCGTTTGATCAATGTAGGCTCATCAGCTACGTTGTCAAGCATCCCTTTTGCGACCTCTACTCGACGTTCTTTTTGCAAAAAAAATCAAGTGTTTCGGCACTAGTCGAGCTCTGATATTTATTTAATGCCAACACTACGATTTTCGAGCAAAATTTTCTTCACTTTTTCGATGTTATCGTCATTAACAAAGGTGGATAGAAGACTCGCACGAAGCAAGTTTTCTATGATCTCACGACCCGCACTGAATGCTTTTTTTTTTCCGCTGGCGATTCATCCCATAGACGGATTTGGCCGCTTCATTTTGAAGTTACGTAATCATTTTATTAATGGATAATAAGTGATTAATTCATTGATCCTACCCTTAACCAGCCGTGATTTTTTCATCACCCGCCGGGAATCGAACCCGGGACCTCCGGAGCGTAAAGCAAGTATGCTAACCACTGTGCCGCCGGGGCGGCACTGAATGCTTTATGCCACTCAAATACTTGCGTTTTCGATAGAGTAGACTCCCCAAAACACTTCTGCAACATTTTCAATGATTTCGTAGCCGTAATTCCATTCTAAACAAAAAATTTCAAGCAAACTCGTTGTTCAATTTTTTTTTTCCAAAGTAAAAATCGCCAGACAAACCTTTCGCGTCGTAAACAAATGGCTGCCAAACTCACACTAATGGACGTATCAACCTAGAAAAAAAAAATTGCCGATTCGGGTTACGCGCGCCGTTTAAATGGATCAGTCCGGGTCAAATTTGGTTAGATGGTACCACTAAACTTGAACAATTAAAAATTATACACTTGAACAAAATTCTATATACTTTACTGAACTGTGTGAGCTTAATACATTTTTATATTGATTGCTTGATGAGCTTTATCCACTGGGGAATAAGGATAGATTCAACACTTTATAAGCCAACTTAATAAAAACTGAAGTAGCCAGCGCCACTTTATTTTATACAGTGAGATATATAACGGTTAGTTAGAGAGGGTCGCCGGCTACCAAGAAATATATTTGTTCTGTTGGTTTCGATTTTTGGGCTAGATGGAGCGGAACACACCTGTCTTCTAGATTTTGGAAAGTTGTTCCTTTCAAAATTTTAAAAATTAAATTTAAAAGTTTTTCTAATATTTACAATAGTCAAATTTGGGTTGAGTCATCCTGTAAATTCTAGAACAGGAAAAATTTAATTTTGAAAAAAAAGACACTGAAGGATTGACAAGTTGTTAAATGAAGGATTTGAGCAAAGCACTTTATCGAATAAGCTGCTACAATGTTAAGCCCACCTTTTAAACTAAAGCAAAATTCTAAAAGTTTGTAATTTGTATGATTTGCGTTTGACTACAGTTTCAAAATGGTTTCCTTAGACACTTCAAATTTTATACAAAACCGGTGTTAAGGAGAGAAGCAACATTTTAAGGAAAAGTATTCCCATGTTCACTTAAATTGTTTGGTTATGAATATGAATGAATCACAAGTGTTAACCACCTGTTTGAATGTCGCGCGATATAATCAAGACATTTTCTAAAAATAGACCAACAAACAAATATGTAATTAAAAAATTAAAATTCCCAACACGTCATGCTCGAGTGCACTGCGCTTTTTATGTAAAAAAATAATTAAAACATCGCTGCTGCCGCTTCTGCTGTGTGTTCGACTGACCCTAATAACTATTTTTAACGTATAATATATCAGACATGTTTATTGTTTTTTTTACATCATTGTATTGGTGTCCCTTGATAATACATGGTAATATTCGGTTTGATCACGTTTTGTTTTATTAATTCGATCGTCAATACAGAATGTTATCTTCATTCAATTTGATCCCATGAGAATTGTTCACTGTTCATTGTGTATGTATAAACATTTTAAAAGTCGATTGTTGGTTACTAAACAATTTAATTAATTTTAATGGTTTTTAAATGTAATTTAATTGAATTGTGGTGTTTTGATTTGATATTTAGTTTATTTATTAGACAAAACACGAAAAATACAAACAACTTCGGCAAATTTATGTGGATTGTCTTGTCGCCAAAAATGTGAATAAGTTGGTAAATCTAAAGAAAGGGATGCAATAAAATTCGCTAGAATACAATTACATAATATGTTTATATGTTGATTCCAAACTGAGTTCCATACGACCTTTCAAATCATCAAATTAATTCTAGCTTTAGATCTAATGATTGGTCGACTGGAAAATAAATTCAACGTTTGCGACGACCTTGAAAAGCTTTTTATTGTATTTCAATACCAAACGATTATTTCAACATGTTCAATTGTTTCTTTTATATTATCGCACAAGAAATATTTATAGTATATAATCATGAGATCATCACAATGCCATCAGATTGACTACCTAAGTAGCGTTCATTGTTAACAGGCTAAATGATGTTTTTGGTTATCACCATGTCTTTTAGATACAAAATAATTTAAGATTAAGTGAACATTTTTATTCCGTTAACAAGTGATCTCTAGTAAAGTATAGTTCTCGAAATTGGGTAGCATCCAAGGGAATATGGTATGTTCTATTAAATCTATAAAAACAACTGACTTATGTAAACTATGTGGAGTTGAGACAGCTCAGATCTCATCATATTGGACAATGACCCTGCAAACTTGCACTTGTGGTTTCGTTTAAATGCCAGTACAACATGATTAGGGAATGCAAAATGATAGAAATTCAACTTTACCTATAGTTTTCGCGTTTTTGTTGTTTAAATTGTTTTCTCGTGCGATTTACCGCAGCAAATATTTGCCGAAAAGTTGTTTGCTCCAAGCTATGATAAAGACGCAGCAAACTTATTTGCTGCGTTCGCAGCAAATATATTTTCTCCTAGTTCACACTGTGGCAAATATTTGGCAGGAAATAATGGTCGAGCAAAGAGGTGCAAATAGATATTTTATTTGCTATTATGTTACGTTTCTTTCTGTAGTTCGGTACTAGAAAAGCAATTGAATTGAAGTGAAGTCAATAAAAAAATTATAAAAATAAAATGAAAATCGAAGAAAATATTTTTTTCTGCTGATGATATTGGGTGCTGCTGCGTTTGTTGCTGTGGAGTTGAGCCTGAATGTGGCATTGTGATAGTTGTGGCTGTATATGACGTTGTTGTGTGGATCCCACAGTTGAATCGGAAAGTCGTCATTTTCGCGAAATACCGCAGAAATGCTAGATACTGGAATATTTAACCATTTGGCCAAAAGTTTGGAGCCTCTAAACTTCGAAAATTCATTTTCCAACTTCTCATCCCACGCTTTTGTTCTTTTATTTTTGTTGCGGTATTGACTATCGCGAGCATCTCACAGGCAATAAATTTGAAAATTTCATCGTCAGACGGCTTTGAAACGAAATTATGCATTTTTCTGTTGTTTCTTCTGTTCAAATAAAGTTTCACTGTTTTCATCAACAAATCCTTCTTAACCATTTCGATTTTGAATTATTTTTTCTTAAATCTTTTGTCAGTCAGGAATGTGTTAAAAACAATAAACGAGTGACAGCAGTCAAAACAAAACAACACCAAATATTTGCCACTTTGCTTTGATGTGACTTTTCTTTGCTCGTATGAGCAAATGCGAGCAAACAAACAATGCGTTGTATACACGTGGCAAATGTTTGTCCGAAGAAATTTTTAAAGCAAATATTTGTCGCTCACACGTAGCAACAAATATTTGCTATGTTTTCGGCAAATATTTGCTACGTATTTACTATTCTTAAGTAATTGAGTCTAAATTGCTACATGATAGTTGCTATCGCGATGACATATGCTCTATGATATTTGCTGTCGGATTATCATTATCACTTAAAAATTTAGATTAAATAATCTAATGCATTTCAGGAATACATTTTATGCTTCTTGGCCATTATTCAAAATGTGTAGCATTCTCCCTCTGAAACATATTTATGTTTAATGTCATGAATATTTACTTTGAGAGAAGTGGAAATCGGTTTTTGAGTTTTCAAAGTTACGCTTTGCGAAGGAGTATGCATTTTTGTATGGTTCCTGGGTTTCTAAAAATCCATTTTACTTTCTTCTACGTTATTAAAATAAGGTTTAATAATCACGAAAATATTAGACTTTGAGACCTCGTTCGTAAAAGAAAGTTGTGCCTTAGCCGTGCCTCATTTTTTGTAATAAATTTTCAGTTAGAGCTCCTACAAGCAGTATGAGTTGCTTAAATTTAATTTGAATTCACATAAAAAACATATTAGCATAGACATATTGATTTATCGATATTGTTTAAGTTTATAATAATAATAGTGGCCATGTGGTCCCCTACGGGCCCGAATCTACGGCAAATTTAGTTTGCTAAATGGTCTGGTTTTGTATACGTGTTGTTTACTGCAATTATGCAATTAAATAATTCATTTATTTCAGATTAATATATTTTATTATAAAAGTGTAACCAAAACGAATACTTCTAGCAAAGCTTTAACCGTCGGTCCTTGGCCTTAGTTTTATAATTGTATATTTTAGTTATTAGAATGTATGTACATATTATTTATGACTAAAAACTACTTATAGCTGCCCGTGAGTAAATACTGGTTTAGGTAGGTAGATATCAATTTTTTGAAACGTCTGCCTCTGCGCTTTGTTTATAGTGATAGCAAATGTGAGTCTTAATGACAATTTCAATCTTGATATTGTAAACGGCATATTTGGATCAGTAGTTATCAGCTTTATTCTTGGCATAAAAACAATATTACCTGTTCCAATACCTGTAGTAACTCCTAATTTTACAAATTTTTCAAATAGAATTAATATACTCTAAACTCTAACGGTATGCTTAATGTTTCTGAAGGATCCGTTGTGATGATCGAATCGACACTGCAATACTCCTTGTAACCCCCGGCAATTAAATTTATCATTTCTTTGTTGATCTGGTAGCAATTATCATTTAACGGGCAAACAATTGCTCTTAATGAATACTGATCTATATTACGGAGATTCAAAGAATCACCAAAAGTATGGTGAACAATTGAGCTTGGTGGGAATCTCAATCATGTTTTGTTCATTCAATACATTGCAGTGTTTCATTTTCCAATTGCAGCCACATAAGAAAAAATGACTTCTTTTAACATAATAATAAGCCGGTTTCATTTTAAAAAGTGAAAATGTAAGGTATATTGTAAATTAATATAATATAATCAAATTTTTGAATTCATAAATCAAAAATTTCTTTATAAACAACATTTTTAGTAAAAATGCTACTACTTCCATGAATCAGATTTCCTTGGTGCGGCGTTGGCAGAATCTTAACTTTGACGTCATGGGAACGACGAACCCTTGAGAATACAACATAAAGTTGTCCGTGTCCAAATACAGGAAATTGTCGTCGTTTAAGTTTATAAGGTAACTCAAGGTCGAATCTTGAAAGATTTATCCTTGGAATTAAAACGATGTTACCCATATGAGATCCAGTGAGCACTTCTGCCTCAATAACGTTATCTTTCATGCTTTTCACAACTAATCGTGTACCGTTGCATGATCCTTGTTTAATGTTGAGATTCCGAAGTAGCATGACTATAGTTCCAACTTTAAGATTCAGAGTATGTTGAGGTAGCCCAGCCGGATTGATAAGGAAGAGATGTCATTTAAATAAATTGCTTTTCCAAAAGTTTCTGTCACCAAATCATCCTTTCCTGCTTCCTGGTATCTTTCACAACATTTGACCCCGCCGCTAACTGCAATCGTTCTAATAACGTCTTCAAATGATTTAGCTCCTGTCTCATGTTGAAGCAAGAGTCTAAGATAAAATCTTTTAGAATCCTTGATACTAACAGGATCTGGGTTTTGGTTGAGTTTAAATTAAGCAGTAAGTTTTGTATCTCTTGAAGTGGCACGGTCTGCTGCATGCAGTATATTCCCTATGCGAAAGCAAACGCTCTGCTCTTCCTGCAAAGGAACTGGCAATCGGTATATGGTATGGCTTTGATCATGCACTGGAAAACAAAAAATTCTCCAAATGGCTTCTGGTGCATTGACATTGCGCGAATCCACATACATTAAAGATTCATCGTGATTATTTTTTTCGGATACCGAAACATTAGCACAATCATGTCCTTAATACACATATTTAAACAAATATTTCACAGTCTTTATACTGTGGTACATATTTCAACGTTGATATGGCTGTTATATTTTAGACAAAGATATGGGTTATATGGGACTCCCGACTGTTATCAATGCGACGACCGGGAAAAACTTCTATTTCGTTTGTGTCTCTTCTTTTGTACTTGTGGTATCCGTTGACATTTCCCAATGTAACATCTTGAAATTCTTTTGGAAAATCTTTGAAACCTTTCCCTTGCACCATGCATGGACTGTTTGGATTACGGTTGCCACATGGTGTATGGATCATATTTCTAACAATGATTTCAAAAAGATGAGGCGGTAATTCTTGGTCTGGAATTTCAGCAATAACAATTTTGTCGATGTCTTCTTCAGTTCGTAATTTTGAATCGTCATCCAGAATGATTAAAATTTGACCATGTGGCAATCCTCACTTTTGAAATTCTATTACATGAACGATTGCCTTCACAGTTCCAAAAAGAGATTTTTTCATAATGTCCGTTACTAAATTATTTAACTATAGCCGAAAAACTCTAGGTACCAAGTCTGGTCGATGTTCCACTTTTTGCCAGGGCTCAAGGTTTTCTACGATTTTTTTCCATTTCGCATTGCAGGTCATGGTGACAAAAAGATCCGGCTTTCCATACTTTCTAACAATTGCCATAGCATCCTGGTAATGCTGTTGCATATTGCGAGGGCTATACCCTGAAAGCTATTTCATTAAAGCTTTAAAGCTATCTGCCCTCAATGTCGGTTGATTGTTTCGGATCCAAAACACCTCTCTAACTGACAAACGATAAGAAAAATATTCCTTCAATGATACTCGGGATCGCTTATCTGCCTCGTTCATTTTACAGCGACAAATTTGTGTGCTCCATCCTTCCTGACCCGTCGGAAATAAAATCGGGTACGTTATGGTGTCTAAATGAGGATAACAAATGTCTATCCATTTAAATTTTGGTTGATCAGGCTGATTAGCACGTAAATGCATGACAACATCCCGATGAAATGGTGGTTCTCCATCTTTACTTTGAAACACTATGGCCACTTCGTTAATCGTTGGAGCATTATACCGCCTTTGGTCATTGTCTCCATTATAAATTAGTGCTAATGCCACTTTGGTTGGCTTAACGCCATCTGCTTCGGCATTTTCAATAGCTTGTTTTTCCACTTCATGAAGCATTTTAATTGATTTTGCAAGTGGATGTTTGTTAATTATATCAGCTAATTTACTCCTGGTCATTTCTGAGCACTGCTTGTTCTCTGGAAGGTTCATTTGTTGGTAGACTGTATTATCAGGGTCCAACACGTTTATCGGGGCAAATTTTCTAGCTTCATTTCCTTCAGGATGCTGCACTGTTCCAATCCGATGAACTATTTGTCATGCTGTTCAGGTGTTCCAACCGCTCTTGAAGAAGAAGTTCTGCTTCGATCATTTTCAAGCCGTATGTCATGCTGTTCAGGTGTTTCAACTGCTCTTGTGGCTTTCATCTTCTTCGATCTCACCGTAACATTTCCAATAGATCTTTTTTCCGTGGCATTTTTAGTCAAAATGAAATTATTTCCACGAACAAAAAGTTAACAACAGATTGACACATTTATAAACTGAAGACACAAATTTAATAAGATTTAATAAGAATGTATATGAACTTGAATCAATATTTCTCCTGTCAAATATTCACCAACAATTATTTTGTTATTTCTAATCATAAGAATTCTATTTAACTTAAACTATATTATAGCTACTGATTAAAAATTTCAATTAATTTTCAATTTATTTGCGTATTTTCACAGAAAAATCACAAAATATGTCCACTTCGAAACAATGTCATTTCTCTATTACAAATATGTATATTCAAACATAACATGCAGTCGCAATATAGATCTCGTAGTGTTAACATCTTTTATTGAGCTGGTGGTCCCGGGTACTGCGCATTTTCGTATAAGGCCCGTTATATCGTGTACAAAAGCGAGGGTATCACAAATCAGCTCAATAAAGTAGATAGTGGTACTGGGTACTGCATTTTTTAATGTCTAAGGCGCATAATATCCGTGCTGGTCGGTGGTATCACAAAGTGCGATTCAGTGAAAGTAAAATAATCATACTCGGGGCGTCCATGTTTCTTTCTGGAAACTTGGATTAACCGTTTTATAGAAAGACATTAGCTGGGTCATATACATAGCCATAAGAGCGAGTCGACCTAAGCAAATGAAGTACCAAACAAACAAACAAACATAACATTACGAAAAACAAAAGAAAATTTGAATCTAACTCATCTTTACGCGTACAATATTTTGCATGAAAGTATATTTCTTGTAGAAGATGGAAATTTAGCTATACAAAAATAAAATGTTAGTACCTTTTTACCATACAATGTTTATTATACTTTGATGGAAATAAAACTGGATCATATCGTCGGTTTGCGAAAAAAGTGACACAACTCAAAATATCATATTTTTGAGGAACTCGATTTGAATTTTTTTTTTGGTATAAAATAGTTCAATTCATCAAATTCAACGTCACGTCTATTGAAAACTATGGGTAGTTTAGAAGTGACACTATGCCAGATAAAAAATTGTTACATTTAAAGGATTTTTTCCTATTATCTCAAAATTGGCCATTTTTGAGATGTGTCACTTTTCTCGCAAACCGACAATATGTATAACAATGTAAATACTATCAACATTGAATAAAAATAAAATGTAATTGTATTGACATGGACTGAAACACATGGTAAATGTTTTACTGTCATTGTTTTATTATGTATATTATGTTTTATTTGCACCTCGTTGCCTGTTTCTCCTTATTTGTTGGGGCAATAGATGCATTTTAAATTGTTTCGGATATATTCGAATTTTATTTACGGTATTAGATATAATTCGGCTAAAATTTGTCCAAGTTATTATGAAAAACCCGAAACTTTAACGAACTTTTGTACGGGAGGTTTCCAAAGGCTTCCGATGATTTATGTTAATTATATCCAAAAGTAGTGATAGTATTATTAAACTGACTTGGCCAAATATGTTACAAATCGACTAAAATTTGTCCAAGTTATTATTAAAAACCCAAAAATTCAACGACCTTTTGTTTGGGAGGTACCCGAAGGCTTCTGATGGTTCATCTTAATTATATCGAAAATTATTGGTAGTATTATTAAACCTGGGTCAAATATGATACAAATCGATTAAAATTTGCCCAAGTTATTATGAAAAAACCGAAAATTTACCGAACTTTTGTTCGGAAGGTACCCGAAGGAAACGAAATTTAAAAAAAACATCGTATGGTAGAATTCAATCTGAGATGAAATTCATGCATGGTAAAATTTTCATGACTATCGGTTCAACGGTTTAGACGCCTATATTCAACACAGACAGACATGAAATCGCCTATTAGTAATATAGATATTTTCCATCATTACGAATATGCTCCGCGTAATAGGATTTTGCTTTCTGAACCTGATAAGGTGCAAGTGCAATATAAGTTTTGTTCTGTAAGAACAGGAAACCCTTGTATCTGTGCCGCATCCAGACTAATAAATTTCACAGACCGACGATTCATTTTTTCCCTTCCACACTGATACGTAATCTGTTGGAACAGTTAATTCTACTCTTCATTCGTCAAAAAAGTGCAATCCGCAAATTTGTCATCGTTGGAGGGCTTTGTTGTACCAGACACAGACGTGATAAAAATACTTGAAATATGTTTTGAGATGACCATTTAAAACTTCTATTACTAGTCGATTTTCACTTGGAGGTATTATTTCTGGCATTTTGACAATATATTGTTATTACTGAAGATATTGTTGAACATCGCGAAAACCTCTGCTCAGAACAAAAACATCGCCAGATTCGAACATAGTCTTCACTTCTGGCTATTGTTGTAATATTTCTGCTATGATTATGCTTGATTCTTAAAGCCTAGATGTCCGACTACTAGTTGGAAAATCGTAACACGTCCACTGAGTCGACTACCATTAACAAAAACATCTGCGAGCCAAAAATTATACAACAGCAGTTTCTAGATGTCTACGTTCTTGAAAAATAAATGATGGTAATCGAGGTGTCCCAGGCGCAGGTAGGAATCATTGCTTTCATAGTAGCCAGAAACAAAATTTCACGGATCCGACAACAAGTATTTTTTCCCACAACTTAGTGCTGCTGCGCGGAAAGAAAATTCCACTTCCTGGCAGAGGGCATGTGAAAAGTCATATACGCACCACGGGAAGAAATAAAGAATTTCTTAGACTTCTTGCTAGTTGCCCTATCGTTCGGCTCAGGTGGCAATAAACAAGCAATCTAAGTCATTCTTTAGCAGCACACCTGTCTTTGGTTATTGACCAAAATGCAGGTGTGCTTTCGAAAAAGTGTAGTGCGCTCGACCAGAGCTCATTTGTGCTTCTAATCCACCCTACCATATGTCCATAAGAATATCTATTTTTTTTTTCGCTGGCGCTACATCCCATAGAGGGATTTGGCCGCTTCATTTTGAAGTTTCGTAATCATTTTGTTAACGGATAATGAGTGATTAATTCATTGATCCTACCCTTAACCAGCCGTGATTTTTTCATCACCCGCCGGGAATCAAACCCGGGACCTCCGGAGCGTAAAGCAAGTATGCTAACCACTGTGCCACCGGGGCGGCATATCTATTCGTTAGTAGATTTGCTACAACTGCCAACTGGCGGTAGACATTTTGTACTTACATATTGAAGTTTTACCTATGTAGAGCACCCAGCTAGGTTGTGGAGGTTTATTGAACTATTTTTAATGTATAATTAAAATCTCCTTAAATGTGCATGTGCATAACAGCTTGTACATAATTCAATATTATGGGGCGGTAAAAACTTTGTAATTATTTTGTTATTTGTGTATATAGTTTACTAAAGGCTGGGGCCCCGAGGGGTAGTTTAATGACGATGTATCAGCGGAGGTGCAAAACACATTCCAAAGTGAAATGGAGTGAAATACGTTTACTTATCATATAAGATCAACATGCCTGAGGAATCTTTACAAGCCGAGATAACATCCAAATTAAAGCCGTATGGGTTCCCTTTAAGCAGCTTGAAGGGGGGCGAAAGAAACCTTTTTTCATTACTTGGCCGAAGTCTCCGTCTTATACCGATAAAGCTACCAAGTACATACTTTTGAACATGAAACGACACACCACTTCCTACAGCACTTATTACTATTCAGAATAAATACACTCCCGAGCAACTGAATCGACTAAAACCTTAAGCGCTCACATAAGGGCGATTTTTGTTAGAACGGTCAAACCGATTTTCATAAGACATTAGTTTTTGCTATATTTTTGCTTTAAAATGACACTATTTTTATGAAAATTGGTTTAGTACTTTTTTTTGTAATGAATTTTGAATGAAAACGCAACCAAAATTGATGATTAAGCAAAAAGTATTGGAGGTGTTTAAAATTAAATTACAACAAAAAACTCAAGCAAAACAAAAATAATTTTATTGGTTTATAATAAGTATGGCCCCCCTTGCGTCTACAACGGTTCGCATGCGGTTTCGCATTGACCTTATTAAGGTTTTGATAAATACTTGGGGGATCGCACCCCATTCCTCCTCTAACGCAATCTTCAGGTCACTGATGTTAGATGGTACCGGATTTCTAGCTCGGACCCTCCGTTTTAGTTCGTCCCATAAATGCTCAATTGGATTCATATCTGGACTGAGTGCTGGCCACCTCATCGTCTCGAGTCCGACCTCATCCAAGAACTGTCGAGTGGTTCGAGCTGTGTGACACCGGGCATTGTCATGCATCAATATGAAATCTTCCCCTATATATCCTGCATAGGGCACTACATGATCCAAGAGAATGCCCTCGATATATCGTTCAGCGGTCAGACCTCCTTCACGGCCTCCACCAGGTACGAAAACAAGATCTGTTTTTCCCTCAAACGATATGCCAGGCTACACCATACACGAACCGCCGCCGTATGAGACTGTTTCAGCAAAACAGCACTGCGAAAATCGCTCTCCTGGACGCCGGTAGACCTGGTCTCTCATATCACTAGCGTGGAGACATATTCAGCACTCGTCAGTAAATAGAACGGACGTCCATTGCTCGATGTTCCAATTGATGTGTTCGCGAGCAAATTCGAGTCGCTGGTTCCGGTGGCGTATTGTCAATTTTGGGCCTCTAGCGGGCCGTCTTGGAGTGAGGTTGGCTTCCTTTAAGCGTCTTCTTACTGTCCATTGACTAACAGCTACATCTCGAACTTGTCTTAGCTCCTGCTGCACATCGACGCCCGTGAGAGGGCGATTCCGCAGTGAAGTTAGGACGATAAATCGATCGTCCCTCTCTGATGTACACTGAAACCGGCTGGTTTGTGGTCTTCGATTGAAAATACCAGTTTCCTGAAACCTTCTGAATACTCTTGAGACATCAGATTGGCTCATGTTAAGCTGACGAGCGACTTCTTGTTGATTGCGTCCTTCTTGCAATAAAGCAACAACTTATGCGGATTTTTCTGGAGTAGTATCCATGATTTTAAGGAAACAATGAATTAAACTGGTAGAGATTTGTTCAGGTCAACGTCTGACTCATAAGTGACGACAAATATCGGTCAACGTGGCATTATACAGGAGATTGCATCACGCCAATTGTTTTCACCGAAACATCGCATTTTGCTAAGACTGCTTTAATTTGAAAAGTACTGTATGGATTTTAATGATAAAGGTATCCTTGAAAAGATAAAATACTAGGCGGTCAAAAGAAGGTTGTTTTTCGAAAATCGATCCAGCCATTTTAAAAAAATATGCGTTTTGATGGTCTCGTCGATTCAGTTGCTCGAGAGTGCAGTTGCTTATTAATCGGAATTCAATAAATCAAATTTTACACTTTCTGAAATTCTCCAACATCTACCGTTTTCTGACAGCCTACTGTTTTCTGTGCGTTTCCAATCATCAATTAAAGTCTTTGTCTATGACAATCATAGAAGAACCTATATCCGATCACCAATTCGGATTCCATGGTAAAGCGTTGGTATAATTTGATTTCGAAAAGAACTGCTTTGGCACCTCTAGCAGATACATTTTCAGCTCCAATACTACTAAAATATTGCTGGACCAGAAAATATTTGAAAGATTGCACGAGCTTCTGTTACTATTGGATAAAATCAAACCGAAAATTATACCCATTCAAGAAGTATCACGGTGCGGTGAATCAACATGGATCTTAATTTCATATGTATTTGGAAATAATCTCGTCCTGAGTTCGACGAAGCACGGCATTAATGACATAAACACTAAGATTGTATCCCAATGTAAAGAAGCTGGTAAAAACTTTGAGTATATCAAAACCAACTACAACTTGATTGCATCTTAATTTTTAAATATATTTAAGAAACATTACACATATATCGTTGTATACATGATGGTACCTGCAAGACTACCGGGTCTGTGGCTTTGTTAGGTGACTGTCATAAAATATTCATCCTGGAAGATCAACACCAAATACAATATATTGACCGACTTAATAAAGGAGAAAGATCTTATCATTAGCAATATAGATGTTAACGTACTGAAATTCTATAAAATCATATTTAAGGACACAGAACTATTTGCTCTTACCGCTGTGGCCAAATCGAATTAATGCCCTCCATGGTACTATGATAAACTTATGAATCTTAAGAACCAGAAACACAAAGCTTACAAGGAAAATCTCAAATTCTATTCCGAAGAAAGCAAAGAGAAATTCATTGCGTATAACCGACATTTTAAAAGTTATTTTGCGATAAAGTATAAGAATTATGTACATTCGCCCCATATTAAGAAAAAAATTAGAAACGATCCTAAACATTTTTTGGGATTTTTCTCCAACGAATTGTGAAAACAACGTAACCATACTAACATCAATGATTGAAATCGAAAATATTCATCGAGCTCTAGAAGCATTCGGTGATGGATGTGGTCCTGATGGTATTCCAGCTTCAATATTGAAAGATTCCACATCGTTGGAAATTCTTTTGTATCTTCTATTTAATCAAACATCAAAACTAGCAGAATTTTCACTGAAATGGAAAGTAACCAGAGTGACACCAATTTTTTAGGGATTTCAATTCATTCAGATCTTTGGTTCCTCGATTTATCTCACGGTGATAAATCTATAAATTTCACGCTGAATACTAGTCTGACAATGGCTTTATGCCAAAAATATTAACATTGACAAATCTTAGTGAATTTACCAGCATCTCTATTAATGAAATTGAAAAGTACAAGCAAGTGGATGTAGTCTATATTGACTTTGCGAAAGTCTTCTCCAAACAATTCAATTTGTTGCCTGGTTTAGATCGTATTTGGGTAGCCGCATTCAATTTGTAGTGCTTGGAAATAAAAGATCAGATGAATATTTGTATTTTATTTTGGGGAAGCATATTCTTTAATTTCCATACTTCCACTGATGATGTTAGTTAAAGTGAATCAAATAGTCGTGCTATATTAGATAACACAGTCCTGTTGGTAATTCACCTTCCGCAATCTGTTTGCTGAACTTAAAAGTAGAACTGACGAATTAGGTTGAAACATTTGTTCATGATATTTGTGAGGAATGTCTGATATAATATTATCACTGATGATAACATATACAAAGAATATGTGTTATGTGTTTAATCAGATGAACTGCCCCTACATAAAGTTTGTACCAGAATGGCCTTCCTTACATTGATATGGAACACCATTCTCGAATTAGCCAAGGTTGGTAAACATGATTTTCCTGGGACACTCTCTGTAATCGATACGTTTATGGATTCTGCCCGGCCCCATAGTGCAAAAAGTAGCAAAACTAAAATATCGAATCCGACAGTAAAAAATTGGCTGGATTGTAACGGATTAACCCGTTTATATTATTTTAAAAAATTACGTCTTACATTTTACTTTAAAATTAGATATAAAGAAAATTTTGTTAACTTTCTTCGTTGTGGATTTGTGCGGACCCTCTAGATTCAATTCCTTTCTGCTCCGTTGTTAGATAAATCAATGTCTAACCGCATCTACAATGAAAAGACAATAAATAAACATTAATTAACAATTTATTTTAGATATTTGTTTTGTAACTAAATACTAAGTGCTGGGGTAACCTAATTTAAAACGGATCTGCTTCACCTCTGGCCTAACATGAATTACAATATTCCTCAGGAATTCCATGTTTCGCCAAAAAGAAATGACCCTCAACAAACTTATCAGATTATTTTTACCATCTGATTTCGAGAGTGTTACTTACTGAACATCTCGTAGCTCTAATTAGTATTTGGCGGGCTAATTAGCAGAGAATAAAACCGAAAAATTGCTCTATATAGAAAATAGCATATTGAACCAAAAAATACTTCGAAGATTTGCAAAATGTATACGCTGGATGCCAACAGTAGATTACCGATCACTATTGCAGATATAAAACCTTTGGTTTTCCTCTTTTAGAATTCGATACATCAATTTATTTAATCTTGTTTTGATCGTGGATGGCCGGAAATAGGTGGGATGCAACTTTTGAGTTATTTGAATGCTTTGTCCTAGGAAGGTGTATCAATTTTTCTAAAGCATGCCAACCGGTGAAACAGTAGCATTACTTTAGCTTGTTGATTGTTCCCGATTATTCTACCATAGTACTTCTTGAGGATTTCGGCAATTCGTCCCTTTGGTACCATGTAAGACTTTTCCAAATCCTTCTTAAGCAACCATCCGAAATCTGATGTTAATCGCCAATAACTCTTTCATTCATGGCCTATAGATTATCGTACGCCAATATCTGACCTTACTATTGAAATTAGTGAATCTTCCCAAGGCTTCACTGTATGTAAAAGTGACGCTTGTTTTGGGAGATAGAATCTACCCTCTTTTGCACCTAATCCGGGTTTAAAGCTATAACATTTCACATACGATAGATTTAACAAAATAACTCAAAAACTAAACCAACAACACAAACTTACCTTAATATACTAAGCGAAAACAATTTTGGAACTCAGCGATATCAAAACCTACTGTTGAATTATTATTTTATAAAATATCTTACCCAATCTAGTTCCGTATTCAAACTGCTCCGTTGCCTTGATTCATTTGTGTTTGGGTATTTCTTATAAATGTAATGTATGAAAAGGCACCGTAATGAATATACCCTTTTGTGTTCATTCAATGCATGATCATTGTTGGCGAAATTACGCAAACATCCGCCACAATAAAAACATTTCACTTCATCTCTCGTGCCCAAGTAAAAGAATCCTGCATCACTCATTTCTTCAGGCCTTTGTTTCAATGTTGATGGCCAATCCTTATAAGTTTCCAAACGGTCATTTTTGTCCGCATACCTTGGATGTCGAGCAGTTGCAGCAATGCTTTCAGGTAAAAGTCGTAAAATTTTAGCACTACGGCGTGTGTTATTGTATTTTTTTAGAAGAGCAAGCTCCTCCATAAGTAAATCGTTGGTTTTTCGTATTGGAACATTACTGGTTTCTGCATCATTCAGGAATGGACAATCAACTGAATGTATTTTATGCTCAATAAATGGATTGTCACCACGAAACCAAGAACTGACTACAACATTACAAAAAATACATTTCACAGCGCTGCGTTCGGGTATATAGAAAAATCCTGCGCGTGCCAGTTGACTTTTATCCACTTCAACATTATGCCATGAATCAAAAGAAGCCAAACGCTGTTCTTCTTTATTAAAATTTCGCCCTTTTTCAGGAATTGTTTCTAACATTTTACTTGAGCTGCCCATATATATGAGGTAGACACGAAATTAAATTTGATGCTTTAGATTTAGTATGAACACAATACAAACTATAACTGAGTATGATTAGCGCTATTTGTATTATCTATCATTAAGATAAGAAAACCCAGATAACCGTAATTCATGAAAATGTACATATGTATGTGAATTGATAAACCAAAATGGAAAGAGACCAACATTTCAATTATGTTTGTGTAATATTTGACAATACAAATTTATCATACCCAACAAACTTTTTTGGTTCGAAGCTTCACGACCGATCGACCGACATATTATAAACGACAAACCACTGTAAACAATTAGGAGCGTTCGTATAAGTTGCGAGTAGTCTCAAATAACCTCGAAAATCACAAAATAACCTAAAGAATCTTGATAATCTTAAATAAATTCGAAAAACTTCAAACTATTGCGGAAAGCCTATTTGTAACATAAAGCAACTCAACATCAATTAAACCAACGAGTGTTGAATGAATCTCGAATAGCCTCACAAAACTTGAATAATCTTGAATAACGTACAATTTTTGAATAATCTCTTAGAATATCAACTATTCCCGAACATATCTTCAATATTCTCGAAAAATTTCGAAAATCTCAAATAAACACGAAAATATCGAATAAATTCGAAAATTTTTAACAAGCTCGGTAAGAGGTAGCTTAACGTTCAAACAAGTTTCAAATTTTCAAAATATCGTAAAATACCAAATTATTCCGAATTTCGAAAATTTCTAAATTTGTGCGCCAAGGAAACCACGAATAACCCCAACACCGTCAAACATTCTCGAATATAAATTCCGAAAAATATCAAAATAAGCTCGAAAATTTTTATTAACCCTTTCAAACGCCATTTAAAATTGACTTTCTTGCAAAAATTAAATTACGTAGCACAATTATGCACTGCTATGATATGGGATTGCTCATGAAACTGTAGTGTGAACATAAATACATAAGAGAACGATCGCACAAGAGAAATGAGACAAAAATTAAAAATTACGGTTGGTCGAAGCGATGAAAGTTGATGTACAATATATTGTACAAGGCGTTTGAGAGGGTTAATACCGAATAATTTGGAATAGATATCGAAAATTTTCCAATACCACCAATAATTTCAATTAATTTTAAATTGTCTGAAAATCTCAAATACTCGAAAATCTTCGAACATCTTAGAAATTTCAAAAAAATTTGAAAACCTTAAATAAATTAACGCAAATCAAAAAATTCTCGAGAATCTTTTAATTTGTAACATAAAGCAGCTCAACGTCAAACAACACAACGCTAAGCAAGCCACGATAATTCTCGAATCAAACAATTTAGAGTATTTCGAAAAATCTCGAATAATCTGGCAAATTCTCGAAAACCTTCAAAAATCGAATCTCGAGTAATGTGGGATAAAACTCTACATAAATCAAACTTAATGTCTCAATCAAATTTTCTTTAACAATCTGGAATATTCTCAAAAATTCGTGAAAATTTAAATTCTAAAACTAAAGGTTCTAAATTAGGTCTTTTGGTCGTAACCCTTCGAATTTTTCTCCTGTGCACCATTCTGGTTTAGCTGGGTTGGTAACTCTGGTTACATTTTTGTTCGCGATAAATATATCGTTAATTCTCGAAAAATTTCGAAAATCTCAAATAAACTCGAAAAATTCGAATAAGTTTAAAAAACTTGAATAATATGGACGCAATGCAAATCTCAAATCTTCCAAAGAATGTAAAATCCCAAATTATTTTAAATTTGGAGTCAATTCTTTGCCAATCAAATCAAACCATCAGTAATCTCGAATACCCTTGACGAACAATTTCTGAGAATCTCTCAATTATGTAACATAAAGCAACGTAATGTCAAACCTAGAATAACAGTCTCGAATATTTTCGAAAAATCTCAAATAATCTAGAACGTTCTCGAAAATCTTGAATAATATCGACTAATCTCCAATAGTCTCGAAAAATCTCGAATAATCTGGTATACCCTTAAAAACTTGAATCTTATCTAATTTCCATTTAGTTAAATAAAAAAAAAATCAACGCCGTACAATTCATCCTCGCGGAGCGATGCAGCTCTACGTTATTGGTATCAACTCAATGTCATGCAAATCTCGAATATCAAATAATATCGAAAATCTTGAATATTTTCGAACAATCTTCGATAGATAAATCTATTTATCTTTGATAAATTTTGATTTTTTGAATAACTTCCAAAATTTTGAATAATATCCGTGTGATGGTGATCCAAGTCAATGATTATTAAAACTCCATTTCTCAAATGGGGGGTTCTCAAATAGTTTCAAATGGTCTGAAATAATTTCTATGAATCTTTAATATTCTTGAACAATATTCAGTAATCTAGAAAACCCTTCAAAATTTAAACTCATTGCTAACCTAAATAATTTCAAATAAATTCGAAAATGTTGAATAATCTACGATGAAAATCTCGAATCTCAAAAAAATCGAAAACCCCTAGTGTTTCAATGATCTCTCAGTGTTTATTATTGATCAACTCAACGTAAACCATAAATAGTTTCAATAATCTCAAATAATTTCAAGGTAGGAAACTCACGCTAAGTACCACAAAATCAGGCAAAACCAGGATATCGACCTTCTAAAGGGGTCTTATTGAGGCCTATCGATGGTTCCAGCGTTAAAAACCCTTCGATAATTCGAAAGATCACAGTTTACTCAATATGTAGAGCTGCATTTCCTAGAGTAGGCAGATTCAGCATTAAAAGGTTGTGTTGTCTTTTCCAGATGGTGAAACGTGAAATGCTTTATTGAAAGATCGGAATAGGGCCGAAAGGCCGAACGCTGAAAGGCTGAATGTCGAAAGGCCGAATGTGTCGGTTAGCCGAATGTGTCGAAAGGCCGAATGTCGAAAGGCCAAATATCGAAAGACCAAATATCGAAAAGCCGACTATCGAATAGCCGATTGTGTCGAAAGTCCGAATGTCGAAAGGCCGTTTGTGTCGAAATTGATTTTAATTTTTCATCTTTTTATGAATGAATTTCAAAAATTTTATTTTTATGAAAACCAAAATTTATATTTTTAGCAAAATTTATATTTTTGTATAAAAATGTTTAATAGTAAATCGCCTTAAATATTAAAATCTTCTAGCTTATCTAGAAAAAAAAAATACAGAAACTGAAAATCCCGCAAAAAATCCAAAAACGAAAAAAATTAGAAAAACAAAAATCCAGAAAACTAAAACCCCGAAACACAATTATCAAACTGCGGAAATTAAAATTAAAATTTATAAAATGTCTATCGAATTTGGCTTTTCCGTAAAGTTCTTAACATTTATTGTAGGATAATGGAAATTGCTTCGTCAAGCTTGCAGACACAGATCAATAGAATCGTATCGCTCATATCGCTTCTACTGATAGTTCTACCACAAATGTGTGTTGGCTTTTGACCCATTCGGCTTTTCGACATTCGACCTTTCGACACATTCGGTTTTCGACCCATTCGGATTTTTGACATTCAGCCTTTCGACACATTCGGCCATTCGACATTCGGCCGTTCGACATTCGGCCTTTCTACCCGGCCTTTCGGCCTTTCAACATTGAACGGAAAGATCTGCAAGCTCAGATAGATTATTGTTAGGCGTAATTACAAGTACTGTATTCCCCGATTGTATTTATTTGATGTATTCTGTGCCACAACAATTTGGTCGGTTTGACTATCTGTCAGCTCAGAGCTTACTAGAAAATTAGATCTCAAGTTAGATTAGACAAAAATGTTCTAAATAACATTTGCAATAAATTTTGTTTTATAATTATTTTCAAAATTTTGACTACCAATGATGGTTTATTGGTAACTAAATTTATCAAAGAAATAAATCGCCTAAGTGTCTTCTATTATAACGGTTATTATTTTTGTTGGCCATCACATATTTTGGTTACTGGGGTTTTATGTCGATCAAACATTAAATCGATTATATCAAACTTACACCATTCCTTATCGCAAACATTTTCTAAAAAACAAAATTTGTTTATCGAAATTTCGTCGGTATCCAAATAAAATAGATAAATGTCGTCACTCAACTATATAAAACGGTATGATAACAAAACGAAAATTGTGTCAACTGAAAGTAAAAATTAACTTTGAAAATCTATTGTTTTATATGGATGTCTGTCTAGAATCTAAATATGTACGCTAGTCACGTGTGAAAGGTATTTTTCCCATCATTTACATACAATATAGACATGTGTCGGTGTAACAGAAATGCGATATCGTCATAAAATCATAAATGGTATTCAAGTTATATAATAAATTACTGTCTATTGGCAACATTGTACCGATTCGACTATTTATGTTGTTCAATTCCTTAGAATTAAAAATAAACAACGTTATTTTTGTCGTCTTATCTTCCTGTGCGCGATTTTTGATTAATTTTATATTATTGCTTGTGTAATGATAACGCGCTTATGTCAACAAAAAATCACGATACCAGTATGAAAGGTGACCGAATATATATGAATATTAAATGTTTAATGCCCTTTAAAAAAAACAAAATTTTATTTTTAACCCTTTTTAAAAAATCATGTCCTCGACCTTTCCAATTAAAACTATATTGTGTATCATATACCCTTACTCTTTTAACTAAGATTATATCGATTTATCTAATTAACCAACAATTGTATATACATTATTTGTAACACTAACCCTTTTTGTAATAAAAAAAAAAATTCAACCCCATATTGCATCCAAACAATACAAAAGGTATTCGAATAATATTCGAATTAATTTTAATTTATGCATAATTTACCCTACTTGTACATACATTCCTCGCGAAGGATTAGAAGTGGTTCTGTCCCTTTCCTAATTAGCTAAATTTTACGTTATTTTTAGGTATTTCGAGAATACCTCGCTCGATCGTCGTTATACCTCTGTGTGTTGTGTGTCGGATTAATTTACATAATTCAGATTTATTTTTGTGTACCATATATGAATTCCAATTAAAACCAAATGATTGTGTATTTACAAAATGTTGTTTTGATTGATTGATTTGAAAGTTAGATTTAATTAAAAAACAAATTTGTTTATATTTGTAATAAACCATTGCACAACCTCGAAACGATTTTTTTTTTTTTTGGTAATTTGAGGCGAATGTGTTGATCTAATATAGAAATTAGGTTTGTTAAAAATTAGGTTTGTTAAATGGAGTTGCAAGATTAGATTACACATGGTACATGTTTAGATATTGAGTTGGAACAAACTCGCAAATAAACATAAACACTTAAGGACTGTACACAACAAGCGGGGCGCGTCATGCTCCACTCCATCCACTTGAGATTCATTTTCTTTTAATAGAATTTCTTGTATTACAAAAAATGGAACATTTGAATATATTTATAAAACTTGTTTGTAACTATTTCGTATTAATGAAAAACGTATATTTAGATGTACCGCCCAAGCGCCGCACTTGGTATGTTCGGTCCTTAAATGCGTACAATGTCCCCCTAGCATTTCACATCACTTGTCCGGATAATATTATTATTATCGATTTTAGTGTGCACTGGCATCCATATAAGTGTTACTTTATTTGTGGTTGCCAATTGTTTAACTATATTTAGACGTTACCTTCTGCCTGCATCTTCAAAGCCGTAATTTTTAATATGGAGGTACAACGGAGTCCGGATTCTTCTTATTGAGCCTTTAATACCGAGGCAGGCTATGTGCTGAACGTTATGCAATAATGATTGCATTAATATTGTGCATAATGATTGTTAGGAATGACCATAGTACATCATTTTTCAGTCAGGAACGTTCTTCCGAGTCAGGTCCAGAAAGCCTTGGTGGCTGTAATTTGAATTTTCAGAATATGCTGTTTCCAATTCAGTTTTTGCGGTTCAGAATAACTCCTACATATTTAACTTCTTTGGAAAACTGAACCGTAGTACCGTTTAACGAGGGAGGTGTGAGCGTAACTTTGTGCTGCTGATAAAAGGCATGGTAATCATTCTGTTTGGAACTTCGCAAAGTCCGTCCTGGACAGAGACAGCATCATACCGCGACTGCGCAGAAGGGGCAGTAGTTTAATAATAAACTAACCAGCATAATAAAGGAGACAATATGTCTCCTTGGTGACATACTTTTACAGTGCTAATGGTTATTGACTCACTACCTAATTTGGCTGTGAGGCTTCGATGTTTCAGTACGGAACGGGTCCACCTGTTTGTTGAAGACGTTACCACCTTTTCTCTTGCTGCTCACTCTCTCTATCGGTTCATCAATGTCCACAAAGGCACAGAGTGATTACTTTTTTTCAGCATTCGATTTTCCAAGTTTTATAACTGGATCAATGACGCCTCGTCACAGTAGATTTATCAGCTTGATGTTCAATTTGATTACGATGATGCGGATTTCTAAAAGGGTCTCACCTCATTTGGTGATCAACAACTTTTTCCATCGTTTTCTGCAGAAATAATGTGAGGCTATTCGGGTGGTGTGGCTTGCGCTGGGTGACTGGACGGCTTTTTCTGGTGGTATAAAGACCACATTTACTCTCCTCCAAAGTTTTAAAATCTAGTTAAAGGCATTGCTTGCCTGAAAAATGTGAGAATTTGAGGCCATTTCAGATACAATCCAGTTTTTTATTAAAGGACTCAAAGTTCGGATTGGCTAGTGTCAAATGTTGGACCTCTTGTCTTTTTTTTCCAGCTCCTTCAACATCACTGCTACAAAATCCGTGGAGATGAACTCTGGAATGGGAGTACAGTTTACGTGCGAGCTTGCCAAAATGGCCGCTCTTGGACTATAAGTTCCGTTATCAGAAATCGACTTACTTGTTTTAATAATCCCTTTTAACCTAAGTATATTCCATGGTTTCTGAATAAGAGCTATGCCCATGTGTATCAGTAAGCAACTGTTTTGAGGTAGATAGCAGACTTTTATCCTCCATTCTTTGTTCAGTGCCCTTCGATGCCTGATTACTACTAGGCTTCTTCGATGGCTTACACGGGAGAGTCCTTTTTGGGGGCAATGATGCATCCATCGACACGATTTCATCTTGTCATTTTTTATCATTTGCTGCCTGTTGAATAGGATTGATACCCCAGGAGTCTTGTCGGCTGAAACCGTGGCCGGGCCCCTCACAGGCTTAACCGTTATTGTTCGACCCTTTGCAGCTGGCTTTGCCCTACGCTGGCTGCTCTTAGTGTCAAGCTGGACAAGACCAAACTTGTACTTGACCTGGTAACCAACCGGTTTTAGCTTGTCCACCGTTGTGTCATTCACTGAGAAGGCGTTTTGCCGATACACCTCTTATTTTAGCGCCGGCATACGTTTCGTCTGACTCTTAATAAAACCAAGAAGCCGACCCGTTGTCAATTAAGCGCTATTTGGGAAAGTACCAAACACAATCTGGCTCCGAGGCAGATTATTCGGGTCAAAAGTGTTCAACTGTGCTCCTTTCCATGGCTTTTTATCTCCGAGAGTAGTATCCTTAAGCAACTGTGCAGTGGCTTTATTAACATAAGTCCCGAGTCGAAATTGATTTCGGAAATTTTGGTTTTCCACTAGCATCTTCTCCAGAATGCTCTCCTCTGGAAAGTATTTAACTGATCCACTCGGAAAACTCCACTGGTAAGATCCATGCATTACCTAAATTTGTCACTGAGACGCTGTCCTCCCTGCTAGACTTCTTGTGTGCTATTGTGTACCGTCATCAGAGTGATTTCTTTTGGCCGCAGGGATCTCTGGAGGAGCACTAGTCTCTATCAGTGGTCCTTCTACAAATTCTTTTTCACGTCCATACTCATACTACTTTCACAGAGGAATTCCTCTCACTTGAGATTGATTCAATTTCAACTAACGAGATGTCCAATTTGGAAAGAAGAGGGTTTTTCGAGATCCATAAAAAGCCTCCATCCGAAAGAGGGCCAAGCGTCTCGATAACCACGATGAAAGTTTCGCTGATGTGTGATGCATTAAGAGCGTCACCCTCTTTATTATTTTTAATTTTCTCTATTTTGATTCCCACAAGTTGCTGGGATGCGAGAGTAACCTGTAGGATATTCAGCCCTATCGAAGGAAGGCTATCGTGAACAGGTTGTCCTTACAAAACTGCCCCTCCACCTCTCGCTCAGTTTTGACCACTACATGTCTGGATAACACTTCGTCAAGCATTCAAACCTTAACTTAAACGTGGTAATAGCCTCGAATTTTTATTCATAAAATAGATTCAACTAAACCTTCAAAAGTCAATTTCCATTACGATAAAATCCGATTTTTTATTAGTGGTCAGGTCCTTTTTGGAAGATTGTTATAATATGAATTAGATCCTATTAATCCTAAAATTTTTCTCAGTGACACTGATTTCACCTTTTAGGGAAGGTGCCGTTAATTTTCATTTTTAAGCCTCAAATTAGAAGTGAACGTTTTTTAAATTTAGTAGAACCCGATTTGACTGAGGTGTGGAACGCAGAATTTTTCCCTAACAAAAATAGTAATCGGTGTCACATTTTTGGGACCTTGTCAATTTCAAACAGTAAAAAGTAAAAAGTTATGAAAATGATAACCAAAATATCTAATTATATTCCACGTGTTTGGAAAATCTTCATCACAATGACATCTTTAAATTATGTTTTACAGAGCCTGAACAAAATTTTTCAAATTTTTAATTTAAAAATTTAAGCAAAGTTGCACTCTGGCTTAGAGGTATTGTCTCATTAAAATTGCCTCTTCACTTGCATTGGTTTATAATGGTTTGATCAGGATGATAAATATTCACGCTAATAATTCTAACAACATAAATTTTATGCAACAAATTGTATTATTTAATAGCTGCAAAATTCTGTATCTTAAAAACATTAAGGGGGGAGATACATATAGACCCGCGAATTTTAGTCGTATTTGATGATATTTCAATATATTTTTGAAACTTGGCATATGGTTTATTTATATTTTTAACTATCGGGTTTGCCATTTGGGACTTGACAACTTTGAACTTTCACTGTGAACGCACTCTTAAGCCAATAACCAAACTGTCAGTGTCAAAACATTCAGTAAAGACAACATTTTCATCATGGTGAAGTACACGAACGAACAACGTTTACAAATAATTAAAATTTATTACAAAAATTCCGAGTCGGTGACTGCAACTTCAAGAGCGTTAATTCTAATCTTTTCCAGCGCATTTTTGGCTAGATGGCTTCGTCAACAAACAGAATATGCGTTATTGGTCAGGTGAAAACGCTCATGTGCTTCAAGAAGCACCACTTCATCCACAAAAAGTAACTGTATGGTGTGGTTTTCATGCTGGTGGTGTCACTGAAAATGACCGTCACGTTACAGTCAATGAAGATCGCTACAGGAGCATGTTGCAACGTTATTTCTTTGGTCAATTGCATGAGCTAGAATTAATGATATATGGTTTCAACAAGACGATGCGACATGCCACAGAGTAGGTCTAACAATCGACTTATTGAAATCTAAATTCGATGAACGTGCCTAAATTGTGCGATTTAACACCTCTAGACTTTTTTTTATGGGGCTACGTTTAATTATTGGTCTATACCAACAAGCCGGCGTCGTTAGAGGAGCTCAGAGCCAATATTGAACGAGAGATAGCGGCCGTTTCCGTCGAAATGTGTGGCCGAGTCATTGAAAATTGGGTTCAACACATGCAAACGTTCCCATAGTTCACATATGAACGATGTCGAATTCCATACATAAATGCTTTGATTGTATTTTGAGCCAATAATAAAATTTTAGCCGCCCCGGTGGCACAGTGGTTAGCATACTTGCTTTACGCTTCGGAGGTCCCGGGTTCAATTCCCGGCGGGTGATGAAAAAATCACAGCTGGTTAAGGGTAGGATCAATGAATTAATCACTCATTATCCGTTAACAAAAATGATTACGAAACTTCAAAATGAAGCGGCCAAATCCCTCTATGGGATGTAGCGCCAGTGAAAAAAAAAAAAATAAATAAAATTTTTGAGATATCTCAAATGGTTTGAATTTTATTTAAAAAAAAAAAGTTGTCAAGTCCTAATTGGAAAACCCTCTATTACAAACAATTTTTTTTGTTAATATTTCAAAATGGCCGATTAAACCAAAAGGTCGAGCTGGATTCCAAATATTTCATTTTTTTCTATTTCACGTGCCGAAAAAATGTTGAACTGGATTTTACCTCTTACGCTGTTTTCCAAACGAATACTTATTTGTGGAACTTAACTTATTCAATATAATTTCTTATGGAATAAATTAAGTTCCACGAATAAGTATCCAAATAAGTCTCGTTTGGAAACAGCCTTAAATCATATTAAGAATTAGACTCATCATAGATCAACATCGAATTTAGATCGAACGAGAGTTGAAAAAATGGGTAAAGATAAGAGTGAATTAGTTTTTACAGTATGTTTTAAATCCCATTCTGAATTTAGGTTCTACATTTAGTCAGTAAGTAATGTATGTCAGTAAAGTATGTCAAATTAGTTTCTACTTTATTTATGGGCTTAAACTACGCTAAGTTTCGTTTTTGTAGCTTTAAGATCTGTTTAAAATAGCCTTGAAGTGCATAAAAACCCGCAAAAACGGGTATGCATTCAAACTACATGTGCATTAACCCTTTCAAACGCCATTTAAAATTGACTTTCTTCCAAAAATAAAATACGTAGCACAATTATGCACTGCTATGATATGGCATTGCTCATAAAACTGTAGTGTGAACATAAATACATAAGAGAACGATCGCACAAGAGAAATGAGACAAAAATTAAAAATTACGGTTAGTCGAAGCGATGAAAGTTTATGTACAATATATTGTACAAGGCGTTTGAGAGGGTTAAATCCAATCACTTTCAAAAATGTTAATCAACAACAGAACTAACATATAATTCTAGAAAGATGGATTCTTTCTTCGTTAATTTGATGCTAATTTGTTCTGTAGATGGACTTAATTTTGATTTGTAATTGGGACTTAATTGTGGATACTAATTTTGTTAATGGCTGAAATAGCTAGTCGGTGGTGAGCCTTAGAAATCCTCCTTAAATTATTCGCTTAATTCGTGAATGCCAGAGATTGAGCAGTTGGATAATAAAACAAACTGCAATTTAGATTACATACTCTATTAGGTTTCACTCTCTTACATATCTTACCCTAAATATAATCCCCATACCACTAAAATTAAAAACAATGCTAAGGTACAATGCCCTATATGATTAAATTTTTACTGGGTTATTGCCTCAATAAAAGATTATTGGTGAAAAGATCCTCCTAAATTTAGATTCTACAAACAAAACAAATAATAAAATATTTGCAAATTTCGTGAAAAACTCGAAATTAGGTTTTTCTCCACCGCTAATAACCACCGTCACGTCATTTGATTAATAAAAATAAAATTAGCTTGAGCACATTTAATCAGTGTCTAGCAGAAATTTACATATTTTTGAAACAGTGTTATATTTGTAAGCTCCGGAGGTTCCGGGTTCGATTCCCGGCGGGTGATGAAAAAATCACGACTGGTTAGGCAGCATATGATTGGGTTTTACCTGTTTGCTGCCCAAATGATAAAATAAAAATTAAAAATTAAAAAACAGTGAGATTTTTTGTTGTTGTTCAAATTAGATTCCACGTTAAAGGTCTAACCTGACCTAAAGCTTGGTGCACCTCTAATTCGTATTTAGTCGTATGTTATATTTATTCTACATTAATTAGAGGAATTTGAATGGTTCCTCAAATTAGGTTCCACATTAAGGCTACATGTGTTTTTTTTGTGGCTTAGTGGATATTTGGATGGCTTAGTGATTATTGTTTACATAGCTAGCGTTTATGTTGAAGCCTCAACTGGATTATATTTGTTAAACCCTTTTTTCAAATTAGGTTCCACATTTGGTAATTTTAGAAAAGATGAGAGTTATATGTCTTAATCGAAAACGTTAACTTGACCACGGTTGGACATACTTGTCGAAGTCTATTTTGGTGGTGGCGGTGGATACAGCTGATCTATGGTGGAATTAAAGTTAACTTTAAAATTTCTTTCCGGAGTTAATACAAATTTACTATAACTTAATTTGTAAGTTGTGTTTCGTTTCTTTAGGTTCCAACTTAAAATAGTAGAAAATGCTTCTAAAGGCTGGCTTAATTTGATGTTAGTTGCTTGTTTTCTATTATATTAATTTTGGGGGAAATACTTAACTCGTATTGGAACGAAGTGTGTCATGGTCCAGACATTAAACTTTAAAGCACAAGATACCAAACCAGGTTAAATTGCACCTAATTCAGCTTTTTAGGTAGATAGATACGAATGAAAATTGAGAGTGAAGTTAATCCCTCTTTAAGGCTTGCTAGACCTTAAAATCCATCTGATCCTCCATCCAAGGTCAGAAATTTAAATTAAATTTTATCATGACCAAGGCCCTATTTGGAAACTTAACGAACCTCATTTATGAAACTGAAAAATTCAGGTGTTTCACCTAATTGGATACCGTAGGTTATGTGGGAATGGAGAGTAAATGTGGCCAAAGATACTGGGTTAGGTTTTTAGCCTCACCACGAATTAAATCGTACCTTATAAATATCATCTGACATTAATATTCTAATCAGCGGAGTTGCTCAAAATCTTTATTCTTACTAAATTTCTAATAAGAATTTTAAAAGATCGAAATAATTCTCAAATTTCAGTTTCACTAAAGAGATAAACTAAATTCTAGTAAATCTCACACTAAATTTTTGTATAATGGGCTACTAATTCTGCACCTTTACTGAACTGTGCTGCTCAAAACCATTTCCCAAATATGTTTCCACATTAATTCACTTAGGTCTATTTAAAGTTTGATGATATCAAATATATTTTCCAAATTTCTTGTTAAATTAACTTCCACAAGTTAGTCTAAACTGATTAGGTCTGAATTGAAATTAGGTTAGACATTATGATTATGACAAACTGTTATTGCACCTTGTTGGATCTTAATTTGCTTAATTAGGTAGCTAAATTTTGCTTTATTGCTCTTCTCAAATTATATTCCAAATTTGGCCATCCATTGTCAGGCCCTATTTTAGAGGTGGCGGGTACTAATCGGTGAGTTTTTTTTCTTTCCGTTGAGTTCCATTCTGATACCTAATCTAATATTGGTGGTTGATTCTGGACTCAAAATTCATCGTCTTACTTTAATATGAATTACTTATCCTATACTGGAACTTTGTTGAATCCTACTCAGTTCAAAAAATCCTTCTCCAAATGGATTAATTTCCATTAAATTTAAAAAATCTTGTGCCAATCTGATTAAATATTATAGGTCTGTTGATTGATGACATTTATTTCAATTGTATCGATATCACGTTTAAACTTGGAATTAGATTCCACATATAAATACAGTACATATTCCTCGCATTAAATATATAGAGGGCAGTCTTATTTTAACACTTGCTGAATACACTTTCAATTAGATTCCACGTAGTTGGTAAAAATACATTTTTCTCATAAAATAATACGGTTAAATACATAGAAGGCAGTCTTTTTTTATCTTAAATTAGGTTCCACACTAGGCCGATCATTTTTTTAAAATTTGGTAGGCGTCAATTTGGTTGCTAGTATCCACTTCCATTCGATTAGATCTTAATTAAATCCCATTTAGGCAGTAATAATATTCCAAATAGTGTAGAAATGTTCATAAAAGGTTAAAATGCGTAAAAAGAGTAAAGTAAGGCGATAGACACCAAGTAGCCCCTACAATAATTAGATTTCACAATACAAATTTAATCTTAATTATTTCGATCTTAATGATTTGGTCGACAAATCATGTCCCACAATTAAATTCTGGTGTTCTACAGTACCCCCATCGCTCCGTTTTGTTACTCTAGTAACTCTCTTTGAACGTTAAAATTATATTTTTTGCTTAGAGCTCAAAAAGTATTCCATTCGACATATTTAAATAAACAAAACAAATTTTAAGGCCCTTTAATTTCTTATGTGATAAGTTAGGTTCCACAAAATAAGTAAGTAATTGGAAAAGGGCCTAAGTCACTTGTAGTTCTGTATTGATTACAGATGGTGGGTTAACTATAGCATTACATATCAACGTGTTGTCGATGTAGGCCTTGAAGAACAGTAAAAAAAACATTTCGAAGAATTGTGAAACTCTGCGACCTCATTTTTCGTCAATAGCTAACTGGAAACAATAGTTTTCGGATTAGACATTTTGTTTGAATTTTGTTGGATATTACTTCTATCTACCTACATAAATGTCCTTGTCTTTTCCATTTCTTTTAGCCTTTTAATTTTACCGAAACTTTATTAATTTTCTGGTCACAAAGAACTAACAAAACTCCATTTCGTAATATTTTTCAAAATCTCTAGACAATACCAATAAGTAAAGCGGCCCTGCTCAAACAATAGAAGGAAATGTCACTGCACACAAAAAATTATAAGCAGGCCATAAATAAGAATAAAATGAAAAATTCCAAATAATATTCGCGAATATCATATCAAGGTTTTATGATCATCGAAAGCCCACACCTTATATTTAAAAAACCGTTTGCTGTTTTTATTCAAATCAGTTTTATGTACATGTATAATGTACGCGACCACATAAATGATTCATACGCTATAAATACATATACATATACAACATATTTGAGAGCGCGCGATATAACCGTCACCAACTTTATATAAATTATGTGCATTGTATTGTTATTGTGTCTGTTTGGTGTTTTGTTTATTTTAACGATTTTTTGTGTATGATGCTTTGATTATGCGGCTCCACCCCCGCAACTTATACATTTATGATTAAAAATTAAGTTATTTTAATTCTGGGGCACTAACATCATATCGTTTAATGTACTTAATATATTATAGAGAACGACATATTTATCGCTAAAATCGATTTTTATAACACAAAAAAAAAATGAGATCGTCACAGAAATGCAATTACGGTTAAAATAATCGAAGCGCGATCATATTTTTAATTAAAATTAATCTTAGCAAACATAAAAATTAAAATGGCGTCATATTACATTTCAAACAAAACCACTTTTTCGCGTTTACGTGATCATAACCATAAATAATATATGATCAAGATCTTAACACACTGTAAACTATGTTCTTTTATTTCAAGTGTCATGCTGCAAACACAATACACATTAGTACATTACAATATTTTGTTGTAATTTGAAATTAACGGTAAATTTAGTGTGAAATCAATGTACACATATTTGTTTATTGTGTTCAATTTGTTTCATTTGTTTTTTTTTTCTTTCGTTTGTTAATTGAACAAACTGAATACAGAATTTATTGATTAACAATCGTATTTGAATTGTACGCGTGTGCTTATGTGCAACAAGGATGGCGCATTGTTGCCATAACAAATTCTAATTTTATACTAAAAACACATTGTTTGTTATTCATGTTTTAATAATTTACGGCTCATTTGATCAGTTTGACACAGTGGAAATACATATCTAATTAACTTTCAGTGAATGCGGGGTCTCGCTACTAATGCAAAATTGATTTCATTTTACTTCCACCACATTCAAATTAGCATTCACATTATGATATGGTTTATTAGAATTAGTTTTGCTTAATAATTAGGTACTGTTTCGTGTTGTAGTGATGTTTACTTCCACTAACACTCTTCTTCGGTCCTTACCCATAAAAAAACAGATTTGTAGAACCTAACTGGAAGAAAGTGTCCGGTAATCAGTAGAAAGGAAAACACTTTTTTTCTAACTATAGGAGGATGAAAACTTAACAACTATGGCAGTTCAACCATCACAATTTATTTTTCCTCTTCTACTCAATTGGCAAAAGTGCAACTCCAGAGATAGCTCTATCAAAAGTACTGCTTATTGTGCGAATCGTTAATATCCGTACATTTCCATCTTTGTCAGGTTTAGTGCCCACAACTCGACCCAAAGACCATTTCAACGGACGTATTGTATCATCTTTCACCAACACCATTGCACCAATTTCAATATTCTTTTTTTGTGCCATCCACTTTGTCCTCGGTTGCAAAGTAGCTAAGTATTCAGTGTGAAACCTTGCCCAAAACTGCTGAACCATCCAATTTATCCGTTGTAACATTTTTACACGGTTTAAATTTTATTCTGCCATCGACGTTTCAGGCAGAGCCACTGGCGCTCCACCGTATAAAAAATGGCCTGGAGTCAAAGGCTCTAAATCATTTGGATCAGCTCATCGACAAAAACTTCCATGCTGCTAATAACGTTTTTGATAAGATGCTTCGTAATTTTCACCAAAGCCTCCCATAGTCCACCAAAATTTGGTGCTCTTGATGGAATAAATGACCATTCGACGAACGCTTGGTCACATGCATTCCAAATTGCGTCCCTTCCGCTAATCAGCATCTGGTGAATCTCGCTCAATTGGTTGGCCGCACCCTAAAAATTAGTTGCATTGTCTGAAACCAATTTCTTTACCATGCCTCGATCAGCAATGAATCTCTTTAAAGACCGAATGAAAGCCTCTGTAGCCAGGTCAATAACAAGCTCCAAATGAACCGCCTTGGTCACGAAGCAAATAAACAGAGCTACGTAGACCTTCTTGGGAGCCTTGCATCTAATGTGATGGCGCACGTACAAGGGTCCAGCAAAATCCACGCCACTAGCACTAAAAGGCCAAACGGTCTTGTAATCAAGTCTATCCTCTAGTAAATTCCTCATGATTTGTGATAAAAATGTCGGCCGCATTCGAAAACATCTAGTGCATTTGTTGATGATATTTCGGGTTTGGGCGAGTCCATTGATGAGCCAATACTTTGACCGAATCGCGATGAGCACGATGTGCGGTCCTGCGTGGAACGTCCTGCTACAATGAAAGAAACGAATTAACAATTTAGAGAACTGGTGATTTTTGGGGAGAAGGATCTGGTGCTTGGAATTATAAGGAAGTTTGGCTTTTTCTAGTCTTCCGCCCACTATCAACAACCCAAATTCATCCAGAAACGGTGCTAAGCATTTAAGACGACTATTATTATCAACAGTACGGCCGGCCAGCCTTCAGTAGTTGATAATCTTGCGTAAATATTGATTTTTGTACAATATATTCCGAATGAATGGAAGTTCAGCCTCTCCCTCTGCAGCAATTGTTGGCTTCTTTACTTTTGAATACAGCTTCGTTAGGTTTAAACTCAGTAATGCCCTCCGTATCTCCTTGTCAATTGATTTTGAGCAACAACTTCGAATAAATCGCATAACGTAGGCAAATGCTCGACGATTGCTCCTGAAATTGTGTGAAAAAAATGCATTGAGCATGTGACATCCTCAACAATTTTCGTGGACAGAGCAAACTTAACGGGTCGCTTTTCAAGTATTTGGTCTCGGAATCGGTGGTCGCGATAATTCGTCCCATTTGAGAAAATTCGGACCGCAGAAGCAAAATTCTGAATTTGCAATATCAACCGGCATCATCCCCCGACTAATCAAATCGGCGGTATTCAAATTACCAGGAACATGTCGCCATTCCCTCGAACTGGTTTCCTTTTGAATCTCGGAGACAAGGTGAGTAATGAATATGTTCCAATTATGCGGTTCCGCATTTATCCAGCATAGTGTGCACAACGAATCGGTCCAATAAAAAAATCATCTGGCTTCCAGCTCCAGTTCCAGCAACACTTCTCTCTTGAGACAGGCGTCTAAATCGGCCATCATTTTTGCAGCTAAAGGCTCGAGACGAGCAATACTGATGGTTTTAGTTGGAGCAACTCTAGCAAATACACAAAAGCCCCGTACGCTTTCTCAATTGCATCCGAAAAAGCATGAATTTCAACGAATTTACAGTCACCCTTGGCCATGACAAAACGTGGTATTGAGAAATCCTTTAAAGATGACAACTGTGATCTAAATTTAACCCATTTCTGAGTGAGATCATCGTCTAAAGGTTCGTCCCAATCAATTTTGAGTTTCCAAAGCTCCTGGTAGAAAATCTTGGCTAAAGTTATTACGGGACACACTAATCCGAGCGGATCAAACAAGCTTGCCATTTCCGACCAGACCACTCGCTTAGTAACAGCTGCTGAAGAATCCTTAGGCTGGTAGGCAAATCGAGAAACATCAGTTTCGGGCTGCCAAATTAATCCGAGTGTTAACCACTTCTTGATCCTCGATCAATTGACGAACGGATGGTATCATTATTGGTGCAAAATTTACTCAACGTAAAACCACCGCATTTCAAAATTCCGATTGATTGATTCAACATTTCTAGCAAATTAGTAATTGAATTTGATCCAATCATCATATCATCCACATAAAATTTTTGTCGAAGTATTCGTGCTCTAATTGGATATTTATCCTGCTCATCGGTTGTTAAGCGGTGTAAAGTGTTTATAGCAAGGTACGAACACGCGCAGTTCCATATGTCACGGTGCACTGACGGAGAGTTTTAATTGGTTCATCTTTATTGTTGCGCCATAAAATCAGCTGGTAGTTGCTATCAGGTGAATTGATCGCAACCTGCCGATACATTTTTGGAATGTCTCCAGTAACGACAAACTCGAATAATCTGAACTTCAGTAAAATAATGAACAAATCGTCTTGCAGTTTCGGCCCCGAATGAAGAATTTCGTTTAACGCAACACCGGACGATGTTTTAAAAGATGCGTCATAAACCACTCGCAATTTCATACTGGAACTTGAGAATTTCATCACGCTGTGGTGAGGTAAAAAACAATGTGGGGTTGACGGATCAAAATTCTGAACGGTTTCTAAATGTTTTAACTGCTCATATTCATTAATAAACGACGAATACATTTGTTTCATTTCCGGCTGCTAATCCAATCTTTTCTCCAAATTCAAGAAACGTCTATTAGCTATTGGATATGATTCCCCCAACAGTGTTGGATCCTTTGAAAATGGAAGTCGAACTATGTAGGATCCTTCGTAATTTCGACGAGTATGAAGAGCGTAGTGATCTTCACACTCCTGATCATTAGAACTCAAACCTGGTTCACCTTTAAGGAAAGCATCCACTTCCCAAAACCGCTGAACAAACTCACTCAAACTTTCATTTGACTCAGTTGATAATCTTTGTTGGGTGCTAGTTAAGACTGTCGATTTATAATCACTGGATTTCATTGAACCGCCAATAATCCATCCCAGTTTGCTCTCCTGGAGAATCGGTAAATTTTTGCCCAATCGAATTTGACCAGGGAGTAGTAGATGCCAAATTATACCAGACCCCAACAACAAATCAATCTTCTGAGGTTCAAAAAAATTAGGATCAGACAAAAACTTAACATCGGATGGAACATTTATAGTCCTTGATGCTGTTAGAAATTTATAGTCCTTGATGCTGTTCGGAAGCAGCAATTTAGTACTTTATTGATGTGTCGAAATGAGGAATTAACGTAATCAAGCACGATGATTTTGATGTTGTAACCGTATTGCCTATCCCACCTATGTTAATGAAAGACCGTCGCCGTTCCTCATTTAACGTTTTCACGAATCGTTCGGAAATGAAATTTGAAGTGGCACCAATACCTAATAAAGCGCGTCCAGGATCAATCGATCCGTTAACATCAAATACGTTGACTATAGCTGTAGCAGGGACCGCTAGCTCATCAATAAATGATTCTGAAATTTGAAGTGCCTTGTGAGCGACTCCAGAAGTCGATGGCAGTTGAACAGCAGGCCGATCAAAATGAATCAATGTGTGATGTCCCTTCTGGCATTTATCACACTTAGATACCTTACAGAAGCAGTAATTGTGTTTTGTTTTGAGGTAGACGACACATAATTGCATCCGTTTAACATCATGGTATCGATCCATGGGCCCTAAGGCCAGAAATTGTGGACACAGTTGCAATTTGTGTTCGGTTGAGGCACATTTAGCGCACAAATTCGAATTCAGTGACGTTAAGGCGACATGATTAGATTTAACTTGACGAACATTTCCCGATACAGACGGCTTTGGCTTGTTAAATTGTTTTTTATTATACTCGAGTTTTTCTAGAGTAGTGGCACGTTTTTCTAAAAATGCACAAAATCCATCCCATTGATGCTGTTAGAACAAGTGTTGCTGAAGACCCAAGGAAATCAATTCGTCGATATTGAGAGATGATTAGGAACTTTTTGTGGAGTCAATTGAGAGATATTGATGTGCAGAATATGTGGTTTCAACAGGATGGTGCAACATACCACACAGCAAGGGAATCAATTGATCTTTTGAAAGAGAAGTTTAATAATCGAATAATTTCTCGAAGAATAGACGTGAATTGACCAAGATCATTCAAGAAAAAAAAATTGTTTAAATTAAAAAAAAAAAAAATTAAATAAAAATTAAATATTAGTTTTCACTAGTAATCACAAAAAAAACAAATAAAAAAAAAATTAAATTTACACTAAAGTAAAATAAATAAATAGATTAAATAAATTAAGAAATTTAAATTAAATTAAAATAATTTTACTTGCGGAGCAGATAAAAACACGCCTATCTCCCTCGAACGTTCATCGTCCTCACATCACATTTTCTTATATAAATAATAAGGAAACAATAAAATAGAGGAGTGAGGAGATTCACAAGTCACGCAGGCATAAAAAATAGTATTTTAAAATAGTTTTTTTTAATATAAGTTTAGTTAGTGTTTGTTGGAGTAACATTTGAAACGATAGTTTATTCAATCGTAATTTTGAAGAATTTTCTTTTGGTTACTGAGGAGTTATTTAACAAATAATTGTCCATTTAATTATGACCCACCCAATTAAACAATATCATTCACACCTAGCAATGATGCTAAGGCTTTATCTAACACGAATAAACATAGCTCAGAAAATAATGGTCGAATTGCCTACTCTGTGTCTAACAGCAGCAATACCATAACTGAAATGACAACCAATAAGTTCATTAAACACAAAATTCTTGGCTGTACCATTAGCAACTTCTGCCTTTGTGATTTTTAAAAATATTGTTGCACCTATCTGTTCGGTGTACGACTAAGTGGAATGGGAGGTATTTCGTACAGTTAAGCTTTTGGAGATCCAAGTCCCACAATGTTCAAACTGAGCTAAAGAGAAGCAAAACTTCGGCCTGATTTTCCCTATATTTAACAATTTCGTGGCGAATATGGAAACATAAGATAGATGGGGGTTTGATGGTAATGGTTGAGGGAAGGTAACCAGCAAATATTTGCTCAGAAATCAGGCCCCCGATAGCGATCGGTATTCGACGCAGAAGCTGTCACATTGTAACGGATAAGTTTTTAGTTCAGTATTGGCAACAGCGGGCTTAGTTAGTCGGATCCTACAGTGGCGACTATTCTAAGGACTAGTTTTGTCCTGTGATCTATGTAAAAACGAAGCAACAATTATACAATTTCCCGACGACATCGCTGTAGTTGTGGCCGCTAAACGTCTGAAAGGAGCCAGTCGATCTGGGGTTAGCGGAACACAAGTTAAAGGTATTGGTAACTACATCATCAGGTTTAGAGGAGCTATAAAATATTAAGCTTTAAAAGCCATATTGACTACACATGCGAAAATGCTTCTCGTGCGAAAATGCCGGATGTCTAGCCGGCACTTTTCAATATGCTATGAACTTAGGATTTCGCGAAATGGAGATTTCGTTTAGCCGGCTAGATCGTTCGATATAATACAAATAATTTTTTTTTTTTTTCTCACAATACGAGTTGCTTTATAGTCTGCTGGGAGTTATCTGGTGGCTTGCTTATATTATTTACCGTTTAATCTAGCAAACATTTTAAATTCAAAAATCACTTTAGTAAACAAAATTCAGATTTCAAGACAATTTCTGAAGTAAAGGACTGATGATTTTATGCGGTGTTATGACTGGCTAGATCAAAGACTCCTTAAATATAATGCTTAAAAGGCATTTTCCAAAGCGAGAAACGTCTTATCGTAAGACCAAGTAAAATTTCGAGCTTCATACAGGTTTCATGCCTGGCACGAAGCTAAACGATTGCAAACAAAAATATATTCTGATTCACAACAAATTAGCTTTGCGACAAATGGCTGACACAAAAAATCGATCATCTAACTACCGAACACAGCATATTTTTACTGATTAATGAGTTTTTGGCTTGTGTGAGACGACATTTGGTTTACGTAGTACTTCTTGCCTTGTTTGTGTTGGAGCTACCGAATAATTTGTACTCTGTTACTTGCTCCACTATTTATTGTTTCTTCTATAGAGCTATTTCTAGTACACTGTGATTTTTTGCCTTTAGTGCAGTGTTCTATAAATCAAATTATGTTTATTAGAACCTCATTTAATGTCGCAGTAACTAATTATTTTAATGTCGTTTTTCTTCTTTTGCCAATATTGATAGTGCCTCTAAGTCGTGGTGTTAACATACTTATTAAATGATTTAGTGCAGCACTGTCTTTATACGACATAACTTATTGCCAATCATTGCTAATTAAGATAGTCAGATTTATGATATTTTGGTTGACCACAATACAACAATCATCTTTATATGTTTTTATGGCTTCCTTTCCTTACCATTCTCGTTCCATCCACAACAAATGCGATGATATAAAAAAGACAATAAAATTGCATTTGCGGTTTTTTTATCTTAATGATGTCATAATTATCACTAATATGCAAGTTGACATGATTTGATCTTAAAACCTATATATACTCGTTTATTAAACGTATATATCCAAAGTACTCAAATATGTCGTAATAATCTCACTAGGATAAATATTTTTTTTGAGCTCCACTGCAGCAGAAGCAGCAATCTTAAAAAAATATCGATAAACAAACACATAAAATCGTATTAATTGGTTGGTTGTGTTACACCAACTGTGTCGAGTCGTAGAAAAGTGATTTTCTATAGAAATTGTTTTATTTTTTGTTTTATCTAATATGCTTAATATGCTGCAACATGAGACGAAATGTTATTATATGCTGAGTGTGTGTGTATGTGTCGAGATGATGTAACCGCGCGCGCATAATTTCTTATCTAAACAAAATCGAATGCGAGACGCGATTGAAGAAATTTATACGTAGACAACAAAGTTATAAATTAAACGGAGATCTAAGCTAAATATTACGAAAGCAATCTGTACAAGTTTTTTTTAATGTTTTTTATGTTAATTGAAATATTCAAAGAAAAACAAAACGTAATTTATGGGTTTTGAAATGTACTTTTTGCTGTGCGATTTCTTGGTGACAAATCAATTATTTGCTGTGTAGACATAACAATCTTCTACATGACCATTTATGTATAATGGATAACATTTAACATTTATAGCGTTTTGCATCAATGGTTTGTTTGTTATTTACAACTGTGTTGGACTAATCTTCCGCCGCAAAAAAAGAAAACTTGCCACATGTTAGATCGCCGAAGCGTTGCATGTATGCGAGCGAAACAATGTTGTGTGATGTTGTAAAAATCGCCTAAATTACCTTTCGAACCAACTTCTATACCACCAGTGCGGAAAAATTGGGTTAGCAATGCTTGCTTTAAGCTCCGGAGGTCCCGGGTTCGATTCCCGGCGGGTGATGAAAAAATCACGGCTGGTTAAGGGTAGGATCAATGAATTAATCATTCATTATCCGTTAAAACAATGATTACGAAACTTCAATATGAAGCGGCCAAATCCCTCTATGGGATGTAGCGCTAGCGAAAAAAAAAAAAAATAAAAAATAAAAAAAAAAATCGAGCTGAATCTTCAGGCTGGAAAATCCGAAAGCACGCACTTTCAAGCTGAAATGATTGGCTAGTGCTATAGGATGTCAACAAATTCAACTCCTCCAAGGGTTCCAAAACAAGAAAACACCAAATGTGAATAATTTTCTGAACTGTAATAGCTCCATAGCAATAGTATTGGTGCCCGCAAAAAAGAGAGTAATACGGTCGTCATATATACATTTTTCAAAAATGGAGAGGGAAGTGTGCCCATACTTTCCACATGTCAATACTATCTGAATTGTTCACACGAGGTTTAGTTCAGTTATTGTTACCGGTAGGAAGTTCGCACGAACAAATTAATTAAAACGCTATACCTCTAAACATTTTAGCACGTTAAATTTAAATATTCATCGATTCCATAAGAAAAATGCAACATTTTGTTCTGACCCTTTTTGATTTTGACGAAAATCACTGAAAATGTTCTCTACATGAAATAATTTACCTCATATTTTTTTTGTCTTCGCCGTTTTCTGAGTTTTGTCAATTTTCTTAAGAACTCAATTTTTCAAAGTACTCGTTCTTAAAAATTACTTAACCAGTTTTAACGGTTTATGGCTCATTTGAAAGGGAATAGACTCTTCATGTATATAATGATGTCATTTTTATTTTTTATTAAATTTATGTCGAAGAAAAAATGTGGTTTAATGTTTGGTGACCTAGGGGGTCACCATTTTTTATATTTTTTTCTGAAAGCTTACTTACCTTAAAATTAAACAACAAAATACAAAAATTGATTATATTACGTTCATAAAATATGATTTTTTGAATACATCTGGATTTGAATATTTTAAACAAAAAAATCAAGAAAATCACTGAAATTTTTCACTTCATAAAATGTTGTTTTGAATCTTTTGTCTTTCATTCTTGAATTGTTCATTAACAGATAGTTTTTGCAATGAAATGAAACCATAAATTGATTGTTATGCTATAAATAGTTTTTATTATACGACATATATCAAAAACCTTCTGCCCTTCACAAATTTTTTTTTTTTAATATTTAAAGATTTCTTACTTTTTGAGTACCTGATGTTACTATTACTAAAAATAAATAATTTACTTTTGATTCATTTTTCACAGCCCTTGATTATAAATCTTTTGGCGGAGATATTTGGTTTTAAAATGGTCTTTGTAAATTTGCTGTAGAAGTATTTCTGCCATTGAAGTTGCAAAAATGTCATTCTGCTTTCAAATTGGAAGTCTTCCTTAAAATGACAGAGATTGTAGAAATTCATTTTATTTTTATACCGAGCGCTAGATCCATTGGCAAAAACATATTTTCTGAACGTGCCGTAATTTTTTCTTTATAATATTGATCAGTCAGTCAGGCACTCAATGAATATTCTCGCAGCTACATAATTATGCTTTGTTGAGATATAACTATCAAGCTTGTGAATTCCAATTAAACATTGCTTTGCGTTGAACGCTCTTCTTGATCTTCTTACATTGCACATTGGACCAAAGGAATCCTTGTACCGCATCCTATATTATAAATGAATAGTTCTCAGAAAAGCCACGTACTACTCACTATAATACATTCATTAGTTGTTGCATTTGATTTTCTTTATTTTGGGGCTATATTTTGTAGTTATTCACGTGTTTATCCAAAAAAGGCGATCATCCATACCACTTTGTAGAACAGAACTTCATACTTAATTCTTCGTGAGAAAGGAGGTTTATAGTTTTTAAGATTTTATGCATAAGTTTAATGTTTTGATGATATACGCATTCGCAAATACTGTGCGCAAGGGCGGAAACGCAATGCTCCGGACGAAGTGAAGCAAATGTAAAAATTTCATTTTTTTTAGGTGGAAAGGTTTTTAAATATTTGATGTGTACCCTTCAAATTGCAAAGAACCAATCTATGCTGTTTAATAGGAATAGTCCCCTCCGAAATCTCTTTTATTTAGCACACACCCGACATATTTCGTCATATTTATAAAAATTCTGCACCAATACAGCGATTTCTTGATCAAGAAATTTACATCCTAATTTGGTGTTCGGTATAGATATGACAATATTTTATTCCTTAATCTTTTTGGCTCTATTTGCCATATAATACGATACACCAAAGTTGTCTTGAATTCTACGGAGAGACCTTCTTTCCTTTGTTGTTTTAGAACTTTAATTTTTTTCTCGTAATTGTTGAATAAATCCCATGTTGTCGTTTGCAGTGTTATTATCAGCATGCCTGAAACTAAACGGTAGTTTAAATATTTCCTTAAACATTTTTTCTGCAAATTCTTGAAATTTTTGTTCTTTATAAGAACTGTTAATAGAATTTAAAGTATCGTTGAATGAACAAATATCACCATGAATGTATTGCTCCTCAATTGATATTTCTGATCAAGTTATTGAAGAAACAGGTGAACATACTCTACTCCAAAGAACAGTACCGTAAACGGAAACATAAATTTAGTTAGAGAACATTTTAAGCGATTTTTGTCAAATCAAAAGGGGACAGAACAAACATTGAGGCTACTAAAGTTAGCCGAAAGTAAAAATGTCGATAATGCAGATAGTGCCTTTCATTTAAACAAATTATCTGGATTCCCCATATGAAACTTGAACTAGGCACTTTTATTGAACAATTTTCCAGACATGACACTTTAAGGGTTGAGTTTACACAAACTTTTGAATTTTGTATGGGTCTCTCATTCAAACGAATATTCCCGAGCCCGACGTGAAACTCTACCGGATAATTTTTCTAGGAATAACTGTTGACTAGTCACTCTTATTGAACCACTTTCATGAAAATTAACGTGTAATTCCTGTGGTAAGCAGTGACAAACCAAAATAAGCCTATATCCAGCCATAAGATCACTATATACAAATTTCAGTTGATAGGTTGTTTTGACAATTTTTCATGTTATTTGAAATATGTTTCGGGTGGTTACTTTCGTGCGTGACATAGCTAAGACACTATTAGCGCATTAGCGACATTTCTTAACTTTCAGCTAACAACTTTCGGTTAATTTTAGGACGGTACCGTTTGCCACACAGGCAATGCAACAATAGCTTTATTGCACGACAAGTTCCCGTGACACATTAACTCGCGAGAAAGCGTGGTCAATTGATCGAGATCGTGCGATTTGACACCCTTTGACTTCTTTGTTTGGGGTTATCTCAATAGTAAGCCCCATGCCAATAAGCCAGCAACAATTCAGGTGCTAAAAGAGAGATAATAAGGCATTTCGGTGGAATAAAGGAGCAATTATTCCAGGATGTCATCGTAAATTTGGACAAATTGATTGTTATGTTGCCCGCAAAGCCGTGGTGAACGATTTGGTCGGTATGTCTTTCCCACATAATTGTTATCGATCAATAAAGAAATCAAAATCATTCCGAGGTCGACGCAATAATTTTTTATTTACTATTCACATGGTGAAACTCTTATTGGCCCACCATGTACTGCGGAGCATCATGTTGTCATCAACAAAATGCCATCATCACAACAATTAGTAAACGTTTTAGGTTCAATTATGGAAAGGTACACAATAGTACAACGCTTAGAAATGGTGAAATTTGCGCACACTGTTTGCAAATGCCATACTTTTTTTGGTGATCATAATGTACCTTAACGTAGCATCTTGGCTAGTTAAATCCATAAATTTAAGTCAACCGGTTCAGTTTTAAATAAAAAAGCACTGTCCTTCCTCGTACCACTGGTTGGTTGAATCTTCTTCGAAAATGTAAATGAAATTCCCGGCACCGTTGGTGAAATTCGATATCGTGAGATGATTACCAGATAATATGGATGTGGAAAACATATAGTTTCAACAACCGGACACCGTTAGACTTCTTTCTTTGGAGTTATCGAAAGGCTAAAGTGTATATCAACAAACCACAAACCATTGAGGATCTCAAAGAAGAAATTCCAACATGTCATGGAATAATTCACAAATTATTACATGCTGACACAGCCGAGGCCGTCATTTGGCCGATGTTTGTTCCACACAAAACCTCCATTCTTTCTTCCGTTCCATAGATACCTCTTATTTAACGAAAGCCTCCAAGCTAAATTTTTGGCCGATACCTGGAAAAGTTTCTCTGGTTCGGCTGATTTCCAGGTATGGTGAATGATGTGAGGTTTCGATCCTACGTGTCTTAACAAACATTTTCGAAGCCAAGCTATAGTAGGGATCTGTACCCTAAACTACATAAACGAGAAAAAAATTCTTTGTTTATGATTATTTTAAATCCTGCCTTCTTTCTTTGTATTTAAATAACTATCTTGTTGGTGGCAACTTTTCGTCCTTGTTGATTACAAGATCACACATTTTAATGTTTTTTTTCATAATTCCAGTTACGACGCTGCTGTAACATGTGTAAGTAGTGAATCTGCCAGTGTTTCCAAAAATTCTGCATCCTGTTAGATAGTTTGTCCCCTGGATAACCGGTTATTGGCGAGATATTCTAGTGAAGGTTCTGGAATTATGGTAATTGGTTCACCGATTAAGGAATATGCTGGAGTTAATGCACATAAATCACCAACGTCGTCTGTCATGGGATACAAAAGGCCTTGCATTGTCCTGGAATTCTTTAGATTGTGCCCATTTTACACATAATTTCTAAGCGTTTTTCAGTAAATTGATCAAAGCCATTTTTCGATACAAGTTTTGATTTTCAACATTCTAGCTAAAATTTGTTTTCGTTCTATTGAGAGGTGAATGTAACAGCGCGTTCTTCTAATTTGGATTGTCTGATGTCTGTTTTTGTTGGCCAGTTCTCCACTGGATAGACTAACAAATTAGGATTTGCGTGGGGGGTCACACCATGTAAAGTGATGTCTGCTGGATTCTCCTTTGATTTTACATGGTTCCATTTGAAACGGGGAATTATTTCTAATACTTCTGATGTCCTATCCCTGATGAAGCATTTCCAGCGTCTTGGAACATCTGATAACCTAAAACTATTTTAGAATCCGTACAAGCTTAACAACACTGCAAATTTTCGATTTCCAATACTCATTTTTGTACTGAATTAACCTGCTCAACAACACAGCACCACATAACTCCAGTCTAGACCGACGTACCTGTTTTAACGGTGCAACCTTTGTCTTCGATATTACTAGTCTTGTGTCTACATTTCCAAAAGCATCAGTGTGCGGATTAACATTACTGCCCCGTATTTGTGTTTGGAAGCGTCACGTTAAATTTTGTCAGTAAGAACGGAGGAATTTCGACCTGCTTCAATTCCAGTAATGTAGATTGGTTGACCTTTCATTGTGGTGCTACACCTGCAGGAAGTGGTAGTCTCAGTTTAGTTTACGAAGTCAGAATTTTTGTAAAATTAGTTTGAAGACGATCACAGTGGGTGGAATCCAGCCTAATGGATCAAGGATTCGAGCAATTTGGGATTTCAGCTCTCATTGGGTTGATGCAAATTTGAATTCCACATTGACCCTGTAAGAAAATATTATGTTCTATATTGGATTCCATTAAAGCCGCATTTTCTTGATCATCATCATCATTCTCTTCATTCTTCATCTTTCTGGAATTTGTTTCATTAATTCAATAGTATTAGACCATCTTTTGCTCAGCATCTTGGAGATTTCTTGCATAGCTTGCACTGCTTCGTCTAAGAATCGGCTCCGGATAAACTGCCATCCACGTAAAAATCTCGTTTGGGAATCATACTGCGAATGGTATTTTATGATCCTTAGCTAAGTGGTATAATATCCGGATACCCAAAAATGGAGCGCACACTTACTGTATATGATTAGCTTAACCGAAGGTGTTTATAGGTTGAAATACTGAATTTCTCCAAACTATCGGTTTGTAATCTTAGTCCAATCGGTTGACAATAACTTGCCTGTACATTTTTCCATATCGGCGGAAAATAGCAATTTTCAAAGAATCATTAGAATTGAGATTAAATCTTTTTGTATTGTAAACTCAATTAACAATTTTTCGTTGAGCGAAATTGTGGGCGCCGACTTGCACCAACCGTTAAAGTCTAAGCATGATTTCGTAGTTGTGCTGTCATTTTTAATCTTTGCATGGTATGGTAGATAAAAGTATTTCTTGTCATCTAAGTTGATGGTCCAGATCTATGTATTCCAACTAAAGGTACTCTTCCGTAAATGTAGTTTATTGATTGCGAAGGCTGCGGAATCAACTTTAAACGGTAGCCTTATGACGTACCCTCTTTCTGAGTTCCGCATATAGTTGCTAATATAATGCCTTTTGGACTTATTCTCTAGTTCAGACAGCTCTAACTATATTAGAACCTCTTCCAATTTCCAAAATTGCTCGAACGTTCGCGATATATCGAGTTCTTGTTTGACTGCAGAGTATAATCTCATGGAGCTCTCGTGTTTGTTTAAAGATTCGGTAACTACCCAACCAAGCCTAGTTGATTGCATGATCATTTGATTATTGATTTTGTATTTATCTTGAAGTCTGAACTTTAAAAAATTATCCGCTCCTCCTAGGATATCTACATTTTTTGGTATCTTATAAGATGAATCAGTCGTTCTTTTCGAATCTCGATTGCAACATCAGTTTGACGACACTGTTTGTTAATTCAAGTTCAGTTTTGAAGCCCTGGTTTCTAAATGAAGTAATTAAACGTGTACGTGTAAATAAATAAATTAATTAATAAAGTAAATGACAATTTTATTCGGTGAAAATTGCAGTGAAAATGTTTAAACTGATAAGGAGTGGTTTTTTTATTTTAAATTTGTGAAAATATGAACCAAACCATAGTACGAGTAAATAGAAAAATCTAAAACATTAATCAAAAGTGCAAAAGTGCAAAATTTCCATACAACATTTTTTTTTTTATTTTATTTTTGTGATTGTTGTTTTTATTTTAATTGTTCATTATTGTGTACATTTAGCACATTTTTTCATAATTAAGACATAAAGTCAGAGAAGTAAAAACTTTTTCTGTGTGTAAAGTTAATGAAGAGTTAATAAAATGTCTAAGTGCGAAAAGTGCAAAGGAACAGTAGACTCGAGGGAAAGAACCTCATTGAGATGTTTCGGAAAATGCAAGAAATTGTATCATTACACCTGTGTAGATTGGAACTTTGATAAGTACGGCAAGTTGTTTAAGGAATGTCCCTATGTAAGATTTGTCTGTTTAGAGTGCCAAAATTTAGAAGAAGATACTTTTTTTGAAGAGTTCAGCAAAATTAATGATTTCATCACGGAGTTGAAACAACATTTGACGGTAAATCATTTGAAATTAAATCAACAGTTAGGAGAAATAAAAAATCAAGTGGTGGAGATCCAAAAACCAACTGAGCAGCTAACATCTTTTGCAGCAGTAGTCAAAAACAATCCCACTAAGTTAGTTTTGTTACAACCGAAACAACCACAAGAAAATAAGAAAACTAGAGAAGATCTAACGATGAACATTGACCCTAAAAGTATACCACTAATGGGATCTCGAAATATTTCCAACGGTGGAATCATCTTACAATGTGATTCTAATGATGCCAAGGAGAAACTGAAGACACTTGTTACGGAGAAAATGGGAGCTGAATATGAAGTGAAACTACCAACGGAACGAAACCCAAGGGTGAAAATACTTGGAATGTCAGAGAAATTAGAAACTAATGAAATTGTGTCCGCGCTAAAACAGCAAAACCCTTTCCTGATAAACAGTGAAATTAAGGTAGTGACTACTTATTGTAGAAGAAATTCTCATAAGATAGATACAATTATTGAAGTGGATTCTGAAAACTTCAAAAAAATTATTCAAGCTGAGAAGTTAAATATACATTTTGACAGATGTCACGTAGTAGAGACAATAGGGATATCAAGATGTTATAATTGTAATGGTTATGGCCATCATAGTAATAAATGTACCGGTAAACTTTGTTGTCCAAAGTGTAGTGGTGATCATCTATTAAAGGAGTGTAAAAGTCAGGAGACAAAGTGTTGCAATTGCATTGCAGTAAATACCAAACTGAACATGAACATTGCTACTAATCACTCGGCTTGGGATAGTTCTTGTACGGTGTACCAACGGAAGATGAAAACATTTAAAAACCAAATCAACTACCAATAGCAATTCATAAAAAAAGACATGCTGTACACTAACATTCGGAGCTTACCCTCGAATTTCTTGGAATTGCAGCAAATGTTTAAAGAATACGAACCAGCGATAGTGTTTCTCAGCGAAACACGAACAACAGGAGATATGTATGACTCAGAATTTTATATTGAAAATTACCAATGCGTACGGTGCGATTCGGATAGTCGCCATACAGGAGGAGTTATTATGTACATAAATAACAATATAAGTTTCAAAATAATATCTAACTGCGAAAGGGACCGCGCTTGGTTTTTAGCGATTCAGATTATAAAAGGATATCATACAACTGGAATCTTTGGTGTAGTTTATAGATCATTCCAAACGACAAACGCAATATTTTTAAATAATTTAGAGGAGTGGTTTGAAAATGTTATCAATCAGAATAAACTCAATATTATATTTGGAGACTTTAATATTGATCTAAAAAACAACGATTTCTACAGTTTAAAATTAAATCGGCTAATTAAAGATTATCGATTGACACAAATAGTCCAGGAATACACCAGAGTCACGCAAACCAGCAAAAGTTTGTTAGATCTATTAATAACCAATTCAGCTACCGTTCAGTGTGAAGTTATAAAAGAACAACAAATAAGCGATCATTATATGATAAGTGCAAATTTAAGCAGTAAACAATCGGAGTCACTAGATGAATGCAGAATGAAAGAAATTAAATCATGGAAAAATTACTCTGAGGATAAGCTTAACTTCATTTTAAATCACCGATTGCGGCAATTTAGAACGCAGAGTGACCTAAATAAGTATGCTGATGGCTTGTTATTGAATCTAAAACAGGCGGTTAATGAATTAACTGAAACAAAAATTAGTCAAATTAGAAATACAATACCTTGGTTCTCCGAAAATTTGAAATTACTGAAGCAAGAAAAAATTCGTAGTTATAGTGTTATGAAAATTATGAATTCAGATGAAACTTGGGAAAGTTACAGGAAAGTTAGAAATTTGTATAAACAGTCGTTGAGAAAGGAACAATCTGAATACTTCAGAAACAAGTTCGTTGAAAATCAATACAACCCAAAGGAACTGTGGAAAACGCTTAAATCCATCTACAAGTCTAAAAATACGACACAATGGTGTATTCAATTTAACAACAAAACACTCACCGATAAACAAGAGTTAGCAGAAGCGCTAAATGAAGCATTTGTATCCAGCGTGATAGATATTCACCAGAATATCCCTGAGATAAGGGATTGGAATTCTTCACAGGATGATAATAATTTTGAAAAATTCAGCTTTCAAGAAATAACTCGCCAGGAGATATCAAAAATAATAAGTAAAATAAAGTCTCAATGTGGAGTTGATGGCATAAACAAAACGGTCATGCTGGATGCAATGAAGAACGACTTATTCTCGGAATATTTTACAGATTTAGTTAATCGAAGTCTAAAGGAAGGAGTAGTACCGGCTTCATGGAAAATATCAACAGTTGTTCCTATTCCAAAAACCACGAAACCAACCACATCTGAAGATCTGCGCCCCATAAATATGCTCCCAATTTATGAAGCTGTTCTGGAACGAGTAGTTAAAAAACAGTTGGTTGATCATATTGCTAATAACAATATATTAGTGGATCAACAATCTGGTTTTAGAGAATTGCATTCCTGTGAAACAGCATTAAATCTTATGTTGGACATATGGAAAACTCAAATAGACGAAAATAAAGTAGTGATAGCAGTATTTTTAGATTTCAAACGAGCTTTTGAAACTATAGATAGGAAAATCTTACTCCAAAAATTATGCAAGTACGGTATAGAAGGAAAAGAGCTTGAATGGTTCAATAATTATCTTCAAGGGAGACAACAATATACAAAAGTCGATAAGTTTACATCATCGTTGATAGAAAACAATCTCGGAGTACCACAAGGTTCAACACTTGGACCATTGTTATTTATCTTGTATATAAATGACATAGTGGATGTTATAAAGAACTGTCAAATTAATATGTTTGCGGACGACACATTAATTACTATTTCGGCACCAACTCATCAAGAAGCAGTACAAAAAGTAAACGAAGATCTTGAGAATTTACGGGGATGGTTGATGTTTCATAAATTGTCATTGAACATTTCGAAAACGAAGTATATGTTCTTGTCAATCAAAACCAAGTACGAGGGTATCTCAGATATTGTAATTGCGAACCAAATCATTGAACGAGTTAAAGAATACAAATATCTCGGTGTCGTCATTGATGAACACTTAAGTTTTAACCAGCATTTGGATTACTTAGCCAAAAAGATGAATAAAAAATTAGGACTTTTCAACAGAATTAAAGACAAGCTACCAATGGAGACCAAAATAATATTTTATAAATCAATCGTAGCTCCCCATGTAGATTATTGCTCATCTGTTCTATTTATCATGAATCAAACACAATTAACACGTCTGCAAAAAATACAGAATCGATTTATGAGAAGCATTTTAAACGCGGATAATAGAACACATATTAAAGACATGCTGGAAAAACTAAGCTGGAAATCAATTAGCCAGAGAATACACTTTAATGTGCTAAAACTGTTCTATTTACTCGAAAAGGGGGATCTTCCTAAATATTTAGATAGTTTGCTATCTACCAACAGAGAAGTCCATAATTATAATACCAGGAATACTCATTTTAGATTACCAAGGTACGGTAAATCATTTTCTCAACGATCGCTAGGGTATAATGGTGTGAAGTTATATAATTCTTTCAACAACTATTGTAATCTTAATGACCTTCAAGAGCTAGAGTACGGCCAGTTTATGCAACTATTACACATATTCATTAAAGAAAAAATTAATATTTAGTTATTAAGTAAGATATACAAATGTATTTAATTAATTAATTAATTTAGATAAAAATAGGTTTTAAAAAAATGTCAATAATGATAAATAAATAAATAAATAAATTCAGCTTTGCTTTGGAATAGCGGATACTCGAACATTTGCGGGCGACCGCTTGAGCTGTAATTTCTGCACCAAATCATCACGGACATAGACCAATACTCTTGGTTGCAAAGCTCGACGCGATTTAGTAGTGTAGAGTAGACTAAACTTGAATGAATTAGAGAACTTGGTTCGTCCTTTGAAACTGGCAGAGCATCGGTTAAAATTTCAGCTTGAGTCACAAAGTTGACTGTCGATGATTGATTGGATACGGATGGTAAGCTATGTTAAGGTTAATAAGTGTGGTGTTTTAGTTTGCAAACACGGCATGAATAGTCGACTGGGCATGTAGGCTATGACCTCCCTTCAGGCAATTATAACATATTTCAGATTGATTAACCATGATTCGTCGTTTGGAAACTGGTATCCTTTTGTCTTTAAGTCTTCTTTTCAATGTGTGTTGCTAATGGTAACAAGGGCATTTTTGACATGTTGATAAAGTGTACATTGATTTTATAGCACCAGGATTTCTTCTTCGACCTTTCTTGCCACACAGAGCACTTTTTTCGCATAACACCGATTGTTTAAAAATTCCAAAAACTGAGAAATTGTTAAAAATTCATTGTGAGGGTTTCGTTAGCCCATGCACTTCGTGTTTGCAATCTTATTGAACAACACACGAATCAGCCAAAGATCTCTAATTCCAGCTTCTTGACATAGTGCCTTGATGCCCCTGATTATTCGAAGACAATGATTGGCTTGTGTTCTCTCAGCAAGACTTTCAAGAAATACTCACTGTTGCTCTAATAATGTATCAGAGAAATCCGTATTACTAATTGGAGCATTAGTCACCATTGATTTTCTATCAGGAAGTGACTTATGTTATTAATATGGATTTGACTTTGAAGAATTGTGTGTCAAATTCTTCTTACTTCAATTCTAGAGTCGCGATAGGGTTATTTTAAAGTGCCAGTGGAATTTATTCCTCATATTTAAAAAAAAATCGGGGTGGGCCGTGTCATCTACACGTTATAAATTAATTAATTTATTTACTTTCGTTCAAGAAGAGGGAGTACAGCGGCGGTGTGCAAGAAATTTGTTCTTACTTTGAATTTTGTAGTTTGTAATTAAAATTAAAATGTGTGTGAAGATTAATCATTTTAATTTAAAATAAATTATCTGTCACAGTTTCTTTATGTACAAATTAACACCAGAATTACTCCGTTCAGATGAAGCGTGTGAGTGCTCTCAAGCATTGTAAATCGCTAGAACTTCGGTCTAAAATGATCAAGGTATTGAAATCCTGTCAAAAATGAGCAACAGTTTGGTTGATCCAAAACTACTTCTCTCGAAGTTTAGAAATTCCCTGAATCCGAAAAAACAATTAAAAAAAATTGTTCGTCCGTCTGTCTAGACGTCTGGTTGTCATCATGTCTCCATGATATCTCGAGAACGGCTTGTCCATTTTTGATTTTTTTCGCCATTCTGTTTCTATGGTCAAGGCGGACAATTGTAAAGCTTTTGGAACATGTACGTCAAGAGGGGCGGGTACCTACCATAAGAATTGACCCAAAACCACCTGGTTTTATAAATATTTACCAATTTTTTATTTATGTTGGTTTGAATATTGAGTTGAATTCTGAATTTGGAGTTGACTTCAAGGTTAACTTACCAGTCCACTTGTGGGTTAAGTTGAAGTTGAGTTGGAGTTGAGTTGGGGTTGGATTAGGATATAATGACCAGTTGACCAATTTTTATATATGCTTGAGGATTGAGTTGGGCGTTGAGTTTGGGTTTTAGTTGAGGGTTGAGTTGGGTTCCATTTGCCGGTTAAATTGAGGCTGAGTTGGAGTTGAGTTAGGGTTGTATTAGGGTTGAGTGAGCAGTTAATCAATCTATATATAAAATTGTCCTATATATAAAATCCACAAGCGATGGTGATGGTAATGGTGATAATATTGGTGATGATGACGATGATGGTGATGGTGATGGTAATGGTAATAGTAATGGTACTGGTAGTGGTGATGGTGATGGTAATGATAATATTAATGGTAATGGTGATGGCGATGGTATGTTGGTACGATAGTATGATGGTAAGATGGTACGATGGTGTGATGGTGCGATGGTGTGATGTTACGATGGTAGGATGGTATGGTGGAATGATGGTATGATGGCATGCATGACCATGTAAAGGTACGATGGTGTGATGGTTTGATGGCATTATTTCATGATGGTATGGTGGTATGATGGTAAGATGGTATGATGGTTTTGATGTCATGAAGTTATGATGCTATAATGTTATAACGTTATGATGTTATGATATTATGATGCTATAATGTTATGATGTTATGGTGGTATGGACGTTTGGTGGTGTGATGTTATGATGTTATGGTGGTATGGTAGTGTGATGTTTTGATGGAATGATAGTTTAATGGTATTGCGTTGTTATCGCGTTGATCCGATGAATGGATTCCACGTTAAATTTGGAGTTAAGTTGATGTTTAGTTGGAGGTCGAGTTAGAGGTTCAAGTAGGATTGAGTTGAGTTCATAGCCACAAACGGGTTTCAGACGACTTTAGTTTAGGTATTGAGTTTGGGGTTGAGTTGAGGATTGAATTGGGAATTCAGTTGGGATTGAATTCAGGTTTAGTGAGAGTCTAGTTACGGATTTATTTTGGGATAGTTGCAGGTTGAGTTGGAAATTAGGCTGAGTTGAGTTCACCTACGCATTTAATTTTCTGGACCGTGTTGATTTGAGAATTTAGTTGGGCGTTAAGGGTTAGTGATGGGTACAGTTGGGGATTTATTCGAGGGTTGAGTGGGGCGTTGCGGTGGAAATTAGATTGTTGAGTTCATGTGCTCATGTAATTTTCGAACCGTGTTGATTTAGGGTTTGAGTTGAACAGTGAGTTTGGGTTTAGTTGTAAATTAAATTGGGGTTGAGTTGAGGTCGAGTTACGGTTGAATCGGGTTTGAGTTGAAGTTGTGTTGGATTTGATATTGTGGGTTTAGTGGGAGGTTATATTGAGTTGATTTTAGATAAGTTCATACACGTATCTACCTTTCGAATCGAGTTGATTTTGTAATTGGATTGGCCGTTAAGTGTGGAGTTGAGTGGAAGGTTGCGATTTGGTTTGAGCTAAGTTCAGTTGAAGTTGAGTTGAGGTTTAATTAGCTTACGTTGGCGTTAAGTAGGAGATTCGATTGGGGAATTATGGAGTTAAGTTAAGGGTTGATTAGAAAGTCGATTTGAGGTTGATTTGGTGTTTGAATTGAGGGATGAATTTGCGTTTAATTTGGTAATTACGTTTAGAGTTTGGAGGTTGAGTTACAAATTGAGTTTTAGGTTTAGCTGAAGTTTGTGTTAAGAGGTTCAATTGGGGATTGGTTTTGGAGTTAATATTCAGGACCGAAGTTCTGATCATCTCATGAGGTTTCAGCCGTTTATATTTTTTTGTTTGTAATTTTAATTAAAATTTATGTGGAGATTAATTATTTCATTTAAAATAAATTAACCGCCCCTGTTCTTTACGCAAAATTGACACCAGAATCGCTCCGATCAGATTAGCCGATCTCTCGCTACAGCGAGAACGTCCGAACATAATGTTCTGAGGTGTAAGACGTTATCACATTAAAACTCACTCCACATTTACTCAGGTGTTTGTAATCCACGAATTTACAAATTATAGTTAGTGATGCCATGATGCGACCACGTGAAGCCTAAAATTTAAAATTGTAAGTTAACAATCTTAACAAGATAAACACCGTCAAAATTTTTTGCCAAATTTTGAGCATTACAATTTACACGTCATGCACACCCCAAAATAGTACAACTCTTCACACATGACTCAGCAAACCTACATACGTATGTACAAAAACAGTTTCGATAAATTGTATTTTTTTCATGTACGGCAGTATATTCTTTAATTTCCGACCAACCATCTGCTAATAGTTACTTTAAAATTTGTATCCCTTCAAAATTTGAAAAAAAAAAAATAAAATTATTGATGAATGTACGTACGAGTATTCAATTTTAGAGGATTATGGGAACAGCGCAGGGCAACAACAAAATACATTCATGATATTGACATTGAATACCAAATAAGTATGTATATGAATCGGGAGATACATAAAAACTGCAACATTGTTGTGTGCATACACCATGTGTGTTATATGTATACTCGTATCGAGCATGTATTACAATGTATGTATAACCAGTAAATGGACGTGTATTGGGACAAATTGTCACCCTTATCTCTGTAATGTGACTGTGTTTGCATTTCTGATTTAGAAGAGGAACAAACTAGATAAAATACGAAATATGACAGCGCCACACGAGGACATCAATATTATTATTATGATACAGCACCAACATGTGTATCGCGAGATTTCATATCCTAGCTATCTATGTAGCTAAGTATATTGATCAATTTATGTCGAAAACCCTTTTTTGTTTTGTGTACTACATATGTATGTGATGCGGCTAGACGACACGATATGAATACTAAATTTAAGTTCGATCGATAGTTTTCGTCACACCGGAATTCAAAAAAATTTTATGAATGCAGTATTTTGTGTGTGTAAACGAGATATGAATGGAATAAAACAGCAATAAAATCCGATTTTTTGTACATTACAAGGATAAAAGAAGGAAGAAACGAAAAAAAAAAATTTAAGACACGTGCCCATCTATTAGTATTAATTATTATTTACTTCTCGTACAATCAAATGCATTATGGGAATATGAATGCGTCGATCGTGATTGATAAATAAATAAATAGAGGGGGAACCCACTCCATTGTGACGCACAACTTAACCAAACCGAAATTCCAGATTTGTATTTTTTTTTGTTTTGAAAATTAATCAGTTCTTCATCTAAGTCTAAGCCACCAGTTAATCTTATTTAAGTCAATTAAACGAAAAGATAAAAAAAGGTTTATAAAATACAAAAAAAAATTGTTTAGATTACACAGAGTTCGTCTCTAGTAGATTGAATTATTATTAAAACGTTTTTGTTTACTAAAATATGATCGCCCTAAATTATGATATTTATGGTATTCTAGATCCATCTCGTGTGATTGAAGAGGGTTCATCTAGAATTGATCTATATACGCATACATAGATTTGTTATGTACCAATTATTTCATAATCTCGCTTCGTTTGGTACTCACGTATTGTTTACAGTTGACTTACGATATACGTTTGATGTTTGTTTAGTAGAATTGTTTATTTATTTTTTTCTAATTTTACGATGCGATCGTGAATATATTTTGCATCACGATTTATTTTATTTTGTCGTCGTCATGAGAAATTTTTAAGATCTCGATTTATTATGCGGTTAAGTCGTTTATGTATTTTATATGCAGTAATTTATAGTGGTTTATGTTTATTGAGCTTGGGTTGTGATTCAAGGGTGATTTTGTTATTTTAGAATGCTGCGTATTTCGACTTACAAGGTGAATTAAAGTTACCACAGCGGTAACCACCATATCATGGAACATTGACCTGTTGGAAAATGAATTAATTCGGTTTGCAGGCCTCTATGAAGTTTCTCCCATAAAATGTAGCTACACAAATTAACGAGAAATGTAAGTGCACAGAAAAAGTGGACGTATAATAAAAAGTGCAATATAATTAACTAGTACAATACAATGATTAATTATGTTTTTTAAACATGCTCCCGGGTGTGGTCGTTTATTTTCATGAAGTCAGCAGATCAAGGTTTCCCTCACAAGTTTTTTGTTAGCCAAATAAAAGGGTTGGGCAAGTTTTGAACATTGATTTTGAGACTAAGGAAATTGACCATAGTGTAGTAGAATGTTTTTAATTATTTTCACAGTCTGAAAAATTTGTCTCACTTCTCACATGCTCAAGCCCCCAAACCTTTTTATTTTGATAACCAAAAATGTTTCGAAAAGCTCGACCTGTACACTTATAAAGATGACTCTTGGTAACATTTCTGAGGTCTTGTTGGATATTAATTCACATATACTGAATCCAATGAGCGTGCTCCTGATTGCAAGCAACCTATAATAAGTCTTCTTCCCACTAAGCTTGATGAAATAATTTTGTCCTTTACTTGTGAAATTTTAAAGTGGGTTAGGATCCGTTAGGTTTTGTTATATTAAAAACTGATCTTCCTATAAAAATTAAAAACTATTGGTGCTCGTAACAGATGTACCATTTGGTACATACTCTAACAATGTATTGGTGCGGCATTCAACAAGCTGATGGTTTAAGGTTCAATTTAGAAATTAATGATTTTCTAATTAGTGGTAAGCTCAATAATTTTTGGGCGCCTAATCTATTGCCAAATGAATCCTGGAATTTAAAAAAAAAATTTTTTTGGGCGGTCATTTTAAAAATTAGGATTGAGTGCAAAGTTGTCGTTGATCGTTGATTCGGCCTACTTAAGGGACTTCATACATAACCGATGACCGATGGTTATTGAGGTTATCACCGTTTAGGATATGTGCTCTACTTAACGTTCAACAACGACTTTGAATTCAATCCTAATTTGAAGTACGAAAGCCCCAATCTTTTTTTTTAGTGAAAGGGACCATTGAGGTTACCGCCATTTAGGGACGCGTATTTGTTTCTGCATTCATCGTTCAACAACGATTTTCTATTCAATCTAAAATTCAAGTATAAATTTGGTTTTTAAATGACCAGGATTATTGGTAATGGCGTAAGCAAACAGAGAATCATTATTAGGCTGATGGTCATACATCTTTCCAGTAACTAAGCTAAACCCGAAGAATTGAGGAAACCTTAAACAAAAATTAAACACAAGTTCAATATCATCAGTAAAAAATTGTTCGGAAAAACTGAATTAAGCTAAATTTAAACTTACTTCTCACTTCAATTTTGTTCAGATTATTGGAATTTTTGGATCATTTATATCTTCCTCTAATTCACCTCTTCAAATTTGATAATTCTCTCAATTCGATTATCGTTATTCTCTTCTCTAAGCTGCAATCAAAATTTAACTCAAAACTAAAGGCATTTGGCGATCATGTATAATACATATAACACATAATCTCAATTCTACTTAAACTATTGCAGTTGCTGTAAGTAAAATTGGCTGCAGAAATTACAATTGTCTGATTTTAGTTTTATATCCTGATATATACTAGTACGTATTATTAACTGTTGGTGATGATCTAACGTTTAAAATAACCTGTTTTGTTAAGTATTCTTAATCATCCTAAATTATAAATTTCATAAAATTTCCAACATCATATCTAGATAAAGCAGAGCAGGCGAATTCTTCACGGCATCGTATTCTTTTCATATAGTACCCTACATATGTGCAATTTCGAAGTAATGAAAAACTACGACAAACCGATCGCACATTTCTAAATGTAAACAAGTTAATATGTTGTGGTTTATTCGCTGATAAAAGGGCGCTAGTACAGCAGGTATAAAAGTAAAATAAAGTTTTGACTAATTTTTTGCACAGTACTACAGATACAGTACACTCACCGGAAGAGAAAACGGGCCATCCTAAATTTTTTTTTTTTGATGCGAATATCTTTTGAACCGCACTATCTAGAAATATAAAACAGAAACCAAATTGAGGGCACGCAAAACAGTCTTAGAACATATTACCATAGCATACTTTGTCTAATCATGTGGCTGAGGTTTTTTACTTATCATCCCACAACATGACTTATAATTAAAATTTCAAATGTGAATGACTTGAACCCCACTAGCTGGAAACATGAAACAAAAACCAAATTCTAGGTCGGTCAAAACAACCTTAGAAAATGTGGGATGACATGGAAAATTTAAGAAGAGAGGCAAACGCTATATCGCCAATAAGTTCCGGATTTCCCATAGTAACGTACAAGGTGTTTTGGCGAAATTTTTCGAAACGGGGATACCAGGCGACAAAGCACAGACAGACAAGGAATAACAAATGTTCAAAATGATCGTTTTGTAGTTTCATCAACTCTTAGAAACTGTCATGCAACCGCTGTTAAGACAGGTAATGAATTGTTTCACATACGTAATGTAAATGTAAGCGAAAGAACAATATGGCGAAGATTGGGATTGAATGTGCCAGGAAGACAGTTTGCTTTTGAACATCAAATCTTCAATTTGCCAAGGAACTTGAAAATTGGACTGAACCAGATTGGAGCCAAGTCTTATGTCGTTTTCGATTCACAAAAAAAAACTGATCTCGAGCAAAAAAAACTGAACTGGTCAATTTTTGACTATGAGGAGTTCAGTATTTTTTGCTCGAGATCAGTTTTTTTTGGTGAATCGAAAACGACATAAGTAACCGATGAATCGAGATTTTGTTTGCGGTGTCCTAATGAGCGAGAACGAGTATGGCGACGACCGTGGGACGTTACGCTCCTTGCAGCTTCAGCGAAAGGATTCGAGGAGGATCACTGATAGTATGGGCGGTAATTTTGATGGAAGCACACACCGAGCTTTACCTTTCGCTATATTAACGAAATATTGAAAGATATCAAGACGTGTTATTTTATTGTGTGCTTGTCGAGACACGTCTCTGTTTGTGTTCAATAAAAAAAAAATTTGTTTACTCGACCCAGTCGCAATGGACGAATTTATTCCTTCAGAAGACCATTTGCGAAACTGCATATTGTTCCAGTTTCACTCCAAGGAAAACGCAGCTTTCGCTACAAGAAATATTTACGACATTTATGGAGACGTATTAGATGTCAGAAAATGTCAACGCTGGTACAGAAAATTCAAATTCGGAAATTTCGACTTAAAAGATGAACCTCGAAGTGGACGACCCTGTACAGTAAATAAAGCCGCCATTAAATCTGAAATTTAAAAAAACCCAACTTTAACCATCAAAGAACTGTCAAATATAACCGGCACAAAGTGGAAAATCACTCAGAAGTGCCCGAAAAAAAAAATGGGAAAGATTCGAAAGGAAGGAATTTGGGTCCCCCAAGCGTTGACCGAGAGTAATAAATCGCAGAGGAAAAAAATATGCGAACATCTGCAAGCGCAAGAACTTACAACACCATTTCTTCGCAATTTAATCACCGGAGATGAGAAGTGCGTGTTGTACTCGAACATGAAGAGAAAAAAACGGTGGCTTGCACGTAAACAACAGCCGATTCCAACCCCTAGAGCAGGATTGCACCCGAAAAACTTTTGCTTCGCGTTTGGTGGGATTTTAACGGAATCATTTACTACGAAGTTTTAAAATACGGTACTGTGACCAATTGGAGCGATTAAAAGCTGCATTACAAATAAAAAAGCCGGGTTTGGCGAAAGAAGAGAAAATCTTCCTTCTCCACGATAATGCGCGTCCTCATGTCGCCGATTTGTCCCTGACAGAAATGGATGAATTGGGTTTTACGGCTTTACTGCATCCTGCTTAGTAGTGCTTACTCGCTAGACTTAGCCCCTTCAGACTACCATTTGTTTCGTTCTATGGAACACTTTTTAAAAAATAAATCATTTCAAACAGAAAGTGAAGTGAAATCAGCCATTTCTGAATTTTTTAAATCCAAGCCAGCAGAATTTTTCAAGAAAGGTATTTTAGATTTGGAAAATAGATGAAAATAAAAGGTTATACAATGTAATGGTAAAATATTTTTTTGTAAAAATGCAGGTTGCTTGAAAAGTATTGAAAGCGACACCTATTAACCAGTAGAGGAATCAAAATTTATATTCCATTTATAATTTCATCTTTCATTTGAAGTTGAACACATGAAAATCTTTATTTCGATCTGGCAATTCATTCTTTGTTTACAAACCTCAGCCAGTCGTGGAGATCTGGACAATTTTTTATTACAGATATACCACCCCAGTATTCAAATAAACGAATTTTAGTCGTTTTCGAGTCACTCAAGTTATGGCAAAATGCGGCTTTAATTACTGAGGTGTTGATATAAAACTTTTAGTATACGCGTTTCCCGCACCAAAGCTCCTTCCCTGATTGTGTTTCTCATTAGAAGCGTGAAACCGACGAATCTGTGCAAATTATAGTATGAGATAAAAGTTTCTAAGCTTTGGTAAATTGAATATCAAATGAATAGAGTTAATCTTATATCTCTTATTGTGTCGGCATTGAAAATTTACTGGTGGAAACTTCGATCTGGAGCATTATTCTTGAATTCAATCGAAAAAATTCGGTGGCGATATTAGTAAATAGCATTTTAAACTTTCGTTTCATCCGTATTTAAGCTTCAAATCTCGAATATATCATAATTTCAGATTTTACGAAGTAAACCAAATTTCTAATTTAATTGTTATAATTTTGAATTCGAAATTTCAACTAGAATTTTTAAATTTTTAGATAAAATTTTAGATTTTTTGTGTAGTTTTTTAATCTTAAATGGCTTTGATCTAATTGGAATTAGACGAAGTGAAATTGAAAGTTTAGTTTAGGAAAATTTAGCAGTGGGAAGGCCGATGCAAAAATACAAACTAATATCAAATCTTGAATATCTATTAGAAATAGGCACAAAGCTAACAAAGGCAGGAATTAAATTAACAGCGGCTCAATGAAATAACCATTGTCGAAAGCAAATATATACAATTTTGAAACACGCTTGGCCAACCGGTTGGAGCTGTAAAATAGGATGTTCTAGCAAACCAGGAGCTATTCGTTGAAATGTACATAAGTAATGAATGGCAGTTGGAAATTCTGACATGCCGAGTATAATAAAAATTAAACTCTCAGTCACCGGAAGGGATTACTAAAATTCTGATCAATTTAGTTTTTTTTGTACAACTATAATTTATTCAACATCGTTATCAAATCTTTAAATCAGTATATCAAATCGAATCGATATTAAGTCAACATCCAAATAACATCAAATTAACATCAGCTCAACAAAAACTCAATATCAACTCCAAAACAAATCAATAATGAATTATTATAGAATCAATTTCATATCCTTATCAAATTAGTATCGAGCAAATCAATGTCAAATCTTTATTAAATCAATATCAAGAAAACATCACACCAATAAATAACTAAAATCATATTAATAACCAATCAATATCAATTCAATATCAAAGCAATATTGAATTAACATAAGCTCAACAACAAATCAATATCAACCCAATATCAAATCGAACCAATATCAAAACCAATAATGAATTATTATAAAATCAATTCATATCCTTGGCAATGAAGTATCGATCCAATATCAAATCAACAACCAATCTTTATTAAATAAATACTAAATCAATATCAAATTGCCGATAATCAAATAAATGCTAAATCAATATCGGAAAGCTCAACATCAAATCAATATCAACCCAATATCAAAAGAATAGCGGAATCTTATAACATCAATTTCATATCCTTAGAAAATTAGTATTGAATCAATATCATATCAATATCAAATCTTACAAAACCACGAATTACAATTAAGTCAACATCAAACCAATATCAAATTAACATAAGCTCAACAACAAATCAATACCAAAACATTACTAAATCAATATCAAATCGATTCAATATCAAGTCAACATCAAACCAATATCAAATTAACATAAGCTCAACATCAAATCAATATCAAACGAATATCGAATAATTATAAAATCAATTTCATATTCGTACCAAATTAGTATCGAACAAATATCAAATCAATATCAAATCTTTATTAAATCAATATCAAATCAAATCAATATCAAGAAAACATCAAATCAATAAAAAACTAAAATCATATTAATAACCAATCAATATTCAATGCCAAATCAATATCGAATTAACATAAGCTCAACAACAAATCAACCAATATCAAACCAATAATTAATTATTATAAAATCAATTCATATCCTTTTCAATGAAGTATCGAATCAATATCAAATTAACAACCAATCTTTATTAAATTAAAACCAAACCAATACCAAATTGGCCGCCCCGATGGCACGGTGGTTGGCATACTTGCTTTACGCTCCGGAGGTCCCGGGTTCCATTCCCGGCGGGTGATGACAAAATCACGGCTGGTTAATGTAGGATCAATGAATTAATCATTCATTATCCGTTAACAAAATGATTACGAAACTTCAAAATGAAGCGGTCAAATCCCTCTATGGGATGTAGCGCCAGCGAAAAAAAAAAAATACCAAATTACCGATAATCAAATAAATGCTAAATCAATATCGAATTAACATAAGCTCAACATCAAATCAATATTAAACGAATATCGAATAATTATAAAATCAATTTCTTACCCTTATCAAATCAATATCAAATCAATATCAAATCGTTATCAAATCAATATCAAATCGAACTAACATCAATATCAAACCAAACCAATATCAAAATCAAATAGCTTGATCAATAAGCTCAACATCAAATAAATATCAAACATTTATTAAATCAAAATCAAATCGAACCAATATTAAGTTAACGTCAAGATAATATCAGAACAATATCAAATATGTTAATTTCAACATCAAATCAATATCAATTCAATAATTAATTATTATAAAATCAATTTCATATCCGTATCAAATTAGTATCTGAACCAATCGAATCTATAACAAATCTTTAATAAATCAATATAAAATCGAACCAATATCAATTAGTTATTATAAAATCAATTTCATATCATTATAAAATTAGTATTGAACCTATTTTAAAATATATTAAATCTTTAAGTCAACATCTAAACAATATCAAATTAACATAGGCTTAATAAAAACACAATATCAAATCAATAATGATTTATTATAAAATCAATTCATATCCTTATCAATGAAGTATGGAAATAATATCAAATCAATAACTAATCTTTATTAAATCATATCAAATCGAATCAATATAAAAAAAACGTCAAACCAATAAAAAACTAAAATCATATTTATAACCAATCAATATCAATTCAATGCCACATCAATATCGAATTAACATAAGCTCAACAACAAATCAATATCAAATCAAACCAATATTAACCAATATCAAACCAATCATGAATTATTATAAAATCAATTCATGTACATATCAATGAAGTATCGAACCAATATCAAATCAACAACCAATCTTTATTAAATTACTACCAAACCAATATTAAATTACCGATAATCAAATAAATGCTAAATCAATATCGAATTAACATAAGCTCAACATCAAATCTATATCGCCCTAATATCAAAACCATAACGAAATATTTTAAAATCAATTTCATATCCTTAGCAAATTTGTATCGAACCCATAGAATCAATCAATAAATATTTAATAAATCAATATCAAATCGAACCACTCATCAATCAGTTATTATAAAAGCAATTTCATATCATTATCAAATTAGCATTGAACAAATATCAAATCTTTAAATCAATATCAAATCGAATCAATATTAAGTCAACATCCAAATAATATTAAATTAACATAAACTCAACAAAAACTCAATATCAACCCAATATCAAATTAATAATGAATTATTATAGAATCAATTTCATATCCTTATCAAATTAGTATCAAACAAATATCAAATCAATATCAAATATTTATTAAATCAATATCAAATCGAGAAAACATCAAACCAATAAAAAGCTAAAATCATATTAAACCAATCAATATCAATTCAATGCCAAATCAATATCGAATTAATATAAGTTCAACAACAAATCAATATCAACCCAATATCAAATCAATAATGAATTATTATAAAATCAATTTCATACCCTTATCAATATCGAACCAATATAAAGTAAACATCAAACCAATAACAAATTAAAATCATTTTAATATCGAATCAATAAGAAGCTAATATCAAATCAATGCCAAATCAATATCGAATTAACATATAATCAACATCAAATCAATATCAACCCAATTAAAATCAGTAATGAAATATTATAAAATCAATTTCAATCCATTTCAAACCAATATCGCATTAATATCATATCAATATCAAATCGAATTAAGTCAAGATCAAACCAATATCAAATCAGTGCAAAATCAATATCACATTAACAAAGCACAACATCAAATCAATATCATCCCAGTATCAAATCAATAATGAATTATTATAAAATCAATTTCCTATCCTTGTTAAATTAGTATCTACCTAATAGAATCAATAACAAATCTTTAAAAAATTAACATCAATACGATCCACTATCAAATCAAACCAATAACAAATTCAAATCATATTAATATCGAATCAATATGAAGCCAATATCAAATCAATATCGAATTAACATAAAGTCAACATCAAATCAATATCAATCCAATATTAAATTAATAACGAATTATTTTAAAGTCAATTTCAAATCTACATTGCACCAACATCAAATAAATTTCAAATCTGTATCAGCTAATATCAAATCGAATCGAACGAATTATTATAAAATCATCTTCCAATCCATTAATACCGAATCAATATCAAGTCAACACACATCAAATCAAAATAAATTCCAATCAAAATTTTAATAGAAAAAATTTATCAATCCGTTTCCTTTATTTTCCATGTCAATGATTGAGTTCTAACTAAATTAAGCAAAGACGGAAGAACCATCTTCCGGTATACCTATACACTTGCCGTAATTTAGCTACAAATCACAATTCCGCTTTTTTATTATTAATATTTGAGCCGACAAAGGTCAGACAAATAAAACATCAATCTCAGTTTGTCAATTATAGTATTTTTAAAAATAAACGCAGTTTGATTGATCAATTAAATATCGATTATACAACATTAAAGTATTAAATTTCAATTAAAAATATATAATGTATCCACTGGTAGCCAGCGTGTTACATTTAATTAAATTACGAAACTAAATAAAATTATTTTTCAATATTACAATTATTATAGTGTATCCCCCTTAAATGAAATTGTATGTTTTACGGTACACACACCCTTATTTTGTACATACTATTATTATTAAAAAGACATTCTCGCCATCATTTTGTATCACCATTCATGCCTAACTGCAATTCAGCTATACTATATGCGCACTATTTAAACGTATATGATGTAATCTTAATTGTGCCGAAATTGGATAATATTGTGTGTGCGATGAAAATTTTCGGTCCCTCGCTTATTTATTTATTTTTTTTTTTTTTTCGTTTATTATTAAATCATAATAATCAATTTTCTTATTTTTAAATTTATTTTCATTACTTAAGTTTATTATTCTTTAGATCGTTTCTTATGTGTGTATGTATATGTACATTAACTTTAACAACAAATTTTAGATTGGTACGCGCAGTTGGTGTCCGCGCGCTCTTTGATATGGACCATTTTGACTTTGACTTATCGCATTATGGTTATGTAAATTGCGATCTTTTACATATTTTGATTGGATATAACAACCGACAAGAATGTAAGGTGTGTGTATATAATCGTTTGTGAGGTCGTGCGCGCTAGTACATATGCTTTGGTTGATCGGTAGGTCATTTATTTGTATTTTTTTTTTGTAACAGGTTTCGTACTGAACTAAATGTTAAAAGAGAAATTATTATGTATATATGGGCAAGATCGATTTTGTGGCAGGGTAATTTAACCTTTTTCGTATTGCGAAATTACACAGGAATTACATCAAATTTGAGTTGTAATTGGTCTGGGTGGAATCTAATTTTGAAAATTTAATATTTTTTTGGCGGAAGTTTGAAAGTAAAACCTTTTGAATACCAATAAGTTTTAGATACATTTGGGTAACTACCCTTTGGGTGGTTAGATATATTTTTGAATAAATGCAAAACATGTATCTAAATTATTTAATTATTTAGCTAAGAAGTAGTAAATCGATTATCATTCCTCTGTCTAAAACAGTTTGACTGGTTTTGGTACGAATAAAATTTTATTAGCTGATCTAAGAATTTCAGTTGAATGAGGCAAAATTGAAAATAATTCTCTGATGAAACCTTTTCAAATCTATTGAATTTATTGCTCGGATTTACATAATATTTTAACTCAAATTGAAATTTCATCAAAATTCTGCACGAAATACCGGTTGGAAATTAAAAAATACAATGATCTATATGCAAATATGAAACGAAATGTCAGATGAAGAGATGGATTCTTGTATATACGCAGCAAAAACAAAAACAAAAGCAATTCGACTACAGTAACGCCGGTTATGTATTATTTCCCCTTCGCGTATTACACTCTATACATAATAAAAGTATATACACACATTTTACTTCATATACATACATCTGTAATGTACCGCGTTTTGTTTTTATTTTCATCGTTGTGTCGTTGTATTTTTATTTATTTTTTTTGTTTAATTCATGCTTGTGTAAGATATGCATACTTATACACAAACAAAATAAATAAATGAAAGGTGGTAAAAAATAAAAAAAAATTGTTTTGGTTTTTTTCTTTTTGTATTTTCAAATTGCTTTTCAGTTGGTCAGAGACATTTAAACGGAATACATGTGATTGTCATTTTTTTTTGTTTGTAAAGTTTTATACGAAATAATTATTTTCAAGTGAATGTGCGCAATTAGTGAATAAATATGTTGGTGTTCTAAAATGTGATTAAATTGATATTGAAATATCGATAAGTGTCAAAATAAAGTGTATAATTATAAAAATAGTATGTGTTTGTCTAGTGAGTGAATTGTCGTCAGTGTATCTTATCTAGGCGTATTTGGATATATAACAATAACAACAAATTAATTCGCAATAAGGTAAACAAATACTTGAATCCGTCTCTTCATCTGACAGCTCTGATCAGATCTCTTAGATTTAGTATTTGAGCCAGTCACTGTGTTAACATATGTTTATTAATATCAAAACAATCGATAAATTATTCATATTTCATGGGAATTATTTATTAATATTAAAAGTTCGTTGCAGTCGATATTAATTTATATTGATTTGTGTGCGACGACAAAGATGATAGCATTACTTTTTACTAGAAACCTTTTATTACGTGTTCTTGCCTTGCACTCAACTGTTTCGGTGTTAGTTACGTAAATTAGCAAAATTGTATTTTTTATTTTTATTATATGAAAGTCTTGAATGACATACGTAGGTACGTAACAATTCTTTTGTGTGTTTCGTTCATATTTGAGTTTGATATGGAGACTTAATTGAGAAATTGTGGAATTCCCAAAATAATTTTTTTCTACAATGTAATATTTTAAAAAAGTTTTTTGATTGTTTTCTTGAGAATATACTAAATTCGGCTTGACTATGATTGCGTGTAGGCCGTGATCGGTTGCATTTTACAAATATTTGAAATTATATTTCTTTTTATATTACATAATGCTGTAACTATTTTGTGCGGTGTATTAGGCTCTCCTATCTGGTTTGGTCGATCTTCACATTTGAATAAATTGTGTGTGTATTTGTGTGCGTGTGTGGGCATTGTGCAAACTTAATATTTCGCCGAAATTTTATTCAGATATATATGTATGATCGCGATTGAATTTATATTTTAATATTGTCAATAGTTTGTAACAATAAAGTGGAGATCAATTAAATTGACAGTTGCTATTTTGTGTTTACAAAACTACACAATTTATGTTGTATTGTTGAAATTTTAATAAATCCTCCAGATGATATTTTAAAGAATCAGTATCAGATTTCTTTTTATACAATTGTGTTTAAAGGTCATGTTCCTATGACCTTACAGTTACTAGTTTGTCTTTAATTTTTATTCTAAATTTGGTTTTGCAATAATCTACCGATTTATTACACAATTTGAACGCTTATCTTTATCATTATTTGCACTAAGCTTATATTCTCTGATAACAACGGCAAACAAAATGGCGCATTTCGATGAAAGCATATGAATATCTACCATCGTTTTGAAAATAAATGCAACTTATTAGGTTAATTAAAATTGCGATCTATTTTTTAATTAAAGTAATTACAATCGACATAGTTGATAATTGCATGATTATATTGCGTCATTTAAATAAATATGTATATTGGTTAGATAGATAGTAAAAATTGTTTTGTGACAACTATCACAATAAATCCTTTTTCAAATTCTAGTTAAACTTAAACAATGCACATCCATAATCGAAAACGGGTCAATTTTTTTTAAACAATTATCCGCAACCGTTCCTTAGGTCGCTAATCTTTGACAAATCGATAAGATTGTTCCTAATTTGACCACTAATAGTGCTCATGTGTATTTGTATTTTTTTTTTTTTTTTTTTTAATCAATTTATTTTATTACAACTGAGACCGTGCTCATCTAGCAATTTTTCTTTCAAATACAAATTTTTATATTTCTAGTAAAATTCACGTTTGCTGAGGTGTAAGCCACTGGTTAGTCCCATAATTAATTAAACCCACATATTTACTAATTTTAGTTTGGTAAGTTTACTAGGTCAAGTGGCCTCGATCTTTGGAGTCTTCTTTCGACGACAGGGTTATCTATCATATGGCGAATATAGGGGTTTTCATGTTCCTGGAGCCTTATTTCGTGTTTTGCGGCATACATTTTTATTTCATCTTTGATGTATTCCATCCGTAGGTCCCTGTGGAGGTCTTCATTTCTTGAGTATCACGGAGCATTGACGATGCTACGAAGAACCTTGTTTTAAAACGTCTGTATCATTTTATGTATTGGTGAAATTTTTTATTACGATTATGTTTACCATCGTTTCTAACCTTTAAACGGATTTAAGCAGTTTACATGGGTCAAATAGGTAATATTTTTTTGGAAATTATTCGAATTTGAACTTTCAGGCTTCAATTTTTTGGGACAAACCAGTTTTTCAAAACTTAGAAAAACTAAATATGAATTGGGTGGGTTTAAAATTAGGCAATATCTTACGTCTGCCATACTTCAACTTACCTTAAATTTTAATGACATAGCTTCACGCAAACAGCTTAGCTAAGGTAGCTCATACATTTGGAAAAGGCAAGCCAATATTTTAAGGGTCTGTTTAGGGATTTGGAAAATGAAAATCCTAGTTAAATATACTTTAGAACAGAAAAATTAAGGAATTGAAACATTAAGTGGTAATAATTAATTTTCCAAGTTATAAAAGCTCTAAAATATATGTGAAAGTCTGGGAAAAATAGTAATAATCTCAATTTCACAAAGCATCGAATTTTATAGGCTTGTTGAAAAGCTGACTTAACGTTCGATAAAAAATTGTAATTTTAAAATTATTCTATTACTCTACTAAATACTGCTAGCGATTTAAAGACGTGCTAAAAATAATTTTCTAAAGCTCACCTAATTTTCAAAGCTTATAAAAAATTTTTGAAGTTCATACGCTTTTAATACCCCTAAATTTACAATTAAATTTTAATTAACTATAATGGCTTTACATGCGAATTAAAACAAAATCAAAAGTAGAAAACTCTACAATATACTTATGTATTTTCTGATGTTATGCTCAGCTTATTAAAGTTAAAGCAATTAAGCTTTTTGAACTATTCAGATGGTATAAGAAGCAAATACCCAAAATAAATTAGAATATTGTTTAATTTCTAGGTATAGTTCTTAATAAATATTTTTTAAAGGTTTTTAATGCTGGTCTCTTAATTTAGGAGCTCACAAAATTAAAGCTTCTAACACGCTTTTTCATTGTCTAATAAGATCTACTTTTAACGATGAGGTCAAAAACACTTTTTTTAAATCAAAATAAGCTCTAAATTTCAAGAAGCTGGGACTTCGTAAGACAAATATTAGTTGTTTAAAGCTTAGAACTTTTTAACGTAAAACATTTATTTTTGATATACTGCCTTAGCTTTCATTAGATTCCAATTAGCTATTATATAAGTACATAATTATAATTTTGTGAATGAAACTTTGCTTAAAAATTAATTTGGCAGAGCTCACCTAATTTTCAAAGTTTTTGTACCAAATTTTGTTTGTAGTTTCTAAAAGCTTTACATACAGTCCTCGCCACAATTGTTTGTACCTCACATAAATTTCATATTGATCTAATTAAAAACTAAAAATTTTGTTGAAGAGTACTATTTAATCCATAAACTTTATTTGCCATTTTTCTTGTTATTTAATGATAATTTATATAAAAAAATAAAAATTTATAAAACGAGTTCAGTTAATTAGTTAAAAACGAAAATTAAAATGCCAAAATTGTTTGTATCTACTGTTTTTGCTCCACAATTGTTTGTACCTGACAAAAAAATGAACGAAAAACAAGAGGGATCTCATTTTAATTTAAAAATCGTTCTACTCAGTATGAAGTATTCCCTCCTTTATTGGAAATAACTTCTTGAAGGCGGCTCGGAATTGAATTCACTAGATTTATGAGGATTTCTTTTGGAATTTGATCCCAAATAGTTTTTATTTCGTCAAAAGTTTCACTGGGTTGCCTCCCAATAGCAATTGTCATTTTTTGCTTTATGTAATGCCATAGATTCTCCAACGGATTTAAATCTGGGCTTTGAGGCGGCCAATCTATGGTTTCTTGATCCAAATCTCGTAAAAATTTCATGATCATTCTGCTCTTATGAATTGGTGCATTATCTTGCTGCAAAATAAAGTGGGGCCCAATCCCTTTACACCCGGAAACAAGAGCATTATCATTTAGTACGTGTAAATAAGTACTGGATGTTACTTTTTCAGGCAACGAAATCAGATCACCGACGCCGTTATATGAAAAGCAGCCCCATACCATCACTTTTCCTCCTCCACTATGGCGAGTTGGCATGATAACGCTGCGTGCATCCTTTTCTTTTGCAGTAGAATAGTAATATTTTTTGCCGTAGGTTCCGTCTAAACTGAAGCAGGACTCATCGGTCCATAATACGTTCCGCCAAAACTCCACGGGCTTAGTTAAATAACTACGTGCAAACTTCAGTCGCTTTTCTTTATTACGGGCGCTTATAAAAGGCTTCTTTTTGATTACGTACGATTTCACATTAGCTTCACGAAGCCGTCTTCGAATAGTCGTTAGGCTGATTTTGAATTTTCGGAGGTTATTTATGTTACTTTGAACAGACTTGAGGCTTTCCTGAGGATTTCGCTTTAATATTGTAACTATTCTATTATCCTCTTTAGTAGTTGTGGCTCGTTTTCTACCCCTTCCTTTAACATTTTTCAAACTATGTTGGCACTTTGATTTTTTTATTTGGTAGAGTACCGAATTCTTATGGCAGATGTTCATTTTGGCCAGTTCTTTAATTGGTACTCCAGCGGAATACCCAGCAACAATCGCTGCACGCACTTCCAATGAAATTTCTGGTTTTTTTACCATTGTCTAAAATATGGACTGCACTATTGTAGATGAAAATTATTACGAAAGCAGCACATGCAATATTCAAGAAAAAACAAGTGAACAAATCTAGTATTCCCATTGCTATAGCCGTTGTTTCGCGTAGGTACAAACAATTGTGGAGCAAAAACAGTAGGTACAAACAATTTTGGCATTTTAATTTTCGTTTTTAACTAATTAACTGAACTCGTTTTATAAATTTTTATTTTTTTATATAAATTATCATTAAATAACAAGAAAAATGGCAAATAAAGTTTATGGATTAAATAGTACTCTTCAACAAAATTTTTAGTTTTTAATTAGATCAATATGAAATTTATGTGAGGTACAAACAATTGTGGCGAGGACGTACTTTATGGTATCTCTAAGTTAATCATTAATTTTCCTTATGGAAGTGAAGTTCCTCATTTCTGCAAAGAAAATTAGTTGAGACTTCTTTCAAAAATCAATCTTAATATCCAAATAGTTCAATATTCTCATTTCTGCCTAATTTTAATCTCATCACAATGACCAAAACACTTGTACAATAATTGGCATAACATTAAATTAATGGTTACTTTACCTGCTTTTTTTAAAAATGATTCACAATTTCCCCATTTTCTCTTTTAGTCGAAATTGTATTATGAATAAAGCAGGGATCTTGGCAGTTCTTTTCTGAGGTTATCTAAAAAATTAAAGCGAAACGAAAAAAATGACATTTGCGCTTATTTTTTTTTTAATATTTAGCACTTCCCAAATATTTTTTGATTAATTTTGAAACATCTTTGTGCACTACTCTGCTATATGCAGGGTGCTCTGAATTCAATCTAAATCAATTTAAGACGGTGATAGAGAATCAGAAAACTAATTAATTTGCTCGTTTCGGCTTCATTTTCGAGAAAACTGCAGAAAATTTATTGGGACCCGTAAAATTTCAGTAGATTAAATCTGAAATCTAAATCTAAAAAGTATTTGAACATTTTGAAGGATTTATCGAGCTGCAGAATAAACATACTGGTCGTCAAAAAGTAATCAATTTCAAAACAATGTAAAACCTGTTATTAAAATTTGATTTTAAATTCTGAAATTTACTTGAATTGAAACCCTGGATCATAAATCCACCCAGGGTTGGATCAACTAGTAGATTAGGAATTTCCCGGTAAGATGTTAGTTTTATTTTTTCCAGAGGTTTCACCAAATCGTAGTTCAATTAATTTAATAGGTCAGGTAAGGGGCTCTTTCTTAACTTTTTGGTCTCATAACTTTGCATGGTCCCGCCGATTTTTCTCGCCACCATCATTAAACAACTTGAGTGAGTTTATCGTCTCGTGTTTTGACGTGATAACGTTTTACACCGCATGTTCAGAAAACTGACCCGAAATTTAGCCCTTGGTCGTGGGCAATTACTCATAAACTATAAGAATTACCTTTAATTTAAGGATAAGATTGCTTAGATTGGTCCTTTGGCTTTATGTGTCACGCATAATATTATCACAATAACGTCATCAGGCGGCAAAGGAATCCGCGCCGCAAAGCACTGATTTCAACCGATTTAAATGCTTGAACCAGTGTAGCGAGAGAATGGCTCATCCGATCGGAGGTCCAATGGGGTCAATTTTTTACGTAAAAAACCAGTGGTGGTTAATTTATTTCAAATTAAATTAATTAAACTCCACATAAATTTTAATTAAAAATTCAAACTACAATATAGCGATTTACAATCAACTATAAAAATCCCTTATCTGACGGGAGTGATTCTGGTGTCAATTTGTACGTAAAGAAATTGTGGCAGATAACTTATTGTTAATTAAAATAATTAATTTCCTCATAAATTTTAATTAAAATTGCAAGCTACAAAATATCGATTAAAAATGCTTGAAAACACTGTGGCGAGAGACGCCTCATCTGATCAGAAAAATTCTGGTATCAATTTGTGCCTAAAGAATCTGTGGCAGATAATTTATTGTAAATTAAAATAATTAATTGTCATATAAATTCTAAATAAAATTTAGATCTACAAAGTGACGATTTACAAAGCTAGAGAGCACTGTAAAGGGGAATGCCTCATCTGAGGAGCAGAACGCTAAACCCGAATTCGTGCGCTTCATCAAGGACACCTTGGACCCAGACTGCAACACACTAGCCTCGACGACTTTGGGAGGGACTTGTCTGGATGTCACATTCATCAGGCACATCACCGCTGAGACCTTGCGCTTCATATCGTACTTCTCGTACCATCGCCCAGTACTTAATCGTTTGCAAACAACCACTGTACTCTCATTTCATGATGCTAATAATAAATAAATTTATTTTAACAAACCCTTACATCGTTAAACATTATCACGGAAAACACCTACGGCCGTGTAGAAGACACAGCCTACCCCGAATTTTTTTAGTATGTGTGACTAAATACTGAAAGTCATCCATTCATGTATTGTTGCAGCCCGTTATTCATGGATTGCTGCTGTCTTTCACGGATTAGGTGGCTTGCTTATTCGTTTATTAAAATTAGCTGGACCCCACAAAGGTCCAAAGCCAAAGTCTAAATACATTTGAGTAGATGCTTGGATGATAAAAGACACAATTCATCTATTGTTCTAGAATCAAGCGCTTGAGAGCATGTGGTAAGGCCGAACAACATACGTTATGAGGGGCTTCCTCTTGCAGATGGCCCTTTCATATAGCATATAGGGCTCCCATGCGTAAATATGAACCTTAAACGATCCGAATCCTTAGCTGGTCTTTCCTTAAAGACTTAATTTACACCATCTGCGTCACAAAAAATGAGCCAGATTTCGAAACATTTCCCAGTAACTAATTTGTAAGCCAATTCAGCAATCCAGTCCTGAACATAAGCATTGGTCTATTATTGGCCTATTTTCGAATCTAAAACAATTGAAACACCAACCCTTAAACTGTTAATCAAAAATAATTATGAGGATCCTCGAAAAATAATTTAGAAGGTGAAAATGGTTTGGATATATGAAAGCTCAATATGCTTTGTACTCGTAAAGATACCTTTCTGTGTTATCCCTGATGGAAGCCCAAGTGACATCATCTCTAAAAAATGCTAGTTATCTCAATGTAGCGTTCGAGCAGATACTGGCAGAGGTAATTTTGATTATGATGAGAAGTTTAGGGATAAGGTTTCTACTCTTTCTGAATTCCCTGCTTATAAAATAAGATTCTTTAGTAAATAAGCCACAATAAGAAATTTTACTGCTTTACAAATTTAGTAATGTGGTTTTTCTCGAGAAGTCTAAATAACGTTTTTTGATACACACAATTCGGCCCAAATACGTCACATGGAAAGTTCATCGTCTGAATATTTACCGGAAACAATTTTCTTTCGCACCCCTTCTTCAGAATTTACGAACGTACAGGACAAAATAAAATTGCCCTTATGAGTGAATCAATCGTGTTGAAGGCTCACTTGTGATAGTTGTATAGTTGTAACGCTTGAGTCTGTGACTTTTTAAATGTCAACACCTGAAAAAAATGAAAGGCAGGTCGAATGCAATTAGCGAAATTCTTGGACTCAAAATTTTTTAGTAGTCCATTTTGGGACTTCCTTATCTTGAAATTTTACTGAGTGGCATAAAATAATAGCCCATCAAATTGTTATTTCTACCAAAGTCTTGAAGTGTTTGATTTAATGATTCTAAACTTACTAGCCTAGTTTTTGGATCATCGGTGTATCAGTTCAGAAAAATGCTATAAACACTTAGTAGGTAGGGAGACGATGGAGGCAGACAGTCTGCTGACAATAAAGCTGGCTACCCCAGTCCCCAATCAATGTTATACTGCTGAATTAATGGTTTATACTATTCTTGAAAATTTTGTAAAATCGTCTGCGGACACCCGAGTAAAACTTTTTTGGAAACACTTTTAACAATGATGGCAACACAGTCGAATTTTGTTTAATTTAGGCCCAAGAACGGTTAATGAGGTCTACACATAAGTATGTTAAAAAGCAACAATAATTAAGCGACCGGTATGGATTTAGATATGGATACAATTGAGCCAGACAGTCTGCTGACAATACAACTAGCGTTCCCAATCAATGTTATACTGCTGAATTAATGATATATACTGTCCTTGTAAATTTTGTAAAATCATCTGCGGACACCCGAGTAAACTTAAGTAGGTAGGGAGACGATTGAGCCAGACACTGCTGAAAATACAACTAGCTTTCCCAATCAATGTTATACTGCTGAATTAATGGTTTATACTGTCCTTGTAAATTTTGTAAAATCTTCTGCGGAAATCCGAGTAAACTTAGGTAGGTAGGGATACGATTGAGCCAGACAGTCCGCTGACAATACAACTAGCTTACCCAATCATTGTTATACTGCTGAATTAATGGTTTATACAGGCCTTGTACATTTTGAAAAAACTTCTGCCGACACCCGAGTAAACTTAGATAGGTAGGGATACGATTGAGCCAGACAGTCTGCTGACAATACAACTAGCTTTCCTAATCAATGTTATACTGCTGAATTAATGGTTTATACAGTCCTTGTAAATTTAGTAAAATCTTCTGCGGACACCCGAGTAAACTTAAGTAGGTAGGGAGACGATTGAGCCAGACAGTCTGCTGACAATACAACTAGCTTTCCCAATCAATGTTATACTGCTGAATTAATGGTTTATACTGTCATTGTACATTTTGTAAAATCTTCTGCGGACATCCGAGTAAACTTAGGTGGGTTGGGATACGATTGAGCTAGACAGTCTGCTGACAATACAACAGGCTTTCCCAATCAATGTTATACTGCTGAATTAATGGTTTATACTGTCCTTGTAAATTTAGTAAAATCTTCTGCGGACACCCGAGTAAACTTAAGTAGGTAGGGAGACGATTGAGCCAAACAGTCTGCTGACTATACAACTAGCTTTCCCAATCAATGTTATACTGCTGAATTAATGGTTTATACTGTCATTGTACATTTTGTAAAATCTTCTGCGGACACCCGAGTAAACTTAGGTAGGTAGGGAGACGATTGAGCCAGACAGTCTGCTGACAATACAAATAGCTTTCCCAATCAATGTTATACTGCTGAATTAATGGTTTACTTTATACTGTCCTTGTAAATTTTGTAAAATCTTCTGCGGACACCCGAGTAAACTTAGATAGGTAAGGAGACGATTGAGCCAGACAGTCTGCTGATAATACAACTAGCTTTTCCAATCAATGTTATACTGCTGAATTAATGGTCTGTACTGTCCTGGTAAATTTTGTAAAATCTTCTGCGGACAACTCCGAATTTTGCTTAATTTAGCTCCCAGAACGGTTAATGAGGTCTAGACATACTTATGTTAAAATAAAGTAACAATCGACACACGATCGATTTTGGCAAATAATATTCGAATTAATAACTTTCAAGTACTAAACTAAATCAACACTTCTAAGATCAGCGAAACTCGTAATAATTCGCTTATGAACGGTGACCAACTTAATCATGTGCATCTCCAGGACTGATTATCATTAAGCCATTTAACAAGTGAACCTTTGTGTCGATTACAGATTTACTAATGTTTGTCCCATTTAAATATTGCCGTATCTCATGATACAGTAAAATTTTTGCTCAGTTGTCCGAATTATATAGTTTAAAAATTCGATTATTGTCCGCTAGGTTAACTCATTGCCGCGTATCGGCTTGCTGAATTTTATTATTGTGTAAACAGCAAATTTACCTTGATTGTTAGATTTTCCTTCAAACATCGTGATATCATGCCGCTTCTTATTTGTTTCAGGATTCGGTATACATGCTAAAAAAATTTCATCAATTTGATTTAAATAGAGCCAGTAAATACCTGATTGGTCCAAAAATTTCGCCTTATTGAGGTTGAAAACATTCATGACTTATCATTTTTTGTGTGAAAAATATTGCGAAGATAGTCTCACGTTTGAGAATGACACATTCACTTGATTTATAGTTGTGTTGATTGCACACCCTCTGCATTTGTGCAGGCTTTCTTTCAGATTTTATCATCATTTGTCGTGATCAGGGCTGTTGTCTGTTGCTATCTCCGTAGTTTTCAAAATATGTACTAATAATGTTTATTGAACAACATCGTTTATGGGGCTGCGTTATTCTTCATTCGGCAATGTAAAAATCAATCACTTGACCTAAAGTGCACGATTTATAACAGTACAAATTTGATTACCTCACTTCCATTTATAACAGTACAAATTTTATTGCCTTGCATAAATTGCTCTCGTCAATTGAAGATTCATAAAGATATCTATTTTACTTATTTTGCTACTGTAGCCTTTGGGCATTTTCTTATTAACATATTTTTAACGTGAGGTTAGTGAAGATCTCGCAGTCGTTCATGATTATCGTAAAAATGCACAATATGTTTTAAATTTTAAAATCTCTTTGGGTTCATAAGGTTTAAGCTTAGATGACGATATAAAAATACTTGGAACAGTGTCGAGTTTCAAATATTGGCTCATAAAAATAAATATTACCTAGCACCTACAATAACGCGTTTTGTTAACCTTGAGTAAAAATACAACACAAATTTTATATAGCCCATTAAGATGAAGTCATGCAATAAACTTGCACATTTTATGTAACTCGTCGAAGTATACTGCATTCTTTATCCGAATTGTTTAGATTTACAATAATAAAATGTCTCGTTTCAGCAAAATATGATCGAACAAAACGATCACCTCACCAGATTTTGTCATCCTTTCTTAATATTTCCGCCATATTGACTACAAAGTTCAAGGTTTCTAAACGCCTAATAAATTCTAAACAACGTACTCACATTTTTGTATCTAGCTCGCGCAATTTTTTTTTTATAACTTATAGCGAAGGTCAAATATAATGTGTGCAATTGAAATAAATAATGTTAAAGTATAGAAGCGAGTACATGTTCGCCGAGATCGATTATCTATCTAATTCACGTCCGTTTCTAATACAAAACATGTTTAGAGTAGTAAATAATTAGGTATAAGCAGCAATATGTACTTTAAATTCCCATGTAGATATATACTTAAGAAACTCAGTTAGAAAGTTAGTTCATTTGAAACTAAAAAAAAAAAAAATTGAAATCATAACAAGTAAAGTTCAATTAAAAGATCATTTGATAATAAAAAAAAAACCGCGAGATCATAAAAAATGCCGTTTTCTATACGTAATAAAAATTCTAACGCTATATACTATACATATACGAGTTTAACTAATAATTAAGTCATTACCCATATATGGAAGAGTGAGAAAAGCGCTTTAAGACGAGCTTATATACATATCGTAAACATACATACATTTACATAATATACTTTGATGTTAAAAACGATTAAATCCGTTACGCAATAACTTAAACAAAATATTTATGTATGTAAGAATAATTTCAACGATTTTGATGATTCAGCAGATCGCGCACACCAACAACAAAAATACCGAACAAATAAGAAATTTGTTTTCTTGTACATTACATTTTGTTTTTGGTTTGAATGATCACGGTGAAATATTTTCTCCATCTTTGATTTTCGGTAAAGGTAAAATACCTTTCTTATTTTTACCTCGATTTTTTTTTTTGGTTTGGTTGATCTGAGACACTAAACAAAATATTCTCTCAGCGGTATCATGTTGTTTAAATTTAAATTTTTTTTTTTTTTGCTTATTTTCGACGATGGCAGATTGAAATTCGCGGTTCGTAACACATAAAAAACAAAAATATTATAAAAATCGTTCAGTGAACTATATATGAATGGTATATTTAATGTCTTGAATTTAAAGTTTTTTTGGAGACATCGTAAAGTATAAAAGATAAACAAAAAAAAATCAAGATCGCGCTCGATCGCATTTTAATCAATGAATTTTTTTTTTTTTTTTTTTTATGACATATTCCAACAGAGTTTACCGGTGTAGATGGATACATCGGGAAAAGTAAAAAATCTCAATGTGAGCTTTTGAAATTGTAATGTTGCTTCAACAATTGTTGGTGTTGTTAATTAAATTAAAACGAGTTTTTAAATTAAAATGGTCGATAAACGTTAAAAAAGTAGGTTTTAGTTGTTTCCGGTTTAAGTACCGGTTTCCTCAGACTCATTGTTTCCTTTTATCTTCTCAGCATTTGGTGAATTACACCAACTGCAAACATTTTCTTATCACAAAATTAAACCAAAATCTCTATCCTTAAGTCCTTTTCAATTTTTTAATGTTTGCCTAATTTTCGCCTATGAAAAGCACTGCAATTAAAAATTAGGCCTAAATAATTAGGCCGAAGTTCGTTTGTTCGTTTTATAAGTAAGATCAAAATTCTACAAATAAATTTCAATCTAAAACAATTGAGGTGTGGCGACATATGATATTAAGCAAATTAGTTTGGAACATTTTGTACTTAACCGTTTTTCTGTAAATCTCATATTTTTGAGATATTTGCAAAATATATTGCCAACCCAGAAATTTGCAAAATAAGTACATAGTGGACCAGAACTCTGGTAAGTGCCACTTCCGGCTGGCCGATTTTCATTAAAATTCACCGGGATCTCCGAAATTCATGAAAAATGCTTAAATACGAAGCTTTAGTTCGATTGGTTAAATTATTTCGTCATAATTAGCCTACGAAGTACTAAAATGCAAAATCGATTGCTAGTAAACGTCAAGACAGCCAAAACGGTGGAACTTTCGGCAACAAAAATTCAGCAGCAACAGGAATTGACAATAGTAAATTAAATACAACAAACTAAACCATCTACCTATATCTGCAAAGGTAAAACCTGTTAATAAAACAATGACTAAAATTAAATCAGATAATTTTTGCTCCCATTGCGAGATAATAAATGTTCCCTCAATGTTTGCTCGTTCTGTCAGATAAAGGTTTTTATATAAGTGGTTTGTTTCAAGGCCTAGACAACAACATTTCATCAGATGATGCAGAAGAATTGCTAAATATTAGGTCAGCTATTGTCGTATATAAATCCAAGTTCTCGGTTGTTTGGAATGACATTTTAAAGTTTAGTGACTTTAAAACGTTCAACTTTTCAAAGCGGTTGCGATTTTCATGAAGACACTAAAATTAACGATTGTTCTACTTATTGTAGAAAAAGAACTTGCGATTGACAATTACTTTTAATCCACGTCTGTGGCCCGTGGGGATAAATTTACAGAAATAAACAGATAGAAGTAGATCCGAAAGACCATGAAATACTACGACAGAGTATACATCGACGACTTTACCAGCCCAGCCGATTAATGTAAGGGACCCAAGTAACAATTTTGGTTTACAAAACGTTTACTGTAAATTTACTTTGTTATTGTAAAGTTACACTGGTAAATCCAAGGTAAACGTGTTGTAAATGTTTAGTACAAATTTTGGGGAATCAATTGTCGAGTATGCCGAACCTTTACGGATGTAATTTGATGTAAACAAAATGTGTATTTACAAATAAGTCTGTATAGTTTACAATAAGAAATCAGTATACGTATGTTACGATTACAAATCTTTTACCAATAAGTTACAATTTCATAAATTTATTTTAAACAAAACTAACTTGTTAGCTTAATTTTGTAATCAAATCAAATAAATACAATTGTATGCGTAATTATAAAATTCCTTTACAGTAGTAGTTTATAATGAACGACTTTATTTAAATATTATTATTTTTATAACATCAAACTTAGAAATATATTTTTCGCATATTAAGATGTTAAATTTACAAACGAATATCATTTTGTCGGGTAAAGTTCTGAAATAATTTGAAAATAGCAATGCGCCTTAAAAATAATGAAGTATATAAAATTACAGATACATTTTTTTTACTTCAAAATAAAAATTAAAGAAATAATATTTATTTAAAAATTATTTTAATGCTATCGTTACATAAATTTATATTTATTGAGTGTACCAGAAATCATAAAAGTATATAAAATCTTGAAAAAAGTTTTCTTTTTGCTTCAAATTTGTGATCAATATGGCCGACCATTAATTTCGAAGGGAATATGTCTGAATTTTCGATATGTAAACTTGAAAATACATGTTATCCTTATGTATACATTTTGAGAGTAAATTGAATACGGATATTTACAAGTTGCTTACATTTACAATTTTCTATTAAAAATATTTACTTGTTTACGAAATGTAAATGGTACGTATACGTTACGTAGAAGTAAATGTACGGTTACATGTTCCTATTAAAAGTGTTTACTCGTTTACTGTATGTAATTGCTATGTATACGATACGTAGAAGTATGTGTACAGTTACATTTTCCTATTAAATTCGTGTACTTGTTTGTATTATGTAAAAGCTACGTACTATATAATAAGCATTCAATTTTTGAAGTTTGTCGCATTTGTTATAAAAAAATTTATAATGGCAAATTTCAACACCATTTTCTAAAATATCTTGCAAATAATTTTTTAAATTTGGCTTTGTTTGGCCACAATAGAGTGCAATGGGCATTGGATTCAAAAATTCCGAATGGTTGCTTATACGTAAAATAGGCCAAAACTCCGTCTTTGCGCTGTTAAAAATGGGCAACCAATCAATGTTAAAAGTAACGGAAATATTAATTGAAACATCTAGATCAGAAATGTTATTCCATTTTTTCTGGTATTACGGACTAAGACGTTGATGTTTAGTCCGTAATACCAGAGTTTTCCGCTGCCCATTGAAAAAAAAATCTATTCTTTGAGGTGTTTGTAACAAATTTCGAGAAGAAATTCCTTCGTCTGGTAAAAGATTCGATCCACTCAATTTTAATATTCCTGTATAAATTATCTGACGGTATAAATACATTAAAATTGTAAATGTTCTGTAAATCTACGAGGTAGCTATATGATCTATTCAAAATTAAAACTTTTACTCAGTTTAAGACGTATAAATACATTAACAAAGTAAACGTTCTGTATAAATCATGAGGTAGCTATAAGCTCTTTTGTAATTTACAAAGTGTAATCATTTTATGACGGTATATATACATTTGCAAAGTAAATGAACAGTAAATCTACACCGTAGCTATAAGCTTTCATCGATTCTACAAAACTAAATATTTTGTAACTGTAACGATACAATGACCCAGTACATAAACAATAACACTACATTCGTAGCTATAAATTAACCTTTACAGTGTAACTTTACTGTGCAAACTCTGAAACCAGATTTTTTACAAGTGTAGATACATCTACAAATGTTCACTAATGTAAATGTTCGGTAAATTGTACAAGAATAATTTGTAATCATAATATATACGAAATGCTACTTGGGGATAGTGTCTGGTTCAGTGAAATAGCAACGAGTTACAATATTTCGAGACTTCTTCAAAATTACAGCAACAAACGACGAAATTCGTTTGTAGCGACTCGAAGAAGTTCTGTCACGTCCCAGTACAACATGAGACTGAATCTGGAATAATGTTAATTTCATCGTTTTGGATCGTTTTGTAAAAACAAATGCAGGAGCCAACCAACACATGTGAAATTCGTGCTTTCATTGACTTGGCGAATTATTACGAAAGGTTTTCATAAGCCTCAGCACCACTTTGTACCCTCTGAACAATTTAGCTACTCAAAGATAATGTAGAATACGCCAAATTATTAGGGACACTTCGAATCCTAATGGGATATGTTAAAAGTAGAAACATGTAATTTATCTCAATTAGATAAATCTTCAGAAGAAAGTGGAAACCCCTTTCTACTAGCAGACCTAGCTCAAAATATTGCAATTTAAAATATTAATAATATTAAAAATTCAAGTACAGAAATCTTAAAACAATAACTTTTGTTTGTGTAATAAAAATTATAAGTACTAAATAGTACTTCTACCAATATGTACTATGAATATAAATTTTAACACCCTGAGAACTATTTCTAACTTAGCTGGCATAAAACAGTTCATGCACACCATGAACAGAGTAATTAGCGAAACGTTCATACTCTAAAAAATAAATTAAAAACTCTCAACTGCAATCGATCTGACATTTGGTCTTATGTTTGAACCAGGATTCATCCATAACTGTCCACTATTTGGTCATAGTAATCGCTAGATAAATCCTCGAATTTCGATTCTTCTTCGTTCAAACTTATGGATCTAAGAAAGAGCTAAGCAACATTTTATAAAAATATCGACGTAAAGCATAAGCAACTACTGGAGAATCGCCAAATTTTCTCATGTTTAATCGTCCGCTCGCACACGATTAGTTGTGGGAAACATTTACCTAACGGTTAATTTTGGCCGCTTCATGATGAAGTTTCGTAATCAAATTTTTGACAAGCAAGCATGCTAACCACTGTCCCTCCGGGGCGGCGATCCGGTTAATTCCGTAATAATTGAATATGCAATATGTCTGAAAAATTAAATTTTTCAGGAATTAAAGAAAACTATCTATTTTCTAAAGTAGTATATAAATTTATACAATTTATTTTAAGGTTAAGTGTAGGGTCAAAAAGTAATTGAAAATTATATAAATATTTAATGTTAATCGTTATTTTATATATTTTTTTTAGCATATGCATACGAGATGTGCCCTTTTCGAAATTCATAAAATATAAAGTAAATCTAATTAAAAACACAACGTATAAACTTTATGAAACTGTTATCATAAGTATCAAAATCATTTCAGCGACAGATAGAGATATATTACGGTCGCCGATTGATAAGATGCATTAAATTCGAAAAGGGGCACATCTCCAAGAGTTGTGACCTTTTCGAAATTATCGTTATATAAACCGACACTGGTGGCCGTATTAACACAAGAAATGTGCCTATTATAACCAAATAGGTGCGGAGATATATTTCCATGACATTAACGTGAATAAACGGTTTTGTCAAAATTTTAGAGATGTGCCCTTTTCGAAATTGCATATTCAATTGAATTTGCTTGAAATATCAAAGGATGTTAAAATTCATGAATCGAAAACTACCATGGCTTACGTGAGAAAACTGAATGTTATCGCTCGTGTTTCAATACTTAATTACAACAGGTAACGGAAAATACAGACTAGAGACAGTGATGCATCTTCCAGGGTCCAAATTACGAACATTACGCCAGAAAACTTTGGAAGTGAAACTATGGTCAAATTTATCGTTGAAAACATTACATTTAACTAACTATTAGGATGAGAACGACTAAGGTGCCTTTTCCATAAACGATTTTTATTAAATTTAACGTAATGGCATTCGAAATTTCCTGAGGTAATCAAGGCAGAGATTTCGCTTTACGAAGCACCCTTTTAAAAATTAAGACAGAACACAACTATCATCTAACACAAAAAATATCCTCCCAACGAATCGAGCTACTTTTACATAACAGGAGAAGCACCGCTGTTGGACAACAAAAAGTTGGTACTTACAATAGCGTTTTGTGCGAATATATATTTAAAACCGGTTTTGTCGCTGTTTAGTTATTTCATGACAAGAGAAACTACTAAACAAACTTTCTATAAAATCAATGGATTTTTAAAATTTGCATTCTATACTATTATTAGTTAAATACGGTTTTTTCGACCGTTCACTGTGACAGGTATAGTGTCTAATCTATCCTTAATATGCTATTTATTTTTTGTTACCTACAAATTTTATAATAAAATAACTTATGTAGTTAATTCTAAATGTATGTAGCTTAACCTTTCCTTATAGTAGTAACAGTGATGTTTATTAATTTTTTGGAGTGATCTTTAGATCTATAGTTACGAGCTAAATGGGTATACCTCCTTTGGTGCTTGTAATGACAGTTATAGTTCTGGCGACGTGGTATGTGTGTATCGTAAATTGATTTTATCAAGATGGATTTTGTCAACACGTAATAGATTTCATGGGTAACTCGCTTTAAAATACTAAAACCCCACCAACATGGGTTTTTCTAGGTATGAAGAATACAGGATGGGCTATATATGTTGGAATTTCTGGATACCATTTCTAAGGGATTGAATTGTGGTAAAGTCTGAGCTGAGTGGTTTGTTGATGCTGCTAAAGCATTTGATATTGTTGACCAGAAACTTCTTTTGTCTATTCTGTTTAGCATTGGTTTCAGAGATATACATATAAGCAAGTAGTAGAATTGTAAATTTTGGAGTTCCACAAGGTTTGGTATTAGGTTCTCTGCTGCATAGCGGAATCTGCTCTGAATTTACTGATGATTTGGCTTTAGCTTATACTGCTAATTCCTATACGGATTTGTTTTCTATGATGACTGCTAATCCCTGACCTTAAAATTTTTCGTAAATGGTTTGATAATCATCCTTTTATTCTAAATGATGACACTAAGTAGATGATGTTTAAAAATTCCGGCAGCACTACTTTGCCTAATCCTAATTAGGTAGTTTACCACAGTGCGTCTAAATGTACTAAAATAGTTTGCCATCCTGATTGTGTTATTAATGTTGAGTTGGTTAACTCATTTAGGTATACATTTGGACACTAATCTTAACTGGAAAGCTCATATTAGGAAGTTGAGACAATATATTACATCGGCATCTAGAATTATCTATCTCTTTCGTGACTTGTGACTGTTGTTGTTCGACTATCTTAAATCCAATATTTGTACAGCAAAAATTAATTACGTACTATTTCCACAGCACTTGTCTATACCTGCACAAAGTTTTAAAACAATTTTAAAAACGCAGCGGACTTTATATTATTAGACGATCCTCGTTATAATTTCCGTGCTAATCACCATCTTCTTTATAATGTTCCCAGATTTACTAGCGAACTTTTCCGCCGTTACATACTTGTTGCAGTACCTACTTTTTTTAATGCTTTACCTGAGAGTATTAGAAGGCTTATTAATCGAAGATCCGTTTTGGTTGAAACAAACTGGATGTGTCGCATTCGTTTAAAGTTATTACCTAATTAATTTTTTGGTTCACTTTAGTGATTGATATTATGATTTTTTCTAGTATATGTTCAATATAGTGAAATTTTTATAATTAGGAGGATTCGGTACTGTCGATTTTTGGCAAAGAAGCCTTCATTTTTATTTTTATTAGTAAATAAATAAATTGTAATTAATAATATGAACAATCCAACGCTTGGTAAATTTTGCTTCAAAATGATAGGACGAGCCGACATCGAAGGATCAAAAAGCGACGTCGTTATGAACGTGCCTTAAGGTTGATTTCGGATAGCTGTTTCGTCGGTTATTTTTTAGCAACTACATAGGTATTATTCAGGATAACATTTTTTTAAAAATGAACCGACGAAGGAGCTATCTGAAATCGATCTTATTATTAAACATCATTGTTATTATAAGGAAAGATTTGTTCATGCTGATTCTACATTAAATATAACTGAATTGCTTTTACTATAAAATTTAGGTCATTTACGTGGTTAATACATACTTACAAACAAAATAACAGTAAAAATCCTTTTATGTTTTATCAAATTTCGAATCGAACATTGTTTAGTGAAACAAAAACGTACCTAAAGGAATAAATTTATACAGGAACCATTCTTATCTAAAGAGATGAGGCCGAATTTATGCCTCAAAATAGCAAAAGTATTAACTTTTAGTCCTAGATAAAAACCCGAAAGGCAACTGGACTCCCTGGTGATTTTTTCACGACTATTTTTATTATTTTGTGCCATTTCCATTATCGTTTTCATTACATTGGCTTTGAAACTTTTGAAAATTCTATAATTTTTTGATTTCTGTGTCTCTGATTTTTTTAGGTTAACGTTTCGTTATTTCATTTTTGTAATATCGGCCAGTTGTATGGAGATATCTTAGCTGTGGGTGGAACACTTTTTAGATGCTACATAATCAGCCTCTCACGGAAATCAAAATTCTGAATCCTAGTGGCTTCACGGGTTTCACTATTAATCCAGCTTCTCATTTGCCACAGAGGGCTGACCATTTATATATCCAAGAGGAAATTCCACATTCTATTCCCTTAGGCTAAAGTATGAACGATGATTTGATCTGTTCCTAGGTTGAAATTCGATCAGGCCCAATCGAGCTACTTCTTCAGAAATCACTAAATGCTGAAATTATTGTGGCGAGTAATTTTAATGTTCACAATGATAAATTGCTTCAACACTATTCGTAGCCTCGAGTAGGGCCATTAATCCATATTCTTCCCGGCCTCCAAACAACAAAAGGGAGAGTTTAATGGATTTGTAATAACATCACATTCTAACAAATGTAACATCTCTATGGGTATAGGGGAATTCGGCTCATCAGCGGGATTCCTGCATGTGGTCTGTGTATCAAGAAACTTTACATCCAAAACGTAACATCTTGTGCGTTATGCCGTTGAATTATTGAAATTAAACAAGTTCTTTCGTGAACTCGAATGACACTATATTTCGTAGCATTGATTGTTTATTCCTTCCATCTTTTTGGCAACAATAGCTTTTAAATGATGTAGGTCGACTTGAAAAATGAAACAAAAGGATTATGGCAACCTCTAAATTGTAGTCCACAACAGTCACTAGTTCCGATTTCACCGATCCATGACATTCTGTATTTTCCCATCTAAGCAAATGACCAACCAGTGCTTAAAAAGTGTACCAAATGAGACCCCTCCAACACTCGCTATCATAGGTAATAGAATGAACTATTAATTTTCAGTTGATAAAATATCTGGATGATCACCATATCGTATTTCCGATCATCGATTCGGTTTTCATGGTGATCGATCGACTGAAGATTTAATTAACTAAGTAAATATAAATGTTTGGTATACTAGTTGAGAGAAATTGTCCCTCAGGGATCCTTCTCGTGTCCCACTATTTTTACTCTTTGGTTATGGCCATCTGTCATCAACTCTCAATCCATTTTATTCTTATGATCACGATATCACTCTCTTCTCGTCATACTATTTGTAGCTGAAAGAGTTGCTATGTGATCTCGCCTAGACCAAGATCTTATGACAATTCGCAAGCGCAATGATGTTAAAACAGGGTTAAATTTAGACCCAAGAAGTTTTAATCCTGTGTTTTCTTTGGTATAACCAACAGCTAATGCCCATCTTTTGAGATAAACGGTTCCAGTTGTAAAACTGATTCAGTAGAGAAGCTAGGGGTAACTATTCGCAGAAAGGTCTCTTGGGCCGTAGCGGTGGTAGCCAATGCTTGGAGTATTAATATTTACGGCATTATAATTCTGCTTTATTATATTCACATATTTGGGCAGGCGTTCCAAAAATCCACCTTGATGGACTTCATTTGGTCCAACCAAAATCATGCCGATTTATTTAGGATATGTCCCTCTCTTCCTCCTTTGACACCCTATTCCACCGACGGAATCTAGAAAGTTTATTTCGATACTACAAATATTTTAACGGTACGTGCTCATCTCAGCTCTAAAAACCTTTAAGAACTTCCAGATCACCCGATTATGATCTGGATGAGATAGCTATTCTTTGGCTTTAATTTACAGGGTTTCAAATTAAATATCAACAGTATAACATTCGAAGACTGGAATCCCAATACTTTTAAAAGTTTAAATTCCAACAATAACATTATCCTATGCCCTTTCCTGTCATTTATTTTCTCTATGGTAGTAGCAATTGTTAAGCTTTCCCGTTTAATATTTACTTATAAAAAAATAGAATTTCAAATTTCGTACACATATGCGGAGTTTTGAGTTTAAAATTAATTTTCGAGTTTCAAAATGTATTCAATAGGTTTGTAACAAAAGCCCGGTTTTCATAATCCCGGTTTCTCAAAGTCCTGTTTTTTTTGTTAATCCTGATTTTCAAAATCCGGTTCTGCAAAAATAAAAATCCCGGTTTTCAGAAAATCCCAGTTTTGATTTTTATTTTACTTTAAATTAAAATTTTCCTTCTCCAGAAGGGCCGCCCCGAATTAAAAAAATATTTCTTTAAAGCACTAGAAACCGGGATTTTGATAACCGGCATTTTGAAAACCGGCATTTTGAAAACCGGGATTTTGAATCCGGGATTTTGAAAACCGAGATTTCGTAGTACACCCGTATTCAATAAATTTTGGAATAACGTTCTTGAAATGACCATCTTGATTGTTGCTAGTTTCTTGGCGATCATGGAAAACTAAAGAAAGGCTAAATTGATTTATGTACCCTCAATCCCTTCTAGGAACAAACGGTTCGGACGTTTTTCCAAAAAACAAGAAAAATATCTTGTTTTGAAAAGATGTAGAATTTTTAAAAATTGGAAAATTAGGTTTTGTAATTCCAAATTTGAAATAAAATATTTTGAAGGTCTAGGTGGGTTTTTAAATGTTAATCCTTATGTTAATACTCGGGTACCCCCGGGTACCAACCACTACCGTGTACCTTTTTCCTCCCGTTATGTCTCCGTCGACCAGCAGCTTTTGAAGTTACTATTTGTCGACTTATAATGCTTTCAATTGCAATTTTGGTCGTGTAGTTACGCATAACTTGGGCATTTATTATGCGAGTTTCAATCATTGGCTTGGCTAGTTCTTCACTTAATCGCCGCATAAACTGACGTCGTTCTGTTGTCTTTTTTGCTAACATATTATTATTTTCATAATAAATCCTAAATGCTGCGAGTAACTTATGTCAAGCATGTTGAAAAACATAGCCAACGCCACATTGAGCATCGACGTTGAGTTGTACGCCTTCTTAGCATTTGGTCTATAGTGTCAACGAAAGTTTTATATTTATTGTTGTAACTGAGGATACCAAGTTTCTTCATGGTTCATATCAAAATTACAGCTTTATTTTTAAACTCTTTTAAACCAAAAACTCTCGAGTATTGCTCTCGTGATTTATTTGGAGCCATGATACTAGGTTTATATGGTTTATATTTTTTTTTATTGTGCCAACAATGTTGAGGTTTCATGATAACAAATGCTTAGCAACGGGTAAAGATATGAAAAAATTGCCCATGCAGATGTTTCTTCCACTTCCTCGTTACGCGGATGCAAGTTATTTCTCCACTCTCTCTCCCTAATTTTTTTCTTGGGTGTTATTCGCTTTACCAGTGTAAATTATTCCGCGCAAAGGATATGCGTTTTCAGCATCGCATCTCAAATCGACCTAATTTTTATACCATACTTAGCTGGCTTCGAAGGTATATACTGAAAAAATCCTGTATGGCCCCGAAAAGGATAAAGCTGCTCATCAATCGTTAAATTCTCCGTAGGCTTATACATCTGAGACAAATTGGTATTAAGTATTGTCCACAGATCACGAATTGGAGCTGCCTTATCTTCTTTCTTGCGTTGCGAGATTACTGTCATCAAATCTTAAAAACCGAATAATGTCGTGCAACCTATTGAGCCCCATTGTTGCACAACACAGTGGATACGAGTTGGAATGCCACTTGTCAAAAGTATGATCAGTATTGGAGTTATTAGCATCAGAACAAATTTAAAACGCCAAAAAAATAATAGATTTATGGTACCGTTATATTTACCATATTTTCGTTGAAGATTTTTTTAAACGTTTCACTTATTGACAGCATTTCTGTGCTGCGATGAGGTCAAGAGGATATAAGAAGTGGTTACTGGTCCCAGAGTAAACCATTTTTATATTTTAATAGTGAATTAAAATATGGAAATTATTATAGAATTGTGATTCGCAAAAAAATATTTAATACCTTTGGCTCTACGGTTTCCGCTTCATCGTCTTCCTCGCTCTCACTATTTTGAGCCTCGATTTCTTGCTCTTTTTCTGCGTCTTCACAAACATCAGGCATGCCTCCACTTTCTGAATCGTTGTCCGACAAAGAATCCGGAATCTAGTCTTCGTCCTCACTATCAGACGGCCCGTGTGAATTCGCTTTCAAATAATCTTCTTCCTCTGCAGCACTCATTCTAAAAAAATAATTATTGCTTTATTTTCTTTAATCAATAGAAGAAAATGAAATTCATAATAAAAAAAAAATGTACACATAAGTACGGCACATAAGTAAAATTTACTTACTTTGCAAACTCAGCTCTTGAAACTTCTTTCATAATTTCAGAATATTTACGCACAAAAAGTATAATATGTCCGCGCGAACGAAAAACTCAAATCATACTAACATTTGCTTCTAATACGTAAGAGAAGCGAGAATAAAAACCTTCAGCTGCTCTCTTCCAAACAATAGAGCGTGACGTGCGCTACTTGATTTGACCATAACTAGTTTGTGCTGTCCTTTACAGATAGTCATAAAATTGAAGGCACAACACTTTAATGAACTAAAAATCGGTTTTATTAACACTTACCAGACGGGCCGAGTAGTATCTACTGGCCTTGTCAGCCGATGGTAACCGACGGGTTCAGTAGAGACTACATTTTCGAATTTTGGCGTTTAAAGTTGGGTTTTATAGTATCTAACGGCAAAAAATAAACCGTTTTGTGCTTCCAGCTATGAATGAAGATTTGTACTACAAAAAAAAGAATATGTATCAAAATATTTAATTATATTAAATTTGAGTGTTCATATTTTTCCTTTAGAACCTACTGCGCGACGTAGCATTTTTCGTGGAAACAAAATCAACGGATTTCGTCCACTAATCTTGAAAACCAACCTTTTTTGGCGGTTTTTTTTATTTCAAATTTTTATAATTTTTATGAATTTCTAAATTCTGCAGGATTTTAAAAATTTTAATTTCATACATTTTGAAATATCGGATTTTTCTGAAATTAATTTTTAAATTTATTAAAAATTAAATTCTGAATTTTGATATTTTAATGTGAATGTTAATAGTTATTTACGTCACAAGGGCGGTAAATGAGTTGTTACAGTAAGAGTTCGACGTTTATGGACGAGGCGACGAAGGAGCCGAGTCCAGAATTTTGAACGAGGACTGTAATGATCATTTAACGTACGTGTAACGTACAACGCTTTATTTCATACTACATGGGACATTAATTCGATTTTTTCATTTAAAATTGAATTTTAAAGTAAAAACATGAATTTGAAATTTAAAGAAAATCAATCCAAATGATTTTCAAATTATCAAGTTACCCTAGTTATTTTTTTTTTTTTTTTGGTTTTACAGTCTACTCTACTGTAATAGCTCGTTTTCCGGACACTTTTGTTCTCTGACGTAATGATTCATTTCCCGGACTGAAATCAATCACGTAAACATTGATTTTCGGTATAGTATGAAATAAATGGAATTCCGTGTTATCCAAATTTAAACCTTTTGGAATAAAACATTAGTAATTGATTCGAACGATGAAACTTTGTAAATTTTATCATCAAATTCAATAGCAAGAAACTTAAATTTTTTCAAATTTTGAAAATATTAAGTCTTTTCAAATATTAGTGTTGAATTTTAGATTTTAATAAAAAAATATCGAATGCAAATTTATATATTTTGAATTGGTTTGTAATACTTATGCGGATTTTTTAATTTAAATAAAGTTTTTTTACGAGCTATCGAACTTAAACAATTTGGAATAATTTCTAAAAATATCATCTAAAATATTTTTTAGGTTTTTTATTGGCCATCACGAAATTTCATCTAAAATATTGGAATTTTTTTTATACCTTGTATAGCTTGGTGCACAATTTGGTGCACTTTCAAGGTTTGGGGACTTAAAAGTCTATAAAATTCAATTCACTTCAGTTTTAAATACAAGTTTTTTCGTTATTTCTAAGAGGTTAATATGGCTGAAATTGATTTTTCCGTTTTGAACTAGACCCGTTGTATCCAAAAGTTATCATTTTACCGAAAAATCTCAGAAACGAGTGAAATTTTAGCTCAATTCATTCTTTAGTTTTAATTTTAAATACAAGTTTTGCTTTAGTTCTAAGATGTTAATAACTGATATTTTCTTATTAAACTAGACTCATTTGTTGCTTCCAGCTCCCAGTTGAGTAAAATCACATTGGTGCATTCAGGTAAGCCAACTGTTGGCAACATCTTGAGTAAAATTAATACGTTGAGACTTCAACGCACATGAACATTCAAAATTTCATGGCAATGTGTTTTAATGTTATTTTTGCATCGGTAGACTTTTGATGCCAACATATTGAAAGACCTGAATGCGCCCAATGCATTCAAAAATTGTTACTTTCCCGAAAAATCTTTGAAACAGTGGAATTTTAACTCTATCCATTGTTTAATTTTAAATAAACAATTTTTTCGGCCATCATACATTTTAAAAGTTGCATAAAGCATGCGAATTTAAAATCCTGAAGTTAAAAATTAAAATTGATTTTCACAATTTTCGAATTTTTGATGTTTTAATTTTGAAATTTATTAAGTTATTAAATTTTAAAAATTTCCTATTTTGAACAACTAAAGTAAACAAATCTGAATTAATGTTATACTATGTGCAATTTTTCCAAGGTTACAAAGAATTTTGTATGTGAATTCAGAGGAAACAAATTTGACATATTTTCACGTTTTTTTATTATACTAAATTTTACAAGCATGGATTTCTAGAAAATTATTTTAATTTTAAAATTTGAGCTTGCAATTGTACAGGTTAAATTTCCAAATTTACTTGCGAGTTATCCAATTTTAATCTCTATGGAATATGACGTTTATCAAAATAATAATAAACTGGCTTACCCCTTATATCATAGTGATGACAAAGATCGTTTAACAACCTTTAATTATAAGAATGTAAAATCGATCGTGGTCGTTCGAAGAACACAAGCAAAATCTTATTTTGGAATGATATGGAATTTCTAAAAATTAAAATTGTAAATTTTGGAACTCTAAATTTTGTGGAGTACCTATCTCAATGATAAAAATGCGATCAATTATTTTGAAAATTTTTTAAATTCAAAATTGATAACTTTCAAGCCAAACTTCCGTGCAAATTTATGGTTACGAGATTTTTTTTAAAATAAAAATGTTTTTTCGAAGTTGTAGCAACAGAATTAAATCCTGAAGATTATCCTCAGTTGCAAACAAGTCAGTATAGTTGAGTACAAGGTATTGTTTTCAAATAAACGGCAAATAATATTAAGACAAGCACCAATTTTAGAACCCAAACAATCGGCGAATGATTGAAACAAATAAAATTTGTAAAATTTTCGTCACGTACTTGATGTATTAAGGCTGATTTACATTCAATCTTGCCGTCGTTTTCCAAAAGACAAAAGATGTACGATAAAAAATGCGTTTTAGTATGATTTCCTTGGACGTGTTCAGTCCGGCAAAAGTGATAAAAAATATCATGATATTATTTATTACCCTAACTTCACTCCGTTGTATTTTATGTCATGCCCGACTGAACAACCAAAATGATAAAAAAATGATAAATTGGTTTTAAATGTCAAACAATATTTTTCACGATTTTTCACGAAGTGAAATTAGGTTCTACCTTAGTTAATTATAGTTCAAAAGGGGTTAATTTCAAAGCAGTCCTGTTTGATTCGAGTGAGGGTGAATTGGAAGACGAAATAATTTTAAAGCTGTACAACGAAAATCACAAAAAAATTTAAAATTTTGATTGTGGCTTCGAAAAGTACACTGATGAACAATTTCGGCGACATTTTGGATGTTCAAGAAGAACACTTCAAATAGTTATTGGTTTTCATTACAGACACATTGCAATGACACGAACAAAGTGTTTGAGGAATATAAAACTAAATTTGTATTTTAATTTAATATTAACTCAATAAAACTTAAAAAAAAAAATTATGAACATTGTTTTTTTTTATTTAAATTAGAACCAAACTCCGTTATTGCATTTGCAACATTATTAATTGCCGCACCAACCCCATCAAACATTTGAGATACTTTTTCATAGATATACATAATTTTATCACAACCGAAATGTGTTGGTTTGAAATATGTATTTATTATGACAGCTAAAATCAAAAAAAATCTTGATTTTTTTTCGTGATAAATGAGTGCGTTTCATGGCAAACGTGATAAAAAATATCATGATAATTTTTATCACTTTTGCCCGACTGAACACTAGGCTTGTATTAAAATCAGAAGGAATACTTAAAAAGTAGTATTCAATACTATTTACTGCAACACTCAACTTTTTTTGGCGAAAAAGAACGGAAAAACCTAAAAAAGATGAGCTGGTTTATCTTTTTTCGTAAAAGTTGCTCAAAAGATCTTAAATCCAAGTAACATTTTGAAAGGAAAAAATGAAATGTTGAATATGCCCGTCCCATTTTTATATATGGGTAAAATGTATTTGCACTTTTCTTCGTGATTCTATTCTTTTGAAAAAGAACGAAAATATTGAATGTAAAAGGGCCTTTAATTAAGCCCTTTTTAGTCTTTGTTGAGTAACTTCAAATTTATCAGGCAACGAAACTTTGAATGAAGATTCTTTTACCAAAAAATGCGTCTTAAAGATGTATTGGTAGGTTCGTCAAATAAATTAATTATAATAATCTCAATAGAATTTGCTTGATTACCCATGCAAAAAGAAGCAAAATGTTTAGCTAACTTTTAATCGCCAAGATTATATAATTTTCTTAGACTTATGTAGCCTTGAAAGGCTATGACTGAAATTTCTTCAAAAATTGGCCTTGAAAATAAAAAAAATCTAATATTTTCTATGTCAACCTTGATACACGAATAGTTATGTAATCAGGTTATTACCGGCGCTGCTATGGGAAAATTAGCACAATAATTGACATTGTCAATATAAAACTATGTAGGTAATGACAATTTCAACGTAATTTTTTACTATAGAACAACAACAACCACTTGCTTCCCCATTAATATTTTTATAGTAACAAATACCAAAACTAATGCGACGACGACATTATTAATACACAACAACAAAACAAAAACACATTTATTCTAATAATACATAAGTAGTTGCATAATAATTATAACTTGACTTATAAAAATTAACAAAAATTTCCGGTTGTCATTTAACTAAAAAAAAAAAATCGTTATTATTAAGAAACTGATTAACAACAATATGAAAAAAACTTGATCGTTTACAAATAATTGATCGTTTAAAATGCGCATATAAATAAAATTTCCCCTAGATGTTGACCCGGTGACCTTGAGATAATTAGACTAATTAAACTAGGGATATGTTTCGTGAAAAATAACAAACGTGTTTAACTGTATTATAGATAGGGTAAAAGATCGATATTGTTGCCTTGTGTTCATCAATTGTTCGTGATCATTTTTTTGTGTACAAAATTAAATATTAAACGCTAAATGAAGGTACAAACTGAGAGTTACGCCATTTTTGTCTTGTCGCTTATTATTATAGTTAAAATTGTTTTGTTATTTATTTGTAATTTCGTGACTTTAAATTAATGTTTTGTGTTTGTTGACATGAAATAGTTTATTTTTTTAATTTATTATTTTCAGTTGACGATTTTATATAGTATAGTATGTATTATGATAAATTTTACGATGTTTGGTTAAAAAGTTCTAAGCTTTGTTGATCGTGTTGATTTTTTTTTATTGATTAACCAATTGCAAGATTATTGCAGAGTACTTATAATAGTTTTACAATTAAAACAGTTGCTCAACTTTTGTTTATATTCAAATCATGACAAACTACATTAAAGTTTGCTTTATGAAAAGAACCAAATTTCCTCAATTAATTACTTCGGTCTAAAAAGACCAATGTATTGAAATCCTATCAAAAATAACGAAAAATTTGGTTTGCCCAAAACCACTTTTCTCGACGTTTTGAAAGTTCCTGAGTCTGAAGAAGCAAAAAAAAAATGTCCGTCCGTCTGTCTGGATGTCTGTACTCATGGTATCTCGAGAAGGCTTGTCCGATTTGCATTTTTTTCGCCAATCTGTTTCTTTGGTCAAGGCGGAGATTTGAAAAACTTTTGGATACTGTACGCCAAGAGGGTGGGGTACCTGCCATACGAATTGACCAAAAATACCTGGTTTTATAAATATTTGCGATTTTTTGATATATGCAGGTTTGATTATTGAATTTGGAATTGATTTAAAGGTTAAGTTAGGGGTCAATTTGCGGGTTGAGTTGAAGTTGAATTTGAGTTGAGTTGGTGTTGGATTAGGATGCAGTGGGTAGTTAGCAAATTTTTTATATGATGAAACTTGCCTATTTAGCAACCGATTATTATGGAATTTGACATGTGTGTTGGAAATAGGAATCTAAAATGGTTTTTGGATAAAGTTCTGGAATATGGCCAACTATGATGGGGCTTGACTATTTTTCAACCGATTAAGATGAAATTCGACATTTGCGTTGGAAATGGGATTCTAAAATGATTGTTGGATGAAGTTCTGGGATATGGCCAAGTATGATAGAACTTGCCTATTTCTCATCACATGTGCGTTGAAAATGGGATTCTAAATTTTTGTTGGATGAAGTTTGTTTGTTTGTTTTTATTTCATTTCCATCTCAGAAAAAAATTACATAATGGTGATATAAATAAATTGTTTAAAAAAATTAAAAACTGAAATGTAAATGAAAAATTCAGTGTCGCAAATCGACAGTTTCCAATTCTCGTTTTTATACAATATAATACAAAAATATGTATATAGAATACTAGCTGAAACACCCGGCGTTGCTCGGGAAAAATTTATATTTGTATGGTTACCATCGTACTATCATGGGTAAATTCCATTTTGATGGCTGGTTAATCCCATTTCCAAGCTGCATACTCAATTTCATTATGATTGATTTACAAATGGCTAAATTCCATTTCTTGCTGGCCCTGTTGGCCATGTTCTGGAACTAAAACCGGCCACGCTTCGATGTGGCTAAGTCTGATATGAAATGAATCAGAAAGTAAATAAAAGTATTTTAGTGAACATAGATCCACCGCGAAAACACATCATTCAATTCAATACCCTACCTTGCGTTGCTGTGGAATGAAAGGAACCCTACATTGCGTTGCTGTGGAATCAAAGGAAAGGAAAAAAAATTTGTTTTCGTAGAAAATCATTTTTTATTGTAAAGCTAGTGGATTGACTACATTTTTTATTTGTCCATTTTCTGCATAAATAAAAATATCAGACGGTTTACCAATTCTGTGCGACGTATAATTGTCCATGAGATAAGCAATCGTTTTCTAAATTCAAACCACACACTTGCAACGATTGCCCTTGCGTTTTATTCATAGCGAACTCTATGCGTATTGGAAATTGAAGTCGTTTGAACTCGAATGCCATATTGGTCGGAATGAGTGGTATTCGTGTAGTACGTCTTCACCTTTATGAGGTCCAATCAGAATTGTTGCTTCAATTAGAATATTAGATTGTTCATCAACTTTTTTTCTACTAATCATGTGCCTCTGGCTGATATATATTTCGGAGTAATATAATTGACTTTCCAATTTTCAAATTAAGAATGTATGTCGGTAATCCGGGAACAAAGAGAGAATTATGAAATTACGTTGGAAAATTTATTGCTTCACTTTGGTTCATCACGGAGTCAATGGATTTGTATGTCACCGTTGCACCTGAGATTCTGGTTAAAATGATATTGTTCATATCGTTTACGTTGACATTTTTAGCCGCTAGAATAGCAAGCCCTCCTTCAATCAACGTGGCAGCAATGCCTGAAGAAGCAAGAGCTAACGAAATATGAACGGATTTTAGCCAGGATCAAGGAATTAAGAACGTTTTTCCAGTTCGACCTGGAGCGTTTTAAAAGTACAATTCACCAGATTGGTTGGCTACAGTTTGTATGATGGTAATGTTATTTTTTCTTGGACGAATTGCTGTAAGTCATTTCTGTTGTATGATTGCTCTCTGAGCAGTTCTCAGCCGAATGTTGTATTGGCCTGATTTGGTGCTGTCATTCCTAATTGTGCTAACAACTTGCCGCACATTGCAAGACAAAGATTCTCAATGAAGATTAGCGCTTCATTATATACATATTTCTTTTGTGCAGAATATTTTCGGCCATGTAGTCTTTGTATTTCTCCCACAATTGTACTGGTTGTGTCGGGAAACATGTAGATAAAATAATTGAAAACAGCGTGCGTATTTGAAATGGATTAGAAGTAGCGGATGAATCTTCAATCGACTTGTCCCAATGATCGTCGTTTTCCAGCAAATTAAGTGTCTCGCATGCACTACGTTAATGTACTATTCCATCCACTGTTCGTAAATGTATAAATAATGTTGAACCACGAACGGTAATAAGTAGCAAGCGTAAATAAAAGCATTCAGCGTTGTTCGGATGTACAGTGTATATCCTTCCTAAAGCATTTGATGAAAATATTCCAGGTTGTCCAACTACTGCTTTGCCTGTCTTCCTTCTTTCAAAATTCTTTCTTGTTGCGTTCCAAGTGTAATAAGTCTGAACGTCTACATACATCAAAGTTTTTTCAAAATCATCTGTTTGACATAATAGAAAAAACGCTGTTAGTCTTGTGCCCGGTTAATTTGTTGCTCTGTTCGTTATGTTTTTTCCGTGAAATGCACTCTTTGTCCGTTTTCAAGATGGACGGCAAGATGAACGACAGTTGGATCCCTTTCGTGGATTGGAAATCCTAAAATACGCCACACAGCTTCATTGCTGCTGATATATCTGCCGATTTGATATTGAGAGTTCATCTAAATTACTTCTTGTGAAACTCCAAACACGGCCATATCGCTGCCTTTGTTGACTTATTTATAAATATATTTTATGGATTTCACAGAATTACAATACTCGTTGATATGTGCTTTGAAAGTTTTCGATAAAAGTGGCAATTATATGGAACAACCCAACGATTATCTACTTTAATGTCATTTCCTGTCACTTTCAAAGTAATTGATTTTCCATTGTCTTCTGTACTTCTTCGACGATGTAGTGGGTAATCATCATTACCAGTAATTTGGTCTTTTAACAACTCTCGAGGTTGCCGTTTAGAGCATTTTCCATTGATCATCCACGGTGAATTTGCATTGATTGCTCCACATGGTCCGTGTATGATGTTCTTGGTCACAACTTCAAACAACACATTATGAATTGTGGGATCTGGTATTTCGGCAGTTATTACTTTATCTATTTTATTTGGCATTATCTTCACAGTAAGCCATATTAGAATGTGCGCATGTGGCAATCCTCTTTTTTGCCACTCCACAGAGTACATCCAACATTGTGTACTGGTTGCATCAGTGCTCCGTTTCAATGATAGATTTGCCCTTGAATCTTTAAAATAGAGGGCAATTTTGAATATGATGAGTACAATCGTTCAACATTATCAAAATGACCTTCATTACCTTATAGGTGGGATTGTAGACGGGTTGACGAACAACAACATCGGTTCCAAATGACGTCATGTTAAAGCATTGATTGTACTGTTGCGTGTGTGCGAGAAAATTTCTGGATAGCGTTTTACACGGTCAAAACTGTCACATTAACTTTATGACACATGTGAATGCTATCCCCATTGAAGACACCAAAGTCCGAAGTTCTGATCACATCGTAGGGTTTCAGTACTTTTTATTTTTTATTTTGGAAGATTCAAAATTGGCTATTACGAATGCAATTTTAAATTTTAAAATCATTCTGAATTTGTCAAAATTTGAAAGGTTTTCTTTACAAAAATTAGTTTGCACATCTATAAAATTTGGAAAGAATTCCGATTTTAACTTCAAGTACTATAAAGTTACAGGTTAAAACAAAGTATAAATTCAGAAAGAATTTTAAATTTCAGTAAACTAGTGCAAAATTAGTTAAAGCAAAAAAATACATTTTTTCACAAAGCATTTGGTAAATCGATATGGCATTATGTACTAAAATTTTAGGCTGCATCGGAGACACGGCTGTAAGGGTTTACGTAGAATGCATATTACGGCTGGTATAGTTTTGTACTCGAGTCGAAATAAAGGTATACTCGTAGGTTAATGAAATAAAAGAAAACAGAAATTCAGATGATTGAAATTTTTTACGACATCTTCTTGTAAGTAATTCTGCACTTTGACTGCTGAGGCTGCTTCTAACTTATAATACACGGATATTCATTCATTATTATTCACTCAACATTCACTGATTATCTATTGATTTGTTTTTCGGTATAATTTAAGAAGACGAGAATTTTGAATGTTCTCTCATTATTCACACATTATTTACCCTATATTTACTGATTGTTCACAAATTATTTACTGGTCCATCCTTCACTGGTTATCCACTAGCGGATCTTGTACTCATTATTCACTGAATGAATAAAGAGTTGAATTATGAATGATGATTTTACTCATTATTCACACACTATTCTGTCTTTATTTACTGATTTTTCAGTCTATCCACCCATTATTCAGAAATTATTCACTCATAATTCTTCGTTATTTACTGAGATAACGAATACTTAGCACTAGTTAGTAGTTCTTCAACATTCATCTTTACAATTATTATGAAAAATCGTTCATGTCACTTATTTCCAGTTCATAATAAAATCAATCATACAGTTCAAAAGATTTAAAAGTTCATCAGCCTCCGAAATCCAAGCCTTTTAAATTACAGGAAGTTTCAGCACAAAAGGGCTACAACTGTGTAATACGCAATATAATAGAACATTGTATTGTTCGATGTCATAAGGGTTGATATGGTTGATGAAAGTAAAACTGCAGCAAACGTGTTAAAGTTATCTACAAATTGTTTAAGGTTATCACATACAAATATCGAACATATATCGAATTTGAAAGATCAATCACCACACACTAGCAATAGTGTCGAAACTACATCACCGAACAATTTTGAATCATCAACCTTAGCTAGGACAATTAATTTTACACGCAACTCAAACTTATCAACGTTAGTTGATTATTCCACTCCAAAATTTGTGTTCATTGTTACATCGCTTGTTGAGATTCTAGATCTGGATGGTTAATCAACTGAGCTATGCGCCGTACTCGATTCAGATTAGCAATTTAATTTTTTTACGCAAGCATTAATAAAGGGTTTAGGAGTTAAAACTCATTATTCGTTTATTCATATTAAGGGTATTGCTTGTGTTTCTTTTTCTTCATTGAAAATTTCTCCAACTAAGACTAAATTCGCTTATAAATGAGTTTGGTGCCAAAATTGAGGAGTGTCTGATCAAAAGTGGCTATTTATGTTATTCGAAAAATATTTTGTAATGATCTGGCATCTGGCTGTTTTAAACGCACATTTAAAGATTACTTTTTTATAGCTTGCTTTGACTGTTTCTGATTTTAGGGACATTTTTGATAGAGAAATAGTCACTTTTAAATTATAGAAAAAAAAAATAATTACATGTTGGAAAATGTAAATTGCTACTTTTGATCAGACACTCCTCAATTCAAGTACAATTCTTAAACAACATTTCTGATAGAGAATGGTAGATTTGTAGTAAAACTTCCGGTCGGTTACAGCCCGTCTTACGATAGGAAAAAGTTTTGAACCTCTAAATTAAGTTAGTACCATACTTAGCAACACGTTGCCGATTTCTTTCGCTTGAATTTCAAAGTAGTAACCCAGCAGCATTTAAAACAACTTTTATGCCGACTCTATAGAAGAAGCAGTTCATCTAGCCCTTACGTAAATAGTGTTCCAACAATCAACTGCTTCTTGCTGTTATCCCGGAAAAAGATTTTGAAACCCGTTATCTAATCGATGGTAAGACGAGCACAAAACCTAGGGGTTTATACTGTCACCCTGTACAAGATCATTTTGGAATTAATTTCAACTGGAGTTTTTCAGTTACTTTCTCTCTTACGAAAAGAACTATTATATCGCAAATTGCTAAAATGTTTGATCCTCTTGGATTAGTAGGTCACTTAAGCTTAATTGGGATCGAAGTCTATCAATGCTATATCACAATGTTGGTTAAAATTTCTTATTGAAATCTCGAAATTAAGTGACTTAAACGTGTCGAGACACTTATTCAATTGTAGTTGCATGGTATTGCTGACGCAGCGAGAAGGCTTATGGTGCCGTTATTTATGTCACGTTCTTGACTTATGAAGGTTACTCAGTTACTTTAAGTATTCAAAGTCTCGAATTGCCCCGTTGCAGAAAATTACTTTGCCTTGGTTAGAGTTGTGTGGTGCGCAACACTGTTTTCGCCCATAATCTGCACGCTGGCTGGTGATTCTTGCCGCATGTTTCTTGCTACAACGTCACCCATTTTTGACGAAAGGCATTAGCACAACAACACCCCAGGTATGGTTTACGTATTTTTCCATTTACATAAAACAAGCAACACTTTTCCCATTTTTTTTTTTTTTTTTTGTTAAAATAAATTTTATTTATTTATTTAATGTTATTACAATCTAGTCTCCTGGACTAATGAGCAATTTGTTTCTGACTTAATTTACTAACTTAATATTAATCTATGGCTTTTTCCCATTGGCGTTCCATAGAGTCTGGTAAATTGAATTAAACCACATCTTTGTAGTGGGCTTTACACAGCACAATGCTTAAACAGCATTGTTAAGCTAACAATTACACCAACTCAAAAGGTTTGGTTCTTTTAAGTCTACTTATTAAATTCGTGTTGCTTAGAAGCTGAGTTGCCTCAATGTTCACATGATGCCGGAGCCTCTCTTCATGTCTCCGCGCTTTCTCCTGAATTTCATTTACGATGAGTTTCACTTTAAGGTCCCTATGGAGATCATTGTTCCTGACATACCAAGGTGCATCAACGATGTTCCTTAATACCATATTCTGAAATCTTTGGATGATATTTACGTTGCTCTGTTTGGTACAACCCCAAAGTTGAATATCATACGTCCAAACGGGTTTCAATATTTGCTTATAAAGTAGCAGCTTGTTGTATGTTGATAAAGAAGAGTTCCTTCCCCTCAGCCAATACATCTTTCTGTATTTAATTCTTAGTTCTTCACTTTTCTTCTTGACATGTGCTTTCCATCGCAGTTTAGCATCCAGGGTCATGCCGAGATACTTAGCTGTGTTCGCATACGGTACTATTTCTTGATTTATGGTAATCGGGATATGTTCGAATCGCCTGTTTGTAAAGTTGATGTGAACTGATTTAGTTTCATTTAGTTTTATTCCCCATTTTCGCTTTTCCCATTAAATTTTTAACAGTTATCCTTATGTTCTACACAAGGATAACTATTATGAATTTAATGGCACAAATGTTGATTGTTTTTTATAAAAAGAAAAAAAGATACGTAAACCAAGTCTGGTGATGTGCTAATGCAACTCTTGTCGAAAATGGGTTAGAAGATTGTAGCTGCCACCTGTCAGGTCACGCCGGACTATGGTCGATATCTAAGCAAACTGCATCTCATTGGCCTCTTAGGTTGTTATGATTGATTTATTCAAACATGCCAGAAAAGGATTGAGAGTAGGTATCAAGTATCACAGGAGCAAGCCAGTATCTGTGATGCTTTCAATAATCCCTTAAATTATATCTCGTAATTTTTACTCTATGATTTCCACTACGAAGAACGAACATTTTTAATATTTTAAAAATATATAAATATTTTAACGGTAAAATCTTAAGTGATTTAAATAACGGCAAAGCAGATGTTAAATGCGGTTTCTTTAAATTATGCGAATGGATGAGTTTTGCACAACTAGCAGCGGTTGAAGAGATGATGAATAAACACCACCCCAATTAATTATTGCATATTGTAGCATGGACTGAATTAGGCTGTAGTAAAATTGTAGTAGAACCGACACAGAGCAAAGCATGCGAAGGATGTATAATTTTCTGTTACAAGCATAAATATAATGTTGAAGATTTTCAATTTCTCTAACGTAACTCCTAAATATTTAATATTTTCGACAATTTAAATGTTGCTACATTCATTAGAGCAAATGGATAATTCAGCTGAGACAATGTTAGTTTTATAGTTCATACATATAGCAGAATGGTAAATAATTTCAAAGTTTATCTCTATAGGACCATATAACTTAAAAAACATTACTTTTGATTTTGTACTTGGAACTATAAAATGCAAATTCAACCATTTTCTTAAAATTAAAAGGTAGGAATTAATTTGATAGGCAATTAACTTATTTGACAATCCTCTATAAGTACATAAGAGCTAATGTCATCGGCAAAACCAATCATATATGTATATTCCTTCTATCATATATGAACCCTTAGGAACGCCACAGTGGATCATTCTAAAACTGCTATATTTTCCGCAAATATTTACAGTTTGCTCTCTGTCCAGAACATAAGACCGGAACCAATCATTAGCTCTGCCTCGACTCGAATACCAGCACAATTTAACTTATACAATAAAAGCTCATGGTCAACCGTGTCGAAAGCTTTAGTCAAATCAATGAAGTTAACCGCCGCGCTAACGTTATCATTTAGTGAATCAATTGTAATACTCAAAAAGTCATTTAAGGCAATTTCAGTGCTACGTCCTTCTCTAAAACCATATTGTTTATTTGAGAAAAACGATCTCTCGTTTAGAAAAAGCGGTAGTCTTGTTTTAATACATTTTTCAAATATTTTTGAAAAAACTGACAGTAATGATATGGGCCTGTAATTGGTTTATTCTGATTTATTACCACATTTGAACAACGGTACCACTGAAGTAATTTTTAAGCAAACTGGAAAAATGCTACGTTCAAGGCTGAGATTGAAAATATGAGCTAACATAATGGTGCAATTTGTTTGATTAAAAAATTATTTAAATTATCAATGCCAGATAATTTGGAATTATCTAAACTATTGATATAATTCAAAATTTCAGAGGGGGATATGGATGAAAAGAAAAATGTCTCAGACTCAAAATTATGTTTTACCTAGTTACCATCTCTGTTGGGTACATACGAATTACTAGAGATTTTTGATTTTAACATAATGGAAACATCAACAAAATATTCATTAAAAGCGTCTGGTATGTCAAGTGACTCAGTTAGTACAACACCGTTGGTATCCATTATTTCAGAATTTGGTTGAAATGATTTCTGCTTACCAACAATTTCGTCCAATAAACGCCATTGACTTTTTAAATCTTTTTTATGCTGAAATTTGTTTTGATATCAGGGGTACAAATTGAAAATGCGGGATTGATAACAGATGGCGTTACTAACGCTATACGCATCAGGCAGTACTGTGACTATGTTCATGTCAAAGCTACGTCTTATAGCTTTAATTTTCAGTATGTGTCAATTTGTCGCAGTGTCAAATTCATAGTTTTTTTGAGCTCTCAATATGTCGAGTTTCGTGCCAACAAAACAGCATTTGCGGGAAGTTTTAATTTACTTCTTTAATTTGAAGAAAAGTGCTGCTGAAGCACATCGATTGGTCTCCGAGACTTATCCGAGTCATGTTCCATCGGTTTCAACGTGCGAGAGATGGTTTGTGCGGTTTAGAAGTGGTGATTTTGACGTTGAGGACAAAGAGCGGCCGGGCCAAGTGAAAAAGTTTGAGAATGCTGAATTGGAGGCAATACTCAATGAAGACTCGTGTCAAACTCAACAAGAGCTCGCAGATTCATTGGGAGTGACACAACAAGCCATTTCCCATCGTATAAAAGCCCTCGGAATGATCCAAAAGCAAGGACATTGGGTGCCGTATGAGCTGAAGCCGAGAGACGTCGAGCTCCGTTTTTTTGCATGCGAACTGCTGCTCGAACGGCAAAAACGGAAGGGTTTTTTGCATCGCATTGTCACTGGTGATGAAAAGTGGATCCGTTACGATAACCCGAAGCGCAAAAAATCATATGGTTACCCCGGCCATGCATCATCATCGACGGCCAAACCAAATATTCACGGCGCCAAGCTCATGCTCTGTATTTGGTGGGACCAGCTGGGTGTGGTGTATTATGAGCTATTGAAATCGAACGAAACCATCACAGGAGCACTATACCGAACTCAATTGATGCGTTTGAGCCGCGCACTCAAAGAAAAACGGCCACAATACGAGCAAAGACACGACAAAGTAATTTTGCAACATGACAACGCTCGGCCACATGTTGCAGCGCCGGTCAAAACATACCTACAAACGCTGAAATGGGAAGTCTTACCCCACCCGCCGTATAGCCCAGACATTGCTCCTTCCGATTACCACCTTTTCCGATCGATGACACATGGCCTAGCTGACCAGCGCTTCCATTCTTACGAAGAAGCCCAAAAATGGGTCGATGACTGGATAGCAGCCAAGCCGGCCGAATTTTTTCGCGACGGTATCCGTAAATTGCCAGAAAGATGGGAAAAAGTTGTGGCTAGCGATGGACAATACTTTGAATAATTCATTTGTTACCATTTTTTCAGAATAAACGTTCAAAAATAGAAAAAAATCCCGCATTTTCAATTTGTACTCCTGATAGTATTGTTCTTTAGTATTGAAAAATAACTGATGAGGGACTGGAGGACCGAACTGTTTTTTGGCAGACTTCACTTTCCTCAAGTACTGTAAAAACTCGTGTTTTGGAACACCTTGGGCGGACTCTAATGTCTGAACGAGAACCGTAGCTTATTTTGCGGTTAAATTACCGATAATTTGTAAGTGACATTTACCGTAAATAAACCGTTATTTTGTGGGTATCAGATACCGTTATATAGTCCCCTCTCCCTTAATATGTAAGCGAAATTGTTGGATATAAAACCGTGCAACAGTCGAACATTTACATGCGAAATTTGCTGTAAATTAGCCATCCCTTTGTGTGTATCAGGTAACATTCTACAGTCCCTTTGCCGTTAATATATTAGTGAAAGTGTCGGATAAAAAACCGTCCAAATGTCGAGCTTTTATATGTGAAATTTGCCGTAAATGAACCATCCCTTTGTGTGAATAGGTAATGTTCTACAGTCTTCTTGTCGCTAATATGCAAATGAAATAGTCGGATAAAACACCGCCCAATTGACGAACATTTGCAAGTAAAATATCTCAATATGATTTTTTCGGCTTTGTTTATAGACAAATATAATACTTTTAATAGCATTCCATATTTCCAATATTTACGACTTGGTGAGCCAGTGAAATAAAGGAGCCGTCTACTCATAACATATCTATTCTAACAAAAAAGTAGAAATATCAACTCCCCCACCCTTAAAAAAACAAGAAATTTTCTTCAGTTTTTTCTTTGGTAGTTTGGTTGCGAACTGAAAAGTTTGATTTACTCATCAGGTAGCTACGACCCTACGACCAAACTACAAAAATACAAATCGAACTTTATACGTTATATATTAGTAAGACCGTACTGATTTAGCGAATTATTATATTCGCCAAAAATAAAAAACTCAAGGAAAATCTTCAAGGAACAACAAAGTTTGTCGGGATATTTTACAGCCCACTTGACCGTAAAATGAAGGTAATTTTGTTGGATTTAAAACTGTCTATGGTACGAATTTATTAAACATATCAGTATTGATTTATAATCGACTCTTCTTGCTTCAAATCATATAAATGAAAATGAACCGTATTTGGGAATACCTTAGGGATTGATTAATAACCATTTAAACGGGATTGAATTGTACGTGCCAATCCAATTTTCATTTTACTAAAAGTCTAATTTTATTAATATCTAATAGATAATACTGTTGAAAATCAATGTCTTTAATAAGCTTTCATTAATAACCTATGTAAATCTGTAATCAATACATTTACATTTTTTTGATGGTTGCGTTTTGTTTTCGTGTTTGAATCGGTTGTTGTCGATAAGCAAATTGTTTTAAATAATCTCGTGTTCGCTTTATCTACTTCTTCCGTGTTTTTTTAAATCGGATAGCCTTCGTGTAGATATTTTCTGTTTTGCTTTAATTTTTCAACCGGCATTTTACGGTTTTGAAACCGGTTAACAATTGTTTGTCGGGTAATGGTTTAAGAATTAAACTAAACTATTTTAACTTATCAAGGTCATTCATGCCATCTATAACAACCACATCATCTCCATCCATTTTTCTTAACAATATCCTTGAGTTTCGGATCCAAAAATATTTATATCCCTTTTCTTTTTTAACTGTTTCAGCACGTAGGAATAATTGTCTTCTGTAAAAACTTAAGCTTTCATTTATGTAAATCAAGCCATTAGAATTTAACCCACAACTTACAGCCGTTAAGCGTTTGTTCTTTCTCTTTGCTTCCAGAACTTTATGTTTCATTTGACGTCTTCCTTCTATAAGCATAGTCGATCTCGAGTTCGCTAATCGCTAGATTCAGTACCTTTGTAATGTTCCAAATGGTTTAATTTAAGTTTTCATTTAGAGATGAAGCAACTCCAACTAATTCAATCGAATTCTTGTGTTGCTGTTTCTCTAAAAATTCTATTCTTTTTCCATTTTTTTGCATTCCGTTTTCAGGAAACTATTTTCAGCAGCTAAACTTTCTATTCGCCCCACAGTCTTTTCCCAAGTTTGGAATCTATCTTCCAACTTCATATGGTTGTCGACTGAGCATTGTTTTAATTGAGTAATCTCCTGCAACACCTTGATAAGGGTGGCATTTTCATACTGATACATTGCGTTTAATGCGCTCATGGCCCATGGAGACGCTAGCCTATCATCACTATTTTTGGACGATTTAACTTTCTGTAAGCAGCTTAAACAGTTTCAATATTTTTGCTCCGTCCGCAGATCAACATCCGCCTCATTTAAAGAAACGCAAGACGGATGAAAGATATTTCTGCAGATAGCACAATCAATCTTCTGAGATTCCCTTTGAATTTTTACGTTGCATTTAATACACGACATTTTATTTACAGTTTATGTGTTCTTTCAGTTTCATTGTTAAGAAATTCAATGAAAATTGAATATTATGTTTCTTTTCAAATAAACCGACAACCCGAAACAAAACTTAATCACCAAGCCAACCCCAAATAATTCTAAACCCCCTTAATAAACCCCAAAGCAAGCTAATTCAATCCTAACTCAACTTAAACTTAACTCAGCTCGAAACGAATCTCAACCCTCTTCTCAACTCCTCACTCAACGGCCAACTCAATTCCAACTTGATTTGAGAGTTATTACCATGTAAGAACTCAATTCATATCTACTCAACCTAATCTTCCACTAAACCCTCAACTCGACCCCCAATTAATCCCTAACCGAACCCTCACTCAAATCCAAATCAACTTCCACGCTGAAGTTTGTAAGTCCCTACAAAATGTAGAGAAAAATGAGTTTGGGCTTTTTTACTTTTTACAGAGAATTTCCAATGCAAAAATTTTTTACTTACAGGTTTGTATGAATTTCCAACATAACGAACAAAAAATTTTGTTCGTTATGTTTGATTCATGCAATCCTCTGAGTCAAAAGTAAACAATTTTCGCGTTATGTTACTTTTTAGGTCTCTCAGTGGAAGTGTCTTCAGGTGGGACACTCGACGATAGGTAGATTCGCTGGCGAAGAACTGGCGAATCTGGATTATAATACACCAACTTTGTGCTTCGATAAGGGTTTCCGTACCATCTTTCTCTCAAGGGAATCCCGGAGAAACGGATCAATCTTGGAAAACGAGGCAATGCAATTTTTCACGGACGGCTCGAGGCTAGACGATAAGGTAGGAGCCGGAGTCTTCTGTGATAAACTTAATGTTAATATTTCTGTTCATCTCCCTGACTACTGCAGCGTGTACCAGGCTGAAGTGGTGGCGATCGGGGAAGTCATGACATGGTTGAAGCATAATGTGGTATCCGGGAGGGATATCGCAATTTATGTGGACAGTCAGGCAGCGATCAAGTCACTTGAGGCAGTTTGTCTGAAGTCGCGGGTGGCGCTGGATTACCGATCATCTCTTAACGAGATGAGCGAGTATTTCAGCATCCAGATAATCTGGGTCCCGGGTCACTCGGACGTCACGGGGAACTGCAGGGCGGACGAACTAGCTAGGTACGGTACGACTCTCCAGATGCAGCCGGAAATGGTAGCTCTGGGGAGGCCTATGGCAGTGCTAAAATGGGCGCTCAATAAAAAGGCAATCGCCTTGACAAATGAGAGGTGGATCAACACTCTCACGTGCAGGGTAGCAAAGCAGGTTTGGCCAAAACTGGACTTGCGGCGCTCCAAGGAACTAATATCCCTGGGAAGACAAGAAATAGGATGGGTCGTAGGGATAATGACAGGTCACTGCCTTTTTGGGGAGCATGCGAGAAGGCTGGGGATACAGACGAATGACTTTTGTAGAAGTTGCATGGACGAAGAGGAGGAGGAGACTTTGGAACACTTCCTATGCTCATGTCCGGCGCTATCATACAAAAGGCATAAGTATTTGGGTGTGTACGGTATGGACAGCCTTTCGGAACTCGCGGACTGTGGAGTGCGAGATTTATTACGCTATATAAATAGCTCTGGTTGGTTTCAACGGGAGTAATGGGGAGATGGGATCCTGTGGTATCACAACGGGCCATTGCTGGCCTAAGTGTGCGATAGCAGCCACTTCAACCTAATCTAACCTAACCTACTTTTTAGGTGAGGTGCTTTCAGACCATTTTTTATGACACGTACCCATTCCCTTTGGCATAGAGGTTCTAAATGCTTTTCAATTCTCCGCCTTTGCCATAGAAACAGATTGGCGAAAAAAATTCTAAACCGGACAAGCCATTCTCGATTTACCATCGGTAGCCAGACAGAAGGTGAACGGACATTGTTTTTGTATTTGATCGTACTTACTTTTTTGGGCTTTCAAAATGTCGAGAAAAGTGGTTTTGGACCAACAATATTTTTGGTCATTTTTGACAGGATTTCAATACTTTGGTCTTTTTAGACCGAAGTAATAGATTAGTGTTATTTAGCATTGAGTTTGATCTTGTCCCTCACATACACATTTTTTGTAAAATTACACTGGGTAACAAATGTACAATCGCATAAAAAATGTCAAAAATGTGTTAAAAACTTTACACCGGTAGTTTGGCCTACCAAGGGGAGTTTTTCTATGGTTTTACCTAGGGGTCACCCGACGATGTTGCTGAAGCTATTGCAGTTTTAACTGGTTCATTCGCTAATCGCTTCCAAAACTCTCGGGTGTTGTCTTGTAAAAGTAGTATTACTAGCTTTTGGAATAGTAAAATACAACAACAATGCATCATTGATAGAACAAAAGGCGGTTTAAAAATTCATAACTTTAGGAATTTGTAAGTTATTGAGTTTATAAATTACCTAGGGAATTTAGGTAATTAGTTTTGGAATTTAGGAAAATTAAAAAAATAAATTTAAAATTTAAATTTTTTTGAGAATTATGAAGAAACTTAGGAATTTAGTTATTAAAATTTGATAAATGTAATATACAGAGAGATAATTGTAAATACAATAAAATATTTCGACTTAATAGTGGACAGTTACGACCCTTTTATTAACCTAAATCAATTTCAATCATCGTCAGATCAAAAAGTCTAAAATAAAAATTATGTCATCTCCAAGAAATGTCTAGTACATAAATTTTTTCTCCCGACATAAATCATTCCGGTTTGTTTAGCTCAAATCCAATTAAATCAAAACAGTCATTTGTTAAAAACAAACGGCTGTCACAATAAATTTTAACAAAAATCTGCTGATTACAAATGACCGCATAACCCAATAATTTTTTTTTTAGTTCTTCAAACAGAATCATGTTTTCTGTTTCTTTCTTATTAATCTTTTTTTAATTTAATTAAGATGACAACCATCACAAAATGATCGCATATATGTTTATATTGTATAATATACATAGTTAGCTGCAGTGTGATGTCATCTCAACTTTATAGTAAATAGCAAAATAACATGTCTTAATTAGTGAAGTACTAACAGTTTTTGTTATGTTGTCTTAAATCAACCGATTAAATGATCGTTAATTAGTTTGCCATTTTATTTATATAAGATACAGGAATCACACCTCATCTGTTACACTAACTCACAAAAACACAAAAAACATGTCAATTATATAACATGTTGATTTACATTTCGTTTTCGACAAAATTAAGAAGAAGAAGAAGTACTAAACACAATTCTTTATAAATTTAGAATTGTCACTGATTGACAAGTCTTCCTGTTGTCGATGAGGTATACAAATTCTCTCTATTAAAAATAAATAAATATTCATTCCATTTAAAAATCTATTAAATTTCCGCCATCTTGTTCAGCTATATTTTGGTTATAATCCGCACTGAACATAATCGTTGTGATCATTAAGTAAACATAATTGTGCAAACTTTCGTTTTTTTATATAGTCGCGAATCGCGATAGAAAAATATAAAATTAACGGTTATACCTATGTGCACGCAGACATGACTTAAGAAAAGTATATACCGGCATTGAAAAGACGACGTGTATTATTTTGTGTATAAGTAAAATAACGCGCGTGGGATTGGTGACCTTATTATGGGCAATATGCTTTATATGTAAATATCGATATGTCACCTTGGCCAAAATAATATTTGGTTTTTAGCGATCTCACTTTGCTGACATATAATATGTCTAGGTAGCTTTTGGCTTATAGTTAAAGATTAAGATTAACAAAAAACATGTTTGCTTTAATATTGTAGTTACTTAATGTTGTAATGGATTTGTCTATTAATCTTAACCGCGAGAAACTTAAAAAAAAAGCCAACATTCGTTACAATATATAGACTAATGTTTAGCGATGCTGAACCAAAACATGTTTATTTTAATTTAAGAAGAGATTTTTGTTTTGTTTTCAAAACTACCCTACCAAAATAAATAAATACAACCCTCTAAATTTTATACATTTTTGGAGGGAACAATTTATGGGAATTTTAAGAGGATCATTTAACTTTATAAAGGGTAAATTTGTATCCGAAAAATACGACTGCAGTTAGATGTAGTTAAGATAAAAATAACTAATGCCTGAAATGTTGCCTAGACACATGGCCTTGAAATATACTTTTTATTTAATATATGGGCGATTTAAGACTCGTTTTTAAGTTGTTTGGAATTTTTATTATTTGTTTACGCAATTAGTGTTTTACCAGAATTGACAAAATTCATTGAAATCCGTAAGGTGGAGAATTTCTTTTAAGTCACTCAAAATTAGTTTAACGTGAGGTTTTAAGCTTTGACATAATAAATGATCCGCTTAACTCGCAGTGTTTTCAATCATAAAACGATAGTGGATTGTGCTTGTTAAAATTTCGCCATTTGCTAAAATTTTATAAAGAAATGTTTATTGGTTTTAAGATGTTCGTGTAGAGCTGCTCTAAAAGCTCTCTGAATATTAGCAGGTGGAAGGAATTTTCACTTATTAGTAGTCCAAAGAAATACTTGCACTTTTCCTAAGAATAAACCTCGTAGTTAGCTAGCTTTAACCTCTCTTGTCATATTTTACTTAATTTTAAGCCTCACGGTTAAGAGTTAGAAGTCATTATAAATTTGTATGGTGATGGTTGGGCTAGAACTGCTCCAATAAGTTGAAGCTTTAAAATTTTTATTTTTAAATTAGACCAAATTTTTTATCGAAACTTCACTTAACTTTTTCTCTTCTGCAGTGAAACTGTAGAAATGTTTCAAAAAAGCTAGTTAAACGACTAAAAGTTTAAAATAAGCTTAACGTATTTTATTTAAGGATTTTAATAAACCATAACGGTTGACAATCGATTAATCAAACCGATTTGATTTGACTTTCAAATTATTTAAACTTATCTAAAAAGCTATTTTTAAATTTATTTAAGTACTCAGTAGGTGTTAAAGATTAATTTTACTTCAGTTCTTTCCAAGCTTTGATTTTTATCAGCTTTGACGGTTGAATGCATTTTTAGTTTAAATTAAAGTCGATTTTTGGTAGAAGGATTCATAAATTTTACAAGCATTCTAAATTATCTCTCAACAATTAAGAAAGACGCTAAATTTTTTAAAACTTAATAGTGAAAATAAATTATTTCGGTTTGGACAGCAAACGTTTCAAAGCTGCAATCTGAAAGAGTTTATGTTTAAATGTAAGAGATCATTAAGAGGAGAAACAGCTCACAATTATTTAAAGCAACAAACTTGATATTTTTAAGTATTAATCAAAAACGCTATTTTGCTATTGAAAATTCCGACCTCACGTTTGATTTTAAGCCAAAATTAGAAAGTCTATATAATTCAGACAAAATCTACAATTTTTGTAAAATTCTAAAGAGCTTTTAGAAATATTTTTTGCTCAACATTTAAAATTATTGAAAACATTTTATCTTGAACTTTAAAAAGCTTCAAAATGTTTGGCATTTGTTAGAGGATTTATGGTGTTTCAGACATTTTTTTTCTGCAGATTTATGTATTTCAATAAGCTTTCATTTATTAGTATTTCATAGAAAGATTTGAAAGTTGACGTGCTTAAAGTTACAAATGCCTAAAATATAAAACGTGATTATTATTAAATCTTGCAATTTATAAATTGTGTTAGCTTTGGCTTAGTTGGCGATTGAATTTTAATTTTGTATCTCAAATTTATGAAGCTTTAGCTTTAATTAAGCTTAATTTCAAAAAGTTTTAGTTTTCCATTTTTTGTATTTTTATGTTTTAGGTCATATTTTTTAAGTTTTACACCCAGTTATCATTTGATATCGAAAGCTCACGGAGCTTTTGTTTTCTGAGAGCGGTGGCGCTCTCCATATCACGAAGTTAATGGTCTAAAATAAAAGCACATACATAAACTTATTCCTAATGTTCGGTCTAAATCTTTAAAATAATTTTTCAATCCAACTTTGAACCATTCCAAGAAACATTAACGAGTTAACAGAAAAAACTAATTTTTTGCGGAACGTCGTGACCATTATGTCTTTATCGCAAGGTTTGTTCTGTTGAATTGTAAATTTTACCAATTTTGCAGCTTTTCTTGAGTTTTGTAGTCAACATTTTTAGGAAATGAAAATGAATTGTTGTACTTCTGAAATTATTAAACTATTTCATTTTAGCATATTGCCCTTTAATATAAAATTGGTCTAAAGAACCACTTGTTTGAACATGTGTAGTTACAACATTCTTGTGCAGGTTTATATCAATAATTATTCATTTATTAATAATAATTTTTGCAACCTTTTGGACATTTTGAAAGATTAAAGATTGGCAGGGCTCAAGAAAGCTAAGATTTAAATCATTTTATATTAAACCATGACCTTTGCAAATTTTATTAGAATTGGCATATTTGCATTGCTGAAAAGGAAATTTTAGTTTACCTAGAATTGGAGAAGTATTCGATCTAGTTTGTCAGACCTTATTCTTTCTTACCAAATAAATCGGAATCAAACCAATGATTAGCTTTTGAACAATTTAATAATTAAATGATTAAAAAATTAAATTATTTTAATTCTTAAGCGCTTACGAAAATTCACAATTTCTTAATGTTTTAAATCAAAAAGGTTTGTTTTAAATTTTTAGTGAGCTTTATTAAGACAACATTTAAATAGAATTTTAAAACTCAGTTAAAAGTTTGTCTGGATTTTAGAAATTATTAATTGTACACGGCAAGTATTTTAAGTAACTACATAAATCATATACCTAACTAATTTGTAAGTAATATTTTTGAAGCTGGTATGGCAAAGACACGTTTTACAAATTTTGTAAAACTCAAAAAAGGTTTTAGAACCATTTTTTGTTATCAATCACTAATATAGGTATTGCACTCCAAACTCAACCTTTTACAAATCAAATTCATCAATTTCCAAATGAAATTCATTTTTATTGAAAACATATTCACTCTTTTCCAAATCAAATTCAAACTGCCAAATTGAAATTCATCATTTATGAAAATCTCATGAAATTAAAAACATCGGGTTGAAGTCCTTTGACTCACTGATAATTCGTATTTAGAATTTTTGATATTCTTTGTGACCAACATTTTTTGGAAATTATTGAAAATTTTCAAATTATTCCAAGATTTTAATATTGGTCTGCGGTGTAAAAATTGTTATTCTCAATTCAATCATGAACAAAACTTAATTGTCTGTACCGGTAGGCGATGGAGAAACTAAACTTGCTTGGCAGAAAGTTTTTCCTTAACCCGCAACTGAATGGGAAAGACCATCGCAGTTTCTCATGAAATGTGTAGCTGTTGGTTTCTAAATGTTTCCTTTTATTCCAAGGAACCATGTAGAACCAATGGACCTACCAAGGAACCAATTATGTACATGTTACTAAAATCAAAAATTTTAAATAATATTCTATATTTTTGTATTTCTAAATTATTAAAATGTCCATATTCATAAAATATGCAATTTCCATATTCCCTAATTTTCAAAATTTCCAAAATTGTGAATTTTATATACATATGTATTGTATTTAGTATTAAATATCTAAATTAACTAATTCCTAATACAAATTCTAAATTTCAAAAATGTTGTAAAATAATTCTCTAAATATTAGGATTCTTAAATTTGACAAATTTCTAAGTTATACTAACTTTAAAGTTTTAGATCTTTAAACTCCCCATTTTCTATTTTTACCATCCCAAATTCGCAATAATTTTGTTAAATTCTATATCCCCAGAATACAAAACTTATAAATTTGCCTAAATTTCCTAATTTCTTTTCTTTCCAAACTACGTTACTTCTAAGTTCGTTAACTTCTAAAATCAACAATTCCAAATAAATGATGAATTTAAATTTAACGATTTTATAAAATTTGTAAAATCTTAAATTAATTTTTCCACTATTAAAATTTTCAAACTCCAGAATTCTTAAATTTGATAAAATTTTTATTTAAACTTATAAGGGTTTTCGTCTTCTAAATTTATCCTTACACAGGGCGAATTTTAGAGTGAAGTTCAGCGTTAGTTTTAGAGATGGTTTTCCAATGAATTTTAGGGTGATTTCTAGAGTAGGTTGAATTACAGGGTATATTTTAGAGTGAATGTTAAGTAAAATTTTAGAGTGACTTGAAGGTTGAATTTAAGAGTGAATTTTGTCGTTGTTTTAGGATGAATTTTAAAGTTAATTTAGGGTAAATTTTGGGATGAACTTTACGGCTGGGTTGTACGGTGAAGTTTAAGGTGCGTTTTAAGTTGAATTTTTAGTTAAGAATACTTTAGTTATATGGCAAATTTGGGAATGAATTTAAAATTGGATTTAGATCTATTTGGGATGAATTCTATAGTGAATTTTACGATGACATCTAAGCTAAGTTGAAGTTTATAATTATATAATAATTATAGGGCAACTTTTAAGGGGAATTTAATGTTATGCTAAAGGTTTATTTATTTTATTGTATTAACTTGTTATTTTGTATCTAGGATTTAAATACAGTAAATTTATTAAATTAAATAAATTCTGTTGGTTTTATATCGTCTACGGTTGAATTTGATTTGAAAAAGGATGAATATGTTTTGGATAAAGGTGAATTCGATTTTGATAAAGGCAAATTTGATTTGAAAAAGGATGATTGTGTTTTGTAAAAGGTTGAATTTGGAGTTCAAAACCTATATTTACTTAAAATATTTTACCTTAACCTAAAAAAAAGCGTTTTTTGCAATATAATTTTACTTATTAGTAGTTCATACTGTTATTTGCATTTAACCAAAGATAGCAGAATTCGCAGAATTAGAACGACAAATGTGGAAGCTCTTACTAAGCTGGTTCACTATTACAGCTCACCATTTTTTAAAAACTTTATCTAATTTGGTCCATTCGGCGAAAGGATTCCATGGTCTTAAAACTAATTATTTTAAATAAGCTTTGCTTTAAAATTGCCCCTAAATGTTTTAAAGGTTTTTTATTTTTTCATTTTGTTTTTAAGCTTCGCAACTATCGAATTTAATACAGTTTCAAATACAAGTATATTTTAAAAGACTTTTTATAAATCCTTTTGTAAAAGCTTTTTAAATTGAAAAGCTTAAATCATTTTATTAATTAAGTTATGGACTCGATAACCGATTTTTAATGAAAAGAGGACTGAGCTTTCAAAGAATTGAAGCTCATCTACTATTTTAAATCCAATTTTTAAATTTTTTTAAATTAAATCTCAATTCATTTCAATTGTTTACAATCTTACTGTTTCTAACATTAAAAGTATTTTTAAGTCTTGTTAAAAGTTCACTAAATAAATTATTTTCAAAATTTCAGTTTAAAATTAAAGGCAGTTCGAGCAAATCCTTTTAGAATTTTATAAGCACTCCAGAGAGGTTCTTTAATTAACTTTGAGTATGGAAATATTAAAATTTACGCGTTCAACACGCGTGAAGACTGGACACTAACAGAGCTTTTATTAAAAATGTAACGAAATGTTATTGTTGAAATAAGTACTTTTGATAAACGAAAATACCGAAATTAACACTAGGTTTACGAAGCGCGTCAATTTGACGCATTTTCAATTTCACATAGAAAAATTCGGAAATCGGTTAGATTTATCTCGTACTACTTTTGCCTCGTACTACTTTTGCATTTCGCGAGACGAATATTTGGCAAAATTTATTTTCTTCTACGCCTTCGAATTTCGAAGTTTGCTATGTGGTATACCTATCTCTACGGGGACGCGTCAATTTGACACAATGGTAACGCAGTGCAAATACTTCGTTATCTCACGTCTCCAGTGGCTGTTGTAGGGTTACTTATGTTCTTATGTATAGAGTAATGTATGTAAACAAAGATGTATCCACGTCAAAATAAAACAAAGCAAAAGGTTTTCACACATAAATGCGTGAATACTGCACAAAGAATGTACTGGATCAAAGATATCGCTAGAGAGAATTTCATTTTTCAATTAGCCCAAATATTGACCTTCAAGAGCGTCATACAACAGCACAGCGTCAAACTGTGAAGTTGGAATTCGGAAAAGAAATAGAAGTAAGTAAACTTGTAGAAATTGCAAGATTGTTTGTGGAAAACGGACACATAAAATTGAATATGATTTCTGTCATTTCCGCGTAGGTCGCGTTTTTCAGTACGGGCTAAAAAAATTAATTTTTAACCGGCAGTAATATTTTCTCTAAATACCGTTGGTAAAAGATGGCAGAGAACGTTTCAGAACATGGGGATTGCATAACAATATTTAATTTTTTATTTCTTACTAAATCATGAAACAAATTTTTTTTAATTTTATTTTCCGAACTGACCAATCAGCTAGCAGTTTTCTTTTTATTATTATGATGATTTTGATATCAATACACCTGTATGACAATGTTCCTTTAAAAATTAATTTCTTATTTTACAAAATGTTTATTTGTTTAACACGGCGTCAAATTGACGCGTGCCGTAGAGATAGGTATATAAGAAATTTCCGTAAACCTAGTGTTAATACAGTTAAAAGCAAAGCACATAAAGTTATTTATTGCAAGATCGACATTAAAACTTAAAAACGGTTTAACTTCAAAAACGGTTGAAAGAGAGAAACTTTTTTAATCAGATTTATAAGCTTATTGAATTTATTTTAACCTTCACTCTGTGTATAGCTTTCTATCACGTTGTCTGTGTATAGGGGTCAATCTGACCCCATGGATATCTTCTTATATTTCAAAGGGAAAGTAACTAAAAATTATTTATTTTCTTATTACAAATTTATATTTTTCTTGAAAAAGTAATTACATTCACAAAAAAATCACATTTTAATTAGTCAAATTTGTGTTTTAACCAGATGTGTCATCTGATGCCACTTAATCTTAATTTGAAACCATTTCCTATTCTTTGATGCATGCTATACATATGATTTTGGTGTGGTTTGGACAAGATGGCTCATCACAAAAATGACATCTTGTTCTGGTTGTCGTATCAGATGATTGAGGGCGCAGGTAACATATTGGTTGTTTGCTAACGGTCTTACCCGTCACTTTTTCGCCTGTTGATTTCCGTCTTATTAACCTATTTATAACCCCATTTTATAACTTTTTGCTGCTTTTACATTTTTTTTTAACTTTCGAGGCTGAGCTGGTTTGCTCCAGGTGCATAAAAACATATTTTTGAATCGATTTTCTTTAGGATAAAACTCTCAAGTGTTAGGTTGCTATCAAAACAAAATTTTGAAAATTTTAGTTTTCCTTTTTTTTATTGCCACCTTACCAGTAAACTCTTCGGGCAAATCGGGTTTATTTTGTCTAATTGTTCCAATTAGTGTAGTTTTTTTCTGTAAAAATTGATCGGTTAAAGTACAAATAGTGAAAAAGTTGTCCATGTTAATTATTGTTCTTTCTTTGTTGATGTACGGTGCGGATATCCGATTTACTAAATTCAAGGTGTAATCAACTGAATTAGACCTCCTTGGTTGCCTATCAACATACACTTCTGCGTTCAATGAGTAAGAGTTCTTTGCGTCTCGTGGTCAGAATATTTTAATTCCATACTTCCCTGGTTGGTATATTCTGTCGGGAAGGATATCTCCCTCGAGTTAGAACCAATTGTTCATCAATGGTTAAATTTGATGATGGTTTATAAGGTTCTTATGAGCGCCAGCGTAAATTAAAATGCCAATCAGAGTAAACATTTCCACCGAATTAGTATCATACCAAGCACGGTGGTTTTCTGTTATTTACTATTCATTGTATAAAACTGCCGCGCTTTCCTATTGGTCTCAGCCACGAAATATTCACCAATGTTTCTGGAATGATTTTTTGGAAAGCTAGTAACTGAATGGTTAGATTTTTTGCTGTTTGCACCATCAAGCCTTCTCTTTCTCGTAGTAGCAGAACGCGTGTTCCAACATTTTCTTATTCATTTCCTCGATCGTCAGCGCCAGGTCAAATTTTTCATCAACATCAGAATTTATCGGCTCAATATGCTCATCCTCATCGGAATCACAAACGTTTATCGACTCAGCTTGTTCACCCTCGTCGCAATCGGAAAATTTCACATCAATATTGTCGTTCGCTATTTCCTCTTCATCTGACACCTCAGGAATAGAAAATATAAACTCTATCGAAAAGTGTACGGAGCTCTTGGCTGCTCTGTCTTTTTCGCGCTATAATAACTATACATATTTACATCCAGGACTAACTATTTTTACTGGCAAGCGCCTTGAATTATAAACACAAACCAAACCGGAAATATCGTTCATTGATCGTTCGGAGCAGTTTCTCTCTCAGTCTCATTTACTATTTAGCAGAAAAATTGCACAAAACATCACACACATATACAATACATTTGTATAAACATATAGAAAGTAAGTCATTTTTTGATTTATATAGAAAATAGCACATGAAAATAACTTGGGGTCATTTTGACCCCAATACACAGAAATGTGCTTGGTTTATTTCAGAGTATCGTAATTACCAAATTTACAAGTAATTTGGGCCCTATTTTCATTGTATGGCGGGTATCAGATGTTAGTTGAGGCTTTCTTATAGGGCATGGGCCATTTAAATAATAAGAAACGGTTTTATTTTATTTTAAAATCAATTGGGGTCAATTTGACCCCAATACACAGAGAGAAGGTTAATAGAAAAGTTAAAGACCATAGGTCTTTAAAAAAGCTCTTATTTTGGACAGGCAAAAGTGAAAAAATTGTACAGTTGCTCTCTCAGTGACCAAGAATATATCTATTCGAACATATCCTTAAGAACACATTAGCTTTATTTATGGGGTTTGAGCTTAAAGCTTATTTATTTAACCAGGTTTAGCATCAGATTTTCGTAATGCTCTAGAATCAGGTATCAAGTATTCCCCTCTGCAATATTTGTAACAGCTTGCTAGACTTCGAAATTTATCGTGGAACATGAATTGGAAAATAAATGTTGTTTATTGTAGTAGATTGTAGTATTTTTTGTAAACTTTACTGCCGCATATGTACCTTATATTGACGATACCTTTAACGGGAAAGGCAAAGGGTTCTAAACTTGCTTTTCAATTATTTCGTAGTATTGTGCGGATCATTATCAAATGTAGCTTTGATTCGAGTGATGTCAGAGCCTTCTAGAGTATAGAGCCATAATCATTATGACGTATTTTTTAGAAGCTTTTTTAGTGGTATAACTTTTCACTAATTTCCATAGGAATCCATAGTAAAAATGGTGTTTTTTAGCTTCAAGTTTTTCATTGAAAAAAGCAAAAATGTTACAAAATGTGTATACAAAAGTGTTCTACATATCTTTAGCAACAATATACAAGAAGGGTTTATTGGTATTAAGTAAATATTAAGTGCAGAAATGTTAAAATTAAATTATTTCGAAAATATATTTTTCGAACTTTCATTTTGAAAAATACATCAAAGTTGGCTCTGACGAATTAAAATAATACTTGCTACATTTATCTTTAGTTTTACTAGTGTACGTTAGATGTCTCAGATTTATACACAAAAATACGAAAAAAATTGTTTAATCACAAAATTATGACACGTTCTTAATATTTTGAGAATTTGTTTTGCTTTTCCTACAATTTTTGAACCTAAATTTCTAATTTTGGTGATTTTTGGTACGTTTTTCAAAATGTTTGCTGCCCACTGCCATCTATGTATATTGGCTTAATGCACACGATTTGTAGTAAGCTTTTCTTTATAATTTGACCAGAATGCTGTTGTTATGAACTTTTTTTTATATTTTGGTTTAAATAAACCAATTATTACAAGAAAATGAAAACGATTTACTTAAACGAGATTTATATATGTTGAAATTCAAACATTTATGAAAATATTTCAGAAATCATAATTAAGAATTTGCAACGTTTTCATTTACAAATTTGTCTTCGGAAAAAAAGTGATTTCCCATATGTTTTATGTGTTTTACTATGGAAATTTTGATTTTTTCCTCGTTTCTAATTCCCTTATAAAAGCTTCGTTTTTTAGATTATGGCTTGTATAATCAAGGTTGCTTTGGTGATGTATGTGAAGTAGCAAAGCAACCTTGATTATACAAGCCATAATCTTAAAAACGAAGCTTTTATAAGGGAATTAGAAACGAGGAAAAAATCAAAATTCCCATAGTAAAACACATAAAACATATGGGAAATCACTTTTTTTCTAAGACAAATTTGTAAATGGAAACGTTGCAAATTCTTAATTATGATTTCTGAAATATTTTCATAAATGTTTGAATTTCAACATATATAAATCTCGTTTAAGTAAATCATTTTCCTTTTCTTGTAATAATTGATTTATTTTTTTATTTATTTTTTTTTATTATTTAAACCAAAATATAAAAAAAAGTTCATAACAACAGCATTCTAGTGTATTTGATTCTAGTCAAATTAAAAAGAAAAGCTTACTACAAATCGTGTGAATTAAGTCAATATACATAGATGGCAGTGGGCAGTAAACATTTTGGAAAATCATACCAAAAATTGCCACCTGGGGAAATTTGAGTTCAAAAATTTTAGGAAAAGCAAAACAAATTCACAAAATATTAAAAACGTGTCATAATTGTGTGATTAAATAATTTTTTTCGTATTTCTCTGACAACAATTATAGACATCTGACGTACACTAGTAAAACTAAGGATACATTTAGCAGGTATTATTTTAATTCGTCAGAGCCAACTTTGATGTATTTTTCAAAATGAAAGTTCGAAAAATATACATATTTTAGAAATAATTTAATTTTAAAATTTCTGCAATTAATATTTACTTAATACCAATATACCCTTCTTGCATATTGCTGCTAAAGATAGAACACTTCTGTATAAACATTTTGTAACATTTTTGTTTTTTTCATTGAAAAACTTGAAGCTAAAAACACCATTTTTACTATGGATTCATATGGAAATAAGTGAAAAGTTATACCACTAAAAAAGCTTCTAAAAATACGTCATAATGATTATGGCTCTATACTCTAGAAGGCTCTGGAAGTAGTCGTCAGTTGTTTTGGACGCGGCATTATTTCAAATTTTTTCACATATTATTTTTACACCAAATTTGCAATAGATTGCAATTTCAAGTTTTAGTGAAATTTACCAGAATCCGAGTTTTAATTTGAATATCAAACGTTGAATATGTTTCTCAATCGGTACCACCATAATTTTAAGTTTCACTTTAAGAATGATGCAACTGTGTATTTATAAAAGGTATATTTATAAAAATAAATGCATTTAACGTAAGATTGTTTCGGAAAGTAGAAGTCCCGAAATCAATCGCATTAGACAAGAAAAACTATACTTAATGATTTAAAAGATTGTAAAATATTGTGCCTGTTTCGATCGTTACGAACGTTATAAGTGAATGAAAGAACCGAAACAAATTTAAATGTTTTGTAAAATTTAAAATATTCAACGCTTATTTTGCGTTTTTCTTAATTAATAAATTTCGGACCAATCAATATTCAAATTTTCTATTCGGAATCTTGAACGTTCGAGTTTTGGATTGCCGATTTCGAACTTTTGAAAATCCAATTTGTGTTCTAGTCCTATAGAATTATTAATTTAAAAATAGTTTAGTTATGGTACACTATTTTAATTAAATTAACAGCTGATAGTCAGCTTAGTTTGTGCTCATTTAGAGTGGAACGGAGAGGGGGCGGCGTTAATATTCATTGTTTCTTAATTTATTCAATTTTTAATTTCACCCTCTGGCTAAAATTAAATCATTAGAGTTCCGCGAATCTTGAACTGTACCGCTTCAATGATATTCTGAAATCTCTCAGAATAATAAATATAAATTTCCAAAAATTCAGCGTTTTTCTTGAAATTTCATAAAATTTTTAGTTTCAGTATTTTGAAATTTTTGGCAATTTAGGAGTTAAATTCAAAAATAAGAACATCGCTTTTACTAAATAAAACAAAAAGCTTTCCTGTTCTTTAATATTATTGGCCAAATCCATTAAAAAAAAAAATCAAGGCTAATACATGCGCAAAAAATAAGATAATTCAACAAAATATGAATTGGCTCCAGTGAGGATGTTTAACATCTGATGATTAAAAAATTTATTTAACTTCAAAATCTCCGAAGTTCCATGTTTTTCGAGTTTCGAAATTTAATAAAATGTTGAGAAATCGAACTCTAAAGTTTTCCAAAACTTCAATGAAGGTCAATAACATTTTAATTTTCATTAATTTTAGAATATTTTTGATAAGGCAGATTTTTGATGTTTAATTTTTACCAAAAGTTCACTATTTAGAGTAACTCAAAATTTTTTGTCTTAATTAAACTTACCAAGATTTAATATTTTGTTTAAGCAAATTTTTAGACATTTTCCAAATTAAAAAATTAAATCGATTTTTTGACACAACCAACAATTTTTTGAAATCCGAAAATTTCTGAAATTATTAATCTCGCTAATTAGGAAAATTAGGTAAAGTTGAAAATTTTGATAAATTTTGGATAATTATCAAAATTCAAAATATTTGCGCTCTGAAAATTAAAATAATTAATAATTAAGTGCCGACAAACACAAAAAAAAAAAAAAATCGAAAAATTTAAAATGATATCGGCCCACCGCATATTTGTATAAACACAAGATCAGTCCATGACCTTTTGAAGTAAATTAACGATTTTTTATATTTTTTCTTTTAATAACTAAAAAAGAAAATTGGAAATAAAAAATTTAATTCCACCTTACCACGTACCATTAAAAATAACAACCACAATAAATCATTGATCAAGATTTCCATATTACATCGTATATGATCGCATACATATATACATAATATATTGTATACCAAAATAGAGATCAAGTTCAAAGTAATCATTCCCGTGTATGTATACGAGTTTTTCTAAATCATACCATAATAAACCTATACAGATAATTGCTCAAACCATAATTTCGAGCCTCGGCCGATGGTCAATGAGATATACATACACGATCGCATCCAAATTAAGAAATTATGTAAGTTGTGATCGATGCGGAAACCAGTTTTTATTTTATTATAAAATGTACATACAGAGAAAACTTGTCTCACGGTTAAAAACTTTTTTTTATTTTTTTATTATAAATTAGTAAGATGTGGAGTAAATCTCACCCAAATACCAAACAAACGTCACATGATCTCATGGTAAATAACACCTCGAGGCTATATGCAATACACCGATTGCATTATAAATCGATTTACCCGTAACATAATTTGCATAAATTCAGTAATAAATTTAAAATTATTTTACCTTATGTGACGGATGAATGAGAAAAGATTGCGATCGTTTAACCACATTTTGTAGTTTTTTATTTTTTAGCTGTGCGCTTTGTTTTTATTGTTTAAAGATCTTGTATGATTCATCTGAAGAGATAATGAAATGGTGACGATGGAGAACAATTATAACGGTTGATTAAAAAAATGTAAATAAATTAAAGATTTAGCAAGGTTTAAACTTTGTATGAATATTTAAGAGAATAGAATCTCTTTAGCGATCGTTCAAAAAATTAGTTCTAGTTAGGAACGAGTTTCAAATTGGATAATAAATGTTTTTTGAACAATGCAATTTGACTTACTAGTTTTAAAATTTTGTAATTAAAATTTTATAATGTAGCGTTAAATATTTGAAGTAGATCAGTGTTTTTAAATCTTTTGTTTTTAGAAAATAATTTAAACAAATGTTTAGGTATGAATCATTACCTAAAATGTTTGAATAGAATTTGATTATATTTAAGTGTGATTTTGAAAAACGATCGTTTTAATTAGAAATGAGGTAAAAAAATTCATAGTGAAAAATTAATAATGAAAAATTTGAATTGAAATTCGAAACCGAGTTCAAAAAATGATTAAATTTAATGTTGATTTTCAGTAGAAAATTAAATACAGTTGGTTTAATTTGAAATGAGCTGCTTGACTATTAAAATTTAAATTAACTGTGAAGGAAAATTGAGGTATATTTTAAAAGTTTTGACGTTCGCCACTCATCGTCACATATATCTGACATGCAAGTTTAAAAAAAAAAACTCATGTCTCAAATATATAACGCAAAATGCTACAACTTTGAATTGCTATAACTTTTTGTGGTTTGTGTTACAAGATTTTGCTGTGCGCTGTAGTATACAGGAGTGTATGACACGTATTGGTGCCGTGCGGTTTATGTTTATGAGTTTCCGGTATTGAGATGTTTTCATTTCTGTGGGACTCCCCGAAATGATTTTGAATAAAAGTAAACCGATATATTTTCCGTTTTTGTTTCAGTTGATCGTAGATTTTTGTATGGTGTGCACGTATTTACTTGTGTTTTTATTGTTATTATAATTTTAATTCTATATTCTTAAGTTTTAGTTTCTTGTTTAGATAGTTATATTGAAAAGTTTTTATTTTTTTAGTTCAAAGTAATTAAAAATTATTGATTTTATTATTATATTGAAGGTAAGGATCGCTAATTGTTTATAACTTTTTAACAACATGTTCCTCAATTCATAAAGGCAGTTCTGCATAATGGAGCATGAGAGTAAGCGCAAAGCATCTGTCAATCAAACTGTTGAATCCACTTTGGATTCTAGCGGCAGCGAGGTGGATTTTGAAGACTCTGCAAGTAGTGTTCGTATCTATGATACCGAAAGTGAGTCATCGGAATTCTCAGAAGTATTGGATTTGCAAGATATTGCAAGTGTTGAAGTATCCGATAATGACCTATGGACCGATATTGAGCCTGTAAATAATAATATTGTATTTACGGGTGCTGAAGAAATATTAATATATCTACCATCCAATGCAACACCAATTCAGTACTTTTCGCAAATGTTTGACGATGATTTAGTGGCAAAAATGGTAACGTGGACTAACGCACGTGCTAAACTTGTTTATACTCATAAACGAGTAGGAGCAAAATATAATTTTAACCGGTGGAAAGACACAACATCTCTCGAGATTAAGCAAGTGCTTGCTCTATGCATGCTTATGCCACTAAATAAAAAACCCATGTTACAAAATTACTGGAGCAAAAACGAGCTGTATGTCCAAAATATTTTTGGTCAAACAATTGGTCGAATACGATTTGAAAATGTGTTAAGAAGCATGTGTTTTTATGATGAATCAAATGATGACCGTTCAACTAAATTATACAAGATTCAAAACGTTGTAAATCACATTTTGAACAACATAAAAAACATTTATAGACCTGTAATGATAAACAAGAGGCTGAGTTGCCTCAGCTCAACATTACGAAGAAATTGTCTCCTCATCTCTACACCCGCAGCAGTTTTTATCCTGCTAGCTGCAGTGGGAGGTAAATTGATCGTGGTTTTGGTGCGAGATAGAGAGAGACCTTGTTATGCTGCTTATTGGGAATTAGGAATTTTGGATATCATTGAAATCACGAAAGGATTGGGGATACGATTAGAAAAGTTACCAACAGAAAACTAAGTTATTTGTCCAGCATGAATGGACAATTGGGCCTTAGCCACTCATTATTTGAAGATACAAAAAGAATTAATTAATTATTCCTTTGATGAGGGTTTAATTAGTAAGAAAAATTGATCAGTAGCAGGTAGTCAACAGAAAGGGTGATGACGCGGTTTAGCTGTGCATTCACCTGCCTCAAAAGAGGTGTTGTTCAAGAAACTCATGTCACATATAAGTGACTTGTTATTGCTTATATGGTAGTTTTTTCTGAATATTGAAAAAATGGTTGAGTGGCGAACGTGTTAACAAAACTTGAAATAACTTTGAATTCAGCATGTTCAAAAATAGGCGGCAAAATGGTTAAAATAAATTCAACAATTGTGTTGAATTTCGGTGTAAATTAAACTTGGTTTGAAAGACAATTAAACAGAAATGAACAACATAAAATAATTTGAATAATTTGATTTTGGTTACAGTTTGTATATTTTCAACACAATTCAAACTATAATCAACGACAGCCGTTTGGTTAAAGATTAGCTAGTTCAATAAATATAATTGACCACGACAGTGATAAAATTTGGTTTAAAATGATACTCAGCTGAAAAAGAATACTTGTAACTGAAGGAAGATTGTGGCATATTTGGACGAAATTTGAATAGGTTTCGAGTCAGTTGTTCTGTTGAGTTAAAGTCAAGCTGCGGAAAGAAGAAATTTCATTCCAGTAATTATTATATTTGAACTAAACTTACTTACAAATGGAAAGATAATTAATTAAATTTGAATCAAGCTTGAGGAAATTTATTAAAAGTTGGTCGTGTTCGGTTGCCCAGGCTTTCAGAATATTTGCAAATTCCACTTACAACTTTAATTTAATTTGGAAAGAATTTGCATTTTAAAGACATACCCGTTAAAATAATAAAATTTACACGAATCCATAATTTTATTTTAACTGTCAATTTAAATAAATTTGAAGGGAATTTGTGTAATGTTTGGCTGGAAATAATTTAAATTCAAATTTCAAATATTTAATTTTATCTTTAAATGATTTACTGAAACTTGATTTGAATTTGAAACCTCATCAAACACAAACTGACCAAAATGGAAAGAATCTCGTGGAAGAAACAAATAATTTTAGTTTGATTAGAAACACACCATGAGAATCGAATTTTTTTTTTCAAATTTAGTTTCGATTGGAGATTAGTTTAGTAAAAGATTGATTACTCACCGAAGCAAATTTAAATAGTTTGGCATAACTTATTTCTGATTGAATTTAAGACAAATTTTGATGAAATTGTGTAATTAGAAATTAAATAAGAAAACAATTATAATTTAAGTGCAAACAATTTTCAAACTTCCATCAAATTTAACTTTGATTGCAATTTGACAATTTAAAAAAATTGAATGATTAATTTCCAGCTATACTTAATTGTATTAAAAAGGTAAATTCATATTCGAAATTTTAGCAAATTGAGGCGGATTTGAACAAAACTTGAATATATATCGAATAGTCCGTGAATCAAATTTGAAATTTAAGTACAATTCATTACCGTAAAAATCATTTCAAATTTCGTTCAAACGGCCCAAGTTTAGGTTTGAAAAAATAAATTCGAAAATCATCAAATTTGGTTTCAACGGGAATTTTAAGTAACACATCACACAGTCAAATCTCTTAGGAACATTTATTGCGAATTTGAACATAGTTCCAATCCAATAATTTGATTCGCGTGAAGTTTATCCTAAATTGGTCCTAAAATTACAAATACAAAATTTAGGACAAACTTCGCGAGACTGAACAAACGTGTGAAGTTTGTCCTAAAAATTGATTTTCCTGAGAATGTATTAGTAAGAATAATAAATCTCTCGTTATTATGAAGTTTACGTATAAAGGTTATTTTACTTATGTAATTTTAATAGTTCTTAACTTCAGTTTTAATTTAAATTGTCCAAAGAAACAGTTTAATAAAATCAAAAATCATTTGAAATTTGTTATATAAGAATTACTCAATCTGGCTCAAAAGATCGTAACTAAATGGACACATGTTTTAGAGACAGCCAGAAGTCCCCTCTATCCAAAACCATTGATAAAGGTTTCATAAGGGAACTGGGCGATCCCATATATCTAAAAAAAATTACAACTTTCCAAAATCTGGAAGATAAGTGAGTTAGGACAGATGTGTTGTATCCCGATATATAAGTTCGTATAAAGTTGGATATACAAAAAATTCTCAATCTGGCCCAAAGATCGTACCCAATTGGATACTCTTCAAACGGTAGAGGATGGTCCCATCTATCTACGAAACTAGACAATTTTTAAAAATCTGGAAGATAAGTGATTTAGTACAGACGTGTTGCGTCCCTACATAATGTAAGTTCGTATAAAGTTGGATATTATAAAAATTCTCAATCTGGCCCAAAAATCGTACCCAAAAGGATACTCTTCAAACGGTAGAGGATGATCCCATATATCTAAGAAACTAGACAATTTTCAAAAATTTGGAAGATAAGTGACTTAGGACAGACGTGTTGCGTCCCTATATGTAAGTTCGTCAAAAGTTGGAGATTAAAAAAACATTCTCAGTCTGGCCCAAAGATCGTACCCAAGTGGACATATATTTTTAAGGGTATTAAGCGACTCCTTCTATCTAAAAGACATCCTTACTTTCCAAAATTTAGAATATAAGTGAGTTAGGACAGATGTGTTGTATTCCGATGTATAAGTTCGTATAAAGTTGGATATAAAAAAAATACTCAATTAAGGGTAGTGGGCGATCCCACCTATCTCAAAAAATTCACAATTTGCAAAAATCTAGAAGGTAAGTTACTTAGGACAGGCTTGTTGCGTCCCTACGTACGTTTCTATAAAGTTGAATATTAAAAAAATTCTCAATATGGCCCAAAGATCGTACCCAAGTGGATATACGTCATTAAGGGTAGTGGATGATCCCATCTATTTAGAAAATATTATAACTATCAAAAATCTGGAAGATAAGTGACTTAGTACAGACGTGTTGCGTCCCTATATAATGTAAGTTCTTATAAAGTTGTATATTCAAAAATTTCTCAGTCTGGCACAAAGATCGTACCCAAGTTGACATATATTTTTAATGATAGCCGGCGATCCCCTCTAACGAAAAAATTTAAAAACTTTAAAAAATATTGAAGATAAGTGACTTATAAAGTTGGATATTAACAAAATTCTGGGTTTGAATGGATCAGCATTCCTGGTGAACAGACCCTTCAGCTTGCTTGTTTTGGTTCGCGGATGGTATTTTATTTCACACCTACCCGCAGGCGAATCGGTTGATCGGTCGGAGATCTAGCAACTTCACACTGGTGTATATGTATATGTGTGTGTGTGTATATGTATAGTTGTGTGTGTGTGTTTTTTTTTTGGGGTTGGGTAACGTGTAGAAAATCTTCAGAAGACGATGCATCGGTCGGACAAACACCTCAGCAACAGTGGCGGATTTCTACCACCTAAAAACCACACACCCGCCGCTTTCACATCCTCCATGCTGAACTATCGTTAGACATTACTTCACATGGAGGTGACTAGCCATTTAGCTCTTTATTCTCCCCGTAGCGCTTCAATCTTAGGACGAGTTTGTCACCTCTATCTAATTACGACATGTTGTTCTTCCCTTGCATGCTCTAAGCGCCTCACCTCGTTCAGTACCACTGTCGCCATATTAATTATAGCATTCCATCCTTCCTTAGAATCAAGCATTAATTGCGTTATGTTTTCTGGTTTCGGATGCTGCCTTAGGATAACTGACAGCTCCCTCCGAGTATTCTCAAACCGTGGGCATTGGCAAAAAATGTGCTCCACATCTTCTTGTGTATTATTGCAAACAGGACAATCTGGAGTATCAGTGTACTTGAACTTGTACAAGTATGCACCAAAACAACCATGTCCACTTAACAGTTGTGTCACATGATAGTTGACTTCGCCGTGTTGCCTATTTAGCCATTTTTCGATGGATGGTATGAGACGGTAAGTCCAGCGACCCTTTATCGAGCTATCCCATCGTCTTTGCCATTCTATCATTGTTGAAGCGCGTTCTAGTGCTCTACTTCCTGGTTGCTCACGATTAGGGTACCATTTTTCCTTTTCTTCGCGAGTAGTTCCATTGGGATCATCCCCGCAATAACGAGTACTGATGCGAGCAGTAGATACTGTGCGAAGACCACATATCACTCTTAGAGCACTTAGGTGGTACACCGATACCAGTTTGCGTCTATATGTTTCGAAGTCCATCTCATCACCCCATACAGGCAATCCATAGAGAATGATGGAGGTTACTACGTTTGCTAGCAGCATTCTACGACACTGTCTAGACCCACCAGTGTTGCGCATAATACGAGAGAGAGCTGCAGGTACACTGGCAGGTTTTCTGCTCACTATCCTTAAGTGCTCTCTAAAATTTAAACGTGCATCTATTTCCACACCCAGATATCGTAATGAAAGCTGTGAGTGGGTTAAGATTCCACCTACATCAATTGTTACGGTTTCTTTCACCTTCCTACTGGTAACTAAAACTGATTTGGTTTTATGATCAGCAAGTTCAAGCCCAAATGATCGTCAACCTACTTATATCCATGATTTCTTCTGTGGGTTTTGCAGCCACTACGACTGCAACGTCGTCAGCAAAACCCACAATTTTCACATCTTCAGGTACACGGAGCCTCATCGTACATGATATTCCACAGTAGGGGCTTCAAAACAGATCCTTTAGGTACAACACCCATAAATTGTATGTCATCACACCGTCATCCGTATCATATGTCAGCACTCTATCATTAAAATAGTGTGTGATGATACTTCTTAAGTACATTGGTACTTGCAATGCCTGCAGTGCATTTAGGATACAACTCCATTTGGCCGAGTTGAATGCGTTCTTAACATCCAGGGTGATCACAGCACAGTACTTTTTGGAGCCTCCTTTCCATCTTTTCCCATTTTTTGCGTTTTTAGCTATTTTAATGACGTGTTGAATAGCGTCCATTGTCGATCGAGCCGTCCGAAAACCGTACTGGTTCTCAGCGAGATCTCCAGCCTTTTCCACAGCTTCCTCCAATCGGCTGTATATGATTCTCTCTAGTACTTTACCAGCCGTATCCGACATGCATAATGGTCGGTAGGAGGATGGTTCATCCGGTTGGTTCCTTTTTTTTCCCAACAGGACAAGACGCTGTGTCTTCCATCGTTCGGGGAAAACTCCCTCTCTGAGACAGGAATTGTATAGTTACTCTGCCTTTTAATTCCCAAAACGTTGACAAGCGTTGATGAGCTCTTCTGTTGGTACCGGCGGTACTTCTTCCATGCCAGGTACTCGAATCATGTCAGCGATCACATCATCTTGCTGCGGAAACAGAGCAGTTACAATTCGACGTAATACCGCTGGGCAGGTGGGCGGCGATTCCTTTGCCTTTTTAAGCCTTTTCATGACGATTCTGTAGGGTCTCCCCCATGGGTCACGATCCACTTCTTTGCATAGTTCTTTCCAGCACTGGCGTTTCCTTACTTTAATGGCTCGCTTAAATTTAAGCCGAGCATCTAGGTAATTGTGGTGTAGGCTAGAATAGATCTCTGTACCTCAAGTTCGTTGATGTTTTCTCCTTGCATTAATGCATTTCCTTCGCAATTGTGTAATCTGCTCAGTCCACCAGTAAGCCGGTGGACGGCGATTATCTAGCAGCCTTTCTACCATAGTTGAACTGCAGGCGCTGGTGATCTTATTCATAATCTGGGCCGCTTTTGTATTGGCACATCCCGTGAGGTTCGATTTATCCAACGATAGCATAAATAGGTCCTCCTATTTGATTTCCTTAAACGTTTTTTCCGTTTACTTTCCACAGCCAGTTTTATTTCGAAAAGTATCGCTTGGTGATCGCTATGCGTATAATGTTCACTGACTTCCCAGTTGGTCAACACTCTCATCAAGCAGCTGCTACCGAATGTAAGGTCAATTACGGAGGCGGAGCCACCTTTACGAAAGGTCGGTGTATCACCAGTGTTGAACAGCACAACGTCTATGGAAGAAAATGCTTCGAGCAGTGCTGCTCTTCTTCTATTTGTTTCTTTGCTGCCCCATTCAATTGCCCAGGTATTGAAGTCACCAGCAATGGTACCAGGGCTTCGCATTAGAACATCACCGAAGTATTCAAGCTCTTCAGTTGTAGCGCTAGGTGATGCATAGCAGCTATAGATATGTAAACCTTCAACTTCTACTCGCACGAATCCTGTGGTGGCATTATTATGGTCCGTCTGTTACAGGTTCATATGGCAGCTTTACCACTTTGACCGGTTGCCCAATTAGGTCCCTCCATATTTTTGTATTGTTCGCACAAAATGGCGGCATCTACTCTTGTTTCATGCACAGTTTGGACCAATACGTCCTGTGCAACTTCACACACACAAACTTCATTATTGAAGTGCTCTTCTAAGTGCCACCATGTAAGCCGTGCACCGGCCACTCCCTGCTATGTGATTATGGTTCGTCCTTCGCTGGCAAAGGATACAACTCGCTTCTTCCTTGCATTCTTTTACGTTGTGATCGTTTAATCCGCATTTGTAGCAAAGACCAGAACGATCAACATCACTTCTACATGACTTGGCCATATGTTCATACAGCTAGCATTTAAAACATTAAAGTGTGTACAATATTAAATACCTGGCACAATTAATTTAAAATATTTTTATTTAAATTTTAATAAATTTATTTTATTAAATTTCATTTATTTAATTTTAATTTATTTTAACAAATATTTATTTTATATTTTTCACCACTATTTTATAGCTTTTATTAACCGCGCGATTTGTGCGGCATTTTGCGCGCACGTGCAGCTGCCACTAAATCCGAGACGAGACTAATTATTTTATTTTATTTTGTCATGTAATGTGTTGTGGAAGAGCACATAGTTCAGTTGTCTTTGTATTGGGTGTATTTCGTTTCGTTTAAATTCTGTTCGCGTTGGAATAGACTATGTGGTGGCGAACGCATAACTTCAGGCGCAAGATAAAAATGCGTGAACCGCCACAACATCTTAAGGGCAACGTTTTTTTGACGTAAACGAAAGACCACCCATCCAATTCGTACCTTCCCTTCATTTTGCAGCACTTTGGCTGTCGAGATTGTTACAGTCCCCACTGCTATTTGGGTGCCTGTATAGGCAGCTCTCAATGACTTGATACAATTTATCGGGAGGTCTCTCGCGCCCTCAAACTTGAATGTAATCGCCTCGTGTAACTCTTCCTTTGTGGTGGCCTCATCAATGTCTTTAATTTCAACTACAACCTCGTCAATCTGCGTACATGTTTGGATTTGTGCATCACTACCAAGAGCTTTTTCTATTGCACTTTGAAATCCAAGCTCCTTGGGGTGTACATCTTTCTCTAACTCTAGTAGAAGATAGCCTTTCTTGGTTCTCCGATTCCGAGCCACCTTACCAGAAAGGTCATTAAGGTTGTGATCCTCTTTCATTTTTTTAAGCATATCCGCAAACGACTTGCTCCAGGTTTCGTTATTTTAATAGCATCGGGACGGTGACGCCTAATTCTTTCCCGTGGTTTCATCTTTCTTCCCCCCCACCAACTGCCAATCAGGGTCCTTTACATTATCAGGCTTCTTAGGTTCATCTATGCCTGAGTTTAGATTAAGGCTCATGGATCCCTGGGCTTGGGTTTCGCCAGCTCCTTGTATCCCTTTCTTTTGGATATGGCCACTGGGTGAATTTTGTTTCGACCTCCTTCTTTTGCTATTGGTGGCAGCCTTCATTTCACTATCCAGCAGGGCAGTTACCTCCTTATTATTTCCCTGGTTAGTCATAGTTGGGGAAGTTTGAGTCTCACAGCATACTGTTATCTGCTTTGCCATCCTTGCAATTACCTGCGTTGTCTCCACTGTCTTTTCATCATTCAACTGTCCAACCTGATGTGCGTGTTTAATATACAGGTTCTTATTGGGCGTGACAGCCTCTTAATTTCGTGGTGTACGTTGCTACTTGGTTTGACGTAGTCACAAAGTGCGTCAATCTTCTTTCCCAGCCGGTTAAGAGCATCAGAGTCACCAGTGTCCGATGTTGAACCTCCATGAGTGGGTTTACCACTTCCTTTCTCTTTGCTTGTAGACATATCTGTCATTACCACGGCTAGTTCACCACCATTGTAACATTGCAGTTGCTGGATCTCGACTATTGGGAGCCTGCTTGCTCACTCCCTTTAGCCGATACTGGGTTTCCTACTCCCTGCACCGTAACTAAACTCTTCTTTTCTGTACCCATCGTGGATTCTTTTTCAGGGTGCCGCCCCTAGCATTTTATACTTGCTGCCAAGTAGGTGTACAGCCGCCCCTCCTGGGGAACAGTCACTGACCAGGGAGCCGCTCAATGTTAAACAGACGATCCTGGATTTAAATCACATAACTCTTAAGTGCATTATTTGCAAGTGACCCATGTGGCCCCCTCTGACTTTTGCCCCGGCCTAGCTTCCCCAAAGGATTAGAACCGCAAACTTAGGCTAGAACCCAGTTCCGACACGAACGTGGACGTAGCCAGGAGGAGTAGGGTTGGAGAGGCTAAGTCTAGTAGTTGGACTACGAGTTAACTTCGCATCACAGCCCATTCGTCGGCTATGTGTGTGTGTGTGTGTGTGTGTGTATGTGTATTTGTGTGTGTGGGTGTGTTTATGTATGTGTTGGTGTGTGAGTGTGTGTGTGTGTTCGTCTTACTTAAGGCACTTATCTCCTAGGTTTTTGGAAATTGTAATATTTTTTAGATAGAAAGGATCATCCACTATTCTTAAAGAAGTATGTCCACTTGGGTACGATCTTTGGGCCAGATTGGTTTTTTTTATTATTCAACTTTATACGAACTTAAACTTACATATATCGACACAACACATCTGTCCGAGTTATCTCTTGTCTTCTAGATTTTTGAAAGTAGTAATGTTTTTTAGATAGAGGGGTCGCCGGCTACCATTAAAAATATATGTCCACTTGGGTACGATCTTTGGGACAGTCGGAGAAATTTTTTAATGTCCAACTTTGGACGAACTTACATAGGTATAAGGCTACAACACATATGTCGTAAGTCACTTATCTTCTAGATTTTTGAAAGCTGTCATATTTTTTAGATAGAAGAGATCGCCCACTACTATTAATGAAGCATATCACACGCGTTTATTTGCAATTTGAATGAAACGTGCTTTTGCAAACAAACTTTGAACTTCGATTTCAACTGGGACTAATCCTTATTTTCAAAATGGATGAGTGCATATTGTCAAGATGGTTGTAAATTTGAGATGCATTTCACTTGCTCTGATTTCTGATTTGAAATAAATTAGACACGATTATGATTACTAAAATTTCAATTCATGAAACTGGGAAGTGGGAAACAACTAAAATTTGAACCAATTTAAAATTTGTTTTGAAGGCAATTTGAACTTTTGTCAAATTAACTTTAAAGAGAGAGAATTTCTTAAATCACAGGTTTAAAACGACTGATCATGAACGTATTTTACACTAGAAATTTCCTACCTCACCAAAAGGGAATGCACACAGTATTTAGCTAAAAGTAAAGACTCATAAATTTTAATTTAATTTTTCCAAATAGATAACAAACAGAAATTAATTTAGGTTAAAGTAATTTAGAATATATACACATCGTATCTATTGTTAGAACTATGTACGAGTATATAGAATAGATAATACATACATATATAGTGGCGTAAAAACATGCACCAATTTCAAAATCAAAATCTATTAATATGTTATGCCTGTGGGTGTCACTTTATGGTTCGAAAACGAAACCAAATGCATTCATTTAACTCAATCAAATTTATTTACGCTGCAACCCAAAATGGGACACATCAAACACCATACACATCATTAAGTGTGTGTGTACATTAAGATCCAATAAATCAATTAAATTTAAATAAAAATTTGTGTGTACATTAATAAATCACCCACATGATATTAGAATGTTTTGTAGAAAACCATAACATTATATTCTCGGTAATTACATCACATATACACACACTGGTGTACATACGGCTCCACAAATTTGTAAAACGTATATGAAGATACATATTTGAATGTAATAAGACAAATCACGTGGTCGAGCTTATAATGTGTTTCATTCGTCATTGTAATAAAGATGCAAAGATCAAACAACATTCGAAGCGAGATAAGTAATAGAATATGTGACATAACAGGACCGAGATAGTATCTGAGGAATTATAAATTACACCAGTGATCAACATTTTTACTTAGACTCGTGATCGAATTAACAAACCCGATCGCGAATATTTAAACCAATGTATTATTGTAACACTTATTTTTTAATTACCATAATTAAATTTTGTCGTAAGAAATTCTAATTAATTTTTTGTTTTATTTCTTTTAATTTCAGGTATGTCAACATTCAACAACAGCATTAAGTATAAATATCATTATTACAATATTTATAAGGTCGTGAGATTTTAATATTTATTATAACTCTTGCTCAGCTAGTCAGCTACCTTGATGATTTATATCGAACTAGAGAGGATTTTTTAATTAGTTACCTGTTAATTTGTGAATGTGTTACGTGATCGTATATTCATGATCTAGAATTTATTTGACCGGATTTCTAGTGATTAGGAAGATGATCACATATTAGAGTGCCAAATTATCTAGAATTTTAGTAGATCTTCAGGTGCGTTTTGGATCAACTTTATGATCGTGAGAATTAATTTTAACTAATGTAAGTCATGTTTGAAAATCAATCAAACGATCTTGGGGCATATGAATGAATATCAAATTTAAATTTTCATTCTGGGTGTGTTTATGTTTAGCTTTAATTTAATTATGTAATCATGATCATATATTTTTATCTGATTTGAGATCATGTTACTAAGGTCGTTGGTATACAAGTTATGAGTTTAATTAAATCGTGTGAGGTAACATAAATTCAGTAAAATTGAGATTATGAATGCTACTGATCAATACAAATTCAAAGTATAATTAAATCAACGCGATCTACCGATATATATATAACATTAGAAAAAATGTCCCTCAAATTTAGCCCTCAATTTTAAGGTTCCTGAAATATTTTTTTATATTTTCGTCGGTCTAAATTCAGAATAACTTGATTTTATTAAATTTTAATTTGTTTGGTTGCTGATTAATGATGAAAGATATACCTGTTCCTTTTTTTCCCAGAATTATTTTGAAAATAAAAAATTGTCGAAATTCTATAATTCAAATTAGATCGACGAGTACAACTATAAGGCCGGTCCTAAAACACATGAGCTCGCCCCTTCTATATGATATTCCAATCAAGGAAATCCCTCATTTTATCCATTTCTTCTAAGAAACTTATCCTATTTAAACGTATCTCTTCTTTTAGGGTTCATCCTTTTCAGAATTAGAACTTTACGCGACGATTAGTTCTTAGATGCTTATGCCGCTTAAACTATGGGGTTAGAAATTTTGTATTTTTGTTTGATTTGAATTGTCCTCTACTATCTATTTTTGATATTATTCATCCTGACTTTGGACTTGGTCAGACCAGGTGGTTATCCTCCTTGTGATATTTCTAATTAAACTGGTCATGATTCACACTTTAAGCTGAGCAATCTTCAGTGCTAATCGATTGCGGGCACCAATATTAGGTGAAAAAGATTTGGTTATTTTAAAGTTTCATTGTTATTTTCAAATATTGATGAATGTATAAGAGAATTGAATATAACATTATTCGAGACACACATCCAGACAATTAACCGAGATGGTATGCGATGGGAATCCTTGAGACCATTGATCTTGTTTAAAAAGTCGGGCAAACCGGTTTTAAATTAGCCTTGAACCATATTTTGTTACTGTGGGCCATACTTTTGACTCCTTTATCGCTAAATCACAGATAATTTACAATACATCGTTTATTAACTGTTCCATTTTTATCCACTTCCTTTTTTTAACATTGTGCGATTGTTAAAGCGAAAGAATTTGCCTATGGAAAGATAAAATTGCTATCTTTTTGCCCAGTTAGGATTTAATCTGCCCATCAATTTTTCAGCTAAATGACAACTGACATAAAACTGAAAATTGCCCTATCGATTGCCCTAACTAAGCTCTTATGCCATGAACATTCGAGGGGTATGTCAAATGAGATCCCAAAAATTAGTAGGTTTGCGCGGCAATGAAAGAAACTTAACATTTACATAATTTAAAGTCAGAAAAAATGAACTTTAGGGGATTAGGAGCTTTAGAATAAATTCCTGACTTACTGTTTTTATGAAAAAATCCAGACCAAATTTGATCAAATCCCATTAAATAACTTAACTTTGATGAACAATTTTATTGGATGGGGGGATATGATCAAGGTGCACAAAGTTCAAAAATGTTTGCGGTGTTTCCATTCAAAAGGCAATAAAGTATTCGCTCCAAAATGCGTTTCAGAAGAAATGCTAGATGGATATTGAAAGATGAGGCGATCAATTTTGATTATCTGGGAATTTGAAACTGATCGGTATATGAGGCTGAGGACTTAAATTGTCGCGCCAATTGTGATCGGTAACCAATGTTTCTTGTTTACATCGTCGGCTAAACATTTAGCGTGGTTTCGAAAACCGGAGGTCGACGGGCGACAGCATAATCATTTAAGGTAACAAGTCAAACAAGTAATTTGTTTTAGCCTTCTCGGTTATTTTTCTCGTGAGTGTCATTTTGAAAAACCATATTCACCTCTAGGCGTCTCTAATGACAACAATAACAGCTTACAACTTGACAGATCCTTGCAAGCTCCAACCAAATCAAATTATTGTCATTTAACTTAAACTAAATGTGCCATATTTTAATAAAATCTAACCTTAAACATTTTTTTTAGTAATTGTTTTCCTGTAAATACAATTGTGTATTGTATAACAGATTTTTGCCATAATGGAGAAAATCAATAAATGAGTTTTGATTCTTCTATATACCCCACATCGATAATTCCATATTTAGTGACGTTACAATTTGTAAATTAATTTCCAGGTTTGGTTTGGTAATTAGTAATTTAACATGCTTCTTCCATTTTATTTCATCCGTGAAAACGTAAAGTGAAAAAAATACTCATAAAGCAAATGAATTTTTTACTATATTTTACAAATTTTTAGTACTTGACTAAAATAATCATCACTATTATGATTGTCGAGTCGATTTTAAAGCAGGCTGTATTGCGTATTCATTTTATCATTTAGTATCAACAATATGAAAACGAAAAGGCAACACAGAGTCGTGTCGATTGTCGATCGACTCGACAATCATAATAGAGGTGAATACTAAATTGCTTAGCTTCTCAAATAATGTCATTTAGGGAAATAGGAATTTCGAGTTTTTATCATTGCTAATCCAAAAATCAAAACGAGGTTGATGGCTAACTGGAAAAATTCAATTTAATGTTTTCTTGAATTTACAATGCTAGGGGTTGCAAAATCCAAGAGAATCTTCTAAAAATTTCCAAAAATAATGTTGAACCAATTGACTAAATGAAAATCACAATGAGATTGATGGCTAGCTGATAATGATACTGAACGAAAGGAGTAATTTTCACTTCGGATAAGATAAGGGCTGCAGAATCCAGAAAACGCGTCTAAAAATTTCCCCAAATAATGGTAAATCATTTGACTAAATGAAAATCTTAATGAAATTGAAGGCCAACTGGCAAAATTGTATTTAATCACATTAAGGCTAGATTAGTTACCTATTTCAGAATTGTTAGTACCGGATTTAGAGTTTTTATTTGTAAACGTTTCCATAAATGGTCGTAAAATCTTATTCAGTACCGTCTATAACCCTCCAAAAACTATTAATAGGTCGTATGCCCAATTTAAAAAATCTCTTGTAGACTTGGAAAGTTTGTTTAGTTATTTCTCTTCTACAAGAATGTATATATCAGGTGACTTCAATTTCGATATATTCCAAAATTCCGGCTTTCCTCGGAATTATTTGAATCTTTTAAATAGTTTTAATTTATCCATACACAACACTGTGGCGCCGACGTTTTGTTGT